>JAKTTJ010000048.1:0-79254 GCA_030581495.1 Waltiozyma xylosica | reverse complement strand
TTACTGTTAAAACATATATAGGGAGATATAGTTTATGAATCATCTAATCCACGGAGACTAAATCTTACAATAAGTTAAAGTAAGTCATATTAACAGGTTAACCCAACTCGTATCTTTACAAGACACAACAAGAAGCCTGGCTGGCGCAATCGGTAGCGCGTGAGACTCTTAAATTAAGAGATCTATCTCAAGGCTGTGGGTTCGAGCCCCACGTCGGGCATATATTTTTTTTAATTTTAAATTATTTATTCTGAAAATAATATAAACACTATGTATGTTATTTCTTGTTTAAATCAGAAACATCATATAAAATCCATAAAGCAATATACCGTGACTTCTTTTATTTTTACCGGCTTCTCCCCTCCTTATAAGTTGCACTCATAGGTAGGTTTAATGTATTCGTTGACCTTTGCCCTTTTAAGTTTGAGAACAAGCTTATTGTCATGAGCGGATCTTGGAGATGCCAAATAGTTTCTAAATGTATACGACGTATATTTCAGATTTTACAAATCCTTTTCTCAGCTTCGATAATTAAGCCCTGGAATATTGATGACGTAGCTGGCTCAATGATAAATTGTACTGTAATATTATATTGCAAAAGCACTCTCGTACTACAAAGTGAACTTCCCTCTATTGGCAGCACCTGATGCTTGTTCCTTTCTCAACCCATCCAAAATAAAACTCTGACATAGTCGGACACCGTGTTTGACCTTCTCAGGATTCTTAGCTTCGATCAACAAATATAGCTTTTCAACAGTTTCATCTCCTTTCAATTTTGTGTCGCCAGGTGGGACATATTGACCTTTATATGTGATACTAGTTTCTGTTTCATCCACGATCTTATTAAGTGCTGCATTATTCGTAGCGAGCCAACGAACTTGTTGTGGTAAGTCATTGATCGTAAGCTTGGCTTTGAAAACAGAACCATGGTCTTCGTAGGTGACTTGCAGATTGAGTTCTTCTTCAGCTGCAGTGATTTCATCATCATTAATGACCGATAGTTGTGGGGTTACTGATTGCTGCTCAGAAGTTTCTTCTGTGGCTTTTAGCTTATGTTCGTCCTCTCTGGCTTGGTCCAATCTTTCAAGACCTTTACCACCATAACCTAGGTTGACTCTCACTTTCCCTTCTTTCAAATCTTTCTCGAATTCACCTGCCATGAGTTTGATTTCTTCAGGAACATCTTCCTCCTTCATGAACTTTCTCACAATATAGCTCTGTACGGCTTCGCCTTTGCAAATCAACGAGATGGCAGTCCCTTTGGCATCACCACGACCCGTACGACCTGTTGAATGGACATATTGCGCAAAGGTCTTTGCTGGATTGAACAAGATGACCAACGATAATGAAGGAACGTCAAGACCTCTGGATAGAACTTCGGTGGCGATAAGAATGTTAGAAGTGCTGGACTTTTTAAACCTTTGCAAGTTGTTTGTTCTTTCTATTGGAGTGAGACCAGCATGGATTGCAACGACTGGATATTGACGAGTTTGCAATTGTGTTGATAAATTGTTCACTTGGGTTTGAGAATCACAAAAGATGATGGACTTCGAATCATCAGATTGCTCACCAAGAATATGCAACAACGATTGGAACTTATCATACTCAGTATCGACACATTTCACTTCTTGTGTGACGTTCGGGTTCACTTCTTGTTTATTACCAACACCAATGGAAATTGCATTGTTGAGCGACTTAGTGGCGAACTGTTGCAGCTTCTTAGGGAACGTGGCAGAAAACAAAACAGTTTGTTTGTCAGGTCTAATGGTTTTCATAATTTGAGTAATCTGAGGTTCGAACCCCAAATCAAACAATCTATCAGCCTCATCCAAAGTAACAAAGGAGATTCTCCGTGGAGATAACAATCTCCCATTGTTTAAGGTCAACAGATCGATAAAACGACCCGGCGTGGCAATGATGATGTGAACACCACGTTTCAACTCTGTGATTTGACTCTGTAATTCAGATCCACCAGTACAACAGATAGCACGTAGATCAGTTTGTAAAAAAGGTGCCAGGTTATCATGAATCTGCAAAGCCAATTCTCTAGTTGGTGATAAAATTAACGCCAAAGGACCAGATTCCACTTTACTCAGCGGTCTTTGCAATTTGATATGTTTCAACATACCCAACAAGTAACACATAGTTTTCCCGGACCCGGTCTTACCAATACCAATTACATCTCTACTTGACATGATAGCAGGGATGGTCTGAGATTGAATAGGGGTTGGATTGGTATATTGGAAATGAGCAGATGACATCAATGTCGATAAAATTGATGAATCGAGACCAAAGTGGTAGAAATTTAACACCGGTGTTATGGACTTATCAGTGATGTAGATATTGTTCAAAGCACGGAAATTTATAACGTCGTCTTCGGTAATGGATTCGATTGAAGGTGCTGTGGTTTTTATTATAGGCTCTAATTCTTTGAGATTGTATTTCTGAGTGTTGATGCTTTTGGATTTGGACTTCTTTAACTTCCTTAAAATAGATGTGGCTTCATCACCATCTTCTTGTTCACCTTCTTCATCTGAGTCTTTATGTTCTTCTTCCTCAATGAACTGTTCTGAGGCAACACTGGTAGAGGCAGTAGCGGCGGCGGCGGTGGCTTTGTTATTGTTTCTTCCACCTTCTAATTCGTTCATGAAGGCGTCTAAGGCGTCTACCTCTTCGTGTTCTCCTTCTTCTTCCCCTTCATAGGTCTCTTGAACTCCATTTGTTTCTTGCATTTCAACATCTTCATTACCATCAACAATATCTTCTTCTACAGCCTCTTGTGGAATGAAGAACTTTGGTTTGAAAGTCCTTTGTGTTTCTTCGTCATCGTTGAATGCTGTTAGTTTCTTCGTTAAGAACTCCTTCTTAACTGCTAGTTTCTTTACCAGAGAAAACTTGGCTTTAGGTTTCACCGGTGGAGATGGCTTGGAGGAAGAAGACTTCTCTGCCTCTTGTTGTTTCTTCCTTTCTACTTGTTTCTTCTTCCAAGCCTCAAGCTTTTTCAATCTTTCTTGCTTCTTTAATTCATCTGGTGTCAACGTGGTGTTAGTACTTGATGATGCCATGCTGGAGTTTCTTTTTGGCTTATGGAATCGCTCACTTTTCAAGTAATAGATAACTTCTCCTGTTTTACTGAAAAGTAATAATGTGAATTGTCAATCCTGCTTTTCTTGGGCGGTTTAAAAGATCTTTGATGATGTTAAAGTTTATTGGTGATAGCATCTGCATACGTTGTTGATGCTATTTGCCTTCTTTCACATTAACAAAATCTTCACAGGATCTCATGCGACAATCCACGTGACGTAATATCAGGGCTGTATTTTAATAAAAAGATTTTGATGATCACGTGATAAATTTTAGGTTAAAACTTAGTATGGTAGAGCCTGGTTCCAGCATATCCTTAGATTTGAATCAGAGTTTGATGGCAGTTTACAAAATTTAATACATTGAAAAAACACAAAACAAACTGGAAGCCTTAGAATAGGATCCAGCTTGCTTAATAAAGGCGGCTTAAAGTTCTAAGGCAGAATAGAATGAACTCTTGTCACCCTACCAGACAGCCCAGCCTGGTTAGCGAGAAATCAAAATATTCTGATCAAATTGGTCTGCGAAAATCGACAGAAAGTTCAAGCGGCTTTGCCCCTCCAGCACGGGAAACATCAAGTTACGCCCAAGTCATCACTACTAACTGAAGAGAAAACGTTATACTTAAAATGTCTGAAGAAACTGAAGACAACAACAGAGCTCCAATTGAAAGGCAACCAACTGAAGAATCCACAACAACAGCAACCAGCTCCAAGCCACTCCCAACCTTTGATGATCCTTCCACCCCAGCACAAGAACAACAAGGACAACAACAAGATACAAAGAGCAATCCAGCTTACTCATCAGGCTCTGCAACCCCTGAACTTGGCAGCCCAGCTCTTTCAGAACGTTCGTCGCTGAAAAGACCGTTGGATCCAACACCACAAGCCCCACCGCGGCCACAACAACAAGGAAGATCAACCGCGTACTCATCTCGTCAAAGGGATGCCAGAAACAACGTGAATCCATACGCTCGAAACCCATACAACAACAGCCATCACAGAGACTTCAATAGAGGATCTTACTACGAGCCAGCCAAACGTGCCAAGCAAGATGATACGCCACTTCATCCGCTTCGCCAAAGAGAAGAAATGAGACCAGCAACGTCTTCCTCATCGTCTGCGCCGCACACCTCATCGATCACTCACAACTACGAGGGTGACACACCAGAAGCTGAGATTGCCAGAAAGTCGCAGAACCTTGACAAGACGATCCGTTCCCATTACAATATGCGCTCGTACGAATCCCGCAGGGTAGACCGTAACAAATCGCCAATCATCAAGTTGAAACATTTCAACAACGCCATCAAGTACATGCTCATTGGCAACTACACCAACGCAGGCGACCGTGTGCTCGATTTGGGCTGTGGTAAGGGTGGTGACATCAACAAGTGGCAGCAGGCCAATGTCAGAGAGTACGTTGGGATCGACATCAGTAATGCTTCCATCAGGGAGGCCGTTAGCAGATACAGATCCCACAAGCCTTCGTTTGAGGTGACGTTTGTGACCGGTGACGGGTTTGGGCTTCCTTTGGACATTGTCTTGAAAGAATACGACGGGATCTTGAAGGATCCGTTTGACGTTGTCTCCATGCAGTTCTGTCTTCACTACGGGTTTGAGACCGAGACCAAGGCCAAACGGATGATCGAGAACGTGGCAAGATCCTTAAGAGTCGGTGGGAAGTTTATTGGTACGATACCAAACTCCGATTTCTTCAGTTTCAAGCTAAAGAAGCTCCCACCTGGGGAAAAGTCCTTTGGTAATTCTCTTTACAACGTGACCTTCTTGGAGGATCCACCAAGAAACGGAGAATTCAAGTCCTATTATGGGAACGTTTATAATTACTATTTGAAAGACGCCATCGACAACGTGCCTGAATACGTTGTTCCATTTGATGCCTTCAGAGGTCTCTGTGAAGATTACGGCTTACGTCTCATTGAAAAAAGAGTCTTCCAGGACTTCTTCAGTAAGAATATCCCTAACTGGTACAACAAGTTGAATCCTAAGATCGTTGAAGGGATGAGACGAGTCAAAGATGGGAAGATCGGTGTTGAAGGCGACGAATCGGATGCTACTGCTAATTTCTATTTGACCTTTGCCTTTGAGAAGGTTTAAATGAATGAATACATGCCTATTTAATGAGTTTCAGTCTTTGATCTTTATCTTGGCACCCACCTCTGTCTTCTTCTCCACATTTCTAACAAAACACATGCAAACGGTCAAAGCTCCAAACGAAGCAACGGCGACGTAGAAAGAATTTCTCATTTTCCCATGCAATTCCACTCTCTGACTCAAGTTATCGCGAGCTGTTTGCAAATCTCCAAGAATAGAAGCGATGATAGCATTCCCAATAGCTATGCCAATTTGTCCTGAGGTTTGTAGAATGGCAGAAACTAAGCCTTGTAAATGTAGAGGGGTGTTACTTAAGATAGCATTGGTGTAAATGAGGAAATACAAATCAATTCCAATCCCTGTGATGATCTGTGGAACTAATTCGAACTTCCAGTAATTGTTCCGCACTCTGAAATCCATACGTGATAACCAAACAGTTCCACCTGTAGCCAACAAACCACTTAGAATCAAAGAATTCTTTAGCCCGAATCGATAGGCAATCTTATCCTGATACAAGACCGTGATCAACAACAATCCAAAAGACAACGCCAAGGTTTTGACACCGCCTAATAATGGCGATTCGTCTTCAATGTAAACATGGTATTGAAGAACAACGGCAAGGATGGCAGTGAACCCATTGAACATAAGGAAACAACCAGCAAAATAAACTAAGAAATTGGGGATTTTCAAAATCTCACGTGGGAAGAGCAAGTCTAAGTTCACTCTCCAATCGTTGGATGGTAAGATTTGATTATCTTGCAACGATTGGATTCGTTGTTCGTGTGTAAGAAGAGATTGCAAATGATCCTGTAATTTGGTTGTACATGTTGGGTCTGATGTCACATCGATGGATAGTTCTTCGTCTTTATCTTGGTCTTTGAGTTCTGAGTCATATTTTCCATCTTTCTGGGTTGCTGTTCTTGTTTCGCTTAAATCTATTTCAGATTGTGGAGATACTACTTCCTTTGTTTCCAATGGTTGAACTACATCATCAACAGGTTCCTCGTCGATCAACTCCTGTCTTCTTTCTTTGACTTGCAGCTTGTACCGATCCTTGTACTTTTGAATGTAAATCATTTCGAAGACAACAACAGCAATGCAGACGACACCACCAACAACGATTGGAACATATGCAACTGGCGCCTTCCAATCTTCACCACCTTGAGTCAACCCTAAAATCACCAAGATCAAACCAACGATCAACATAATGGACCCACCGTAATCCAAGTTCTTCAAATGGAGGTTGTCATGTTCTTCTGTTCTTGGAATAGGATCCATCAAGAGAAACAAAGAAACAGAGACGAAGTAACAACTCCCTGCGGAATACCAATAAAACCCTTTATATCCAATGCTGGAAACAGCGAAAGCACCAGCCATGAGCAAACCTAGCCCAGCCGATAACTCAAAGGCAACAGTCATACCTTTACAAGCCATCTCTAAAGATTTTGGTTCTTGGTAATAAGCGCTAGTAATAGCAAAAGAAGAAGGAACTAAAACAGATCCACATAGTCCTTGTAATGCTCTAAACACAATCAAGGCAATAATAGAATCGTCGATCAAAGCACAGATCATAACACAGACAGCCATACCAAAGACACCATAGACATAAACGTTATGTGCACCAAACAAATCACAGAATTTCCCCGCAATGATAATGAAAGCACCCATTGTCAAGGCGTATGCTGAAAACACCCATGATACCGTGGTGGTAGATGAGTTAAAATGTGTAGAGATGGAATTGATTAAGGTTAACGAGCCTGCTGCATTTAAAGATTCAATGGTTACACCCATTAACACTATGATGTAGATCACATGTTTGTTCTTGAACTTTTCAGGAATAAGACGGTATCTTTGCTGGTTGAAGAAATGGTCTAAGGATGTCTTGATTGACATTATGTGTGTCAGCTGGAGAAGTTTCAATTTCGATCTAGGCGCGGAGCTTCTTGAACAATGAGCCGGAACAATGATACATTTACGGCATCCAGAAGAAATCTTAAAAAATTTATGATATCAGCTTAAAAGAGTTAAACTGCAACAATTCAAGCGAAGCTCCCTTGTTTTATATAGGAAGTTTAGACTCCTTTCATATGGTTGACCTGGGTCCCAGTGACGTGCCGTATAATTGATAGCGCTTGGCAATTGTTTGACTGGGCTGTGGAAAATTTCTCGGCAGGAATTCTCTGCCTATGAAACTCACTCACTTCTGCCTAAAGCTTCATAAAACCTCGTGCGTGCGTTTAACAAGTCCCAAAGGGCCAAAAGATGATCATAGCGCATCGACTTTCCTCATTAGTAAGATGTTTGGATGTACACAAACAATAATTAGATTCTCTTAGTTATTCAAAACAGCTATCACATCCCCAACTTATAGATATGGCTTAGTCTGATGACACAATCTCTTAACCAGACATCAATAGTGTCATCTTCATATTATCACAAATGTCCAGAGATTCACACATTTCCTATCTCCATTTAACAAAGTCTCATCATTCTCTTTATCTTGCCAACTGGGTCCGTGATAAGCTCCCTCATGATGATATAGAAGCTATGAATTTTGAACTTGACGAAGATTTTGAAGTTCCAACTAATGTCCAAAGTCTCTCGTTTGCCAATATGAAGAGTAAGAGAAAGGGTTTTTCAGAGAATGCACATTCATGGAGAAATTTGGATTTACAGAGGTTTCTTGAACAGGAGGGCGGCGCTAAATATCCAACGGATTCAAACGCTAGAGATAACACTATCTTGAAGAAGTTAAACATAGCTGACAAATCTGAAATATCATCCTCATCATCGTCAGATCATCTTGAAGAGATTTCAAATATTCGTGTTCCAGCTACTCCAAGTGGTCAAATGGGTCCTGTTTTAACACCTACTTTGAATAAGATTGGTGATGGCGGCGGCTATCCTAGCCTTGGATTTGAAGGCACCAACCCCAATTCCGTGAATAACATCACGGATCCTCCAAATAATACAGTTAACATTACTACCCCTGAGATGATGAGAAATAGACCTTCACAGAGAACCTTCAGCTCAAGTTTCCAGACTCCAACCTCAAGAATTATGAGATGATCATTGTTGAACATGCGATTCTTTCAATATAATATGAGATTGTTAATACTCTAGAAAGATACGGTTCAGACAACTCAATTCAAATTCACACGGAGATCACTTAATTATTCTAATAATTAGTGAAGTTATTTAGTGGTCTCCTATTAACTTGCAAAGAACTTAGATCATAAGGTTTACTTGGATGAACTATGAATATTCAACAAGAGACTGTTCGTGTCCTTCCAATTCAGCTAAACGTACTTAAGAAAATATGGTATCTTTGTTTCGATTGGGAGATTGGGAAATGAAATAGATCCCGAATATGAAGCCTTTCTTAATGTCTCTGGTTTAGAGTATGCTTTGATGCTTTTCTATATACTCCTATCATCGAGGGAAGTTGGAGGCCTCAAAGCGAAGCACCACATATTGTTAAAGTGCATTTTACATAGAAATATAATTAACTTCATAACAGTACTATTAAAATATGATAGTTAGATGCGCCAAGCTAGTCTGACTCAAGCTCGTAAATCAAGCTGGCATAGTCAAAAAAACAAGAACAAGAATGACCATGAAATTAGAATTAGAGAACAGAACGCGTCCTTAATGTGAATTATAACAACTTATTCCTCAGTGTCCCTAGAGCACCACTTATTGTACCATCTAAGCAGTGCAGTAGTCAAAGCACTTAAAATGGCAAAAGGTGGGAACAATTCAACGACGTAAACCCAGGTACTTGGTCTGATTCTAGAGACAACAGCGTCTACTTGATTTGCAAGATCCTCAAGGGACAAGGAATTGTCAATGACATAATCAGCACGGTTTATTCTGACATGGTTAGACATCTGTGCTTTGATTCTATTTTCTGCGTCTTGTAAGGTCAAGTATTTGTTTCTTTTTAACAATCTTTCAATCTGTAGGGATTCTTCACATGCAACCACAACAGTGACACCACAAAAATTATCAAGACCAGCTTCAAATAATAAAGGAACATCCAAAATAACCATTCTTTGACCGGAGAAGTAAGCTTTCAAAATTTGCAAGCTTATCTCTCTTCTCACTGCAGGGTGAACTATCTTGTTCAACATCTTTAACCCCTCCTTGTCACTAAATACGTATCTTCCTAGAGCTGGGGAATTGATTGCGCCGTTTTCATTGAGCAAGTCAGGGACCTTATCTTGAAAGTATGAAACAATGGAATTGTATGCCGTTTTGTTCGGTTCTTGTACTTGTTTGGCTATTAAATCAGCATCGATGATGGTGAGTTTATGACGGGATCTCAGTCTTTCAGAAACGGTAGATTTCCCTGTAGCGATGCCGCCAGTTAGACCAACAATGAGCATTTTTTTTTGTTTTTTTTATTGTGTGTATGAGTTTTGAGACCCTTCAACGAAGTGATTCTTGTATTATTCAAGGATCTTTATCGGTGATATTCTTTGGGAAAACTTGAAGAATGAAGGACAAAGGAGGGTGACAGCGGCAAACAGAACCAGGCAACTGACCTCGCTCTATTCGCGGATTTTACTCCAAGGCGAAAAACTACTCATCGGTCAAAGCTAAAAGCGAAATATCAAGATACCATTATAACTTTTAGAAAGAAATGAATTGTTAAGTTCAATTTTGCAAGACCTTATTATTCATCCATTATGTCCTGGACAGTACCACGTATCTACACACTGGGAAACAGCCCACTTCTTAATCATATTACGCAGGAACTGGCCCGTCATCCAGCTCAACCGGCTGTCCCTGAGTTGGTCAAGCTCTTAGCCAATGAAACAGAGTTCACCCAATTTCGTAATGCCAACTCCACACTCCAAGAAAATATACTGAACGCCAAAAGACAGAAGTCTACGAGATCTATCCAGCTTATGAGTGCTTTCCAGCCACCAGTATACGGTAACGGGGATGTCGTCCATGTGAAAAACTTGGTCATTGATTATGAATACAGAAAAATGGGAGGTATGCTGAGATACAAGAAATGTCTTGATAAGTCGTCCAATATCGTGGTTCTGAACGGTGACAAGGCTGCTATGGATCATCTTGTGGCAAATGTTTTCAACGACGTGCAAGAGAACGAAAGACCAAACTTATATCAATGTCTAACGGATTTCAGAGTTTGGAAAGGTGAAGAGAAATTCAAGAATAACTTCATAGGGTTTGGCTCAATGAGAATCGGCAGAATACCTAGATCCTATGAAAACCACGATCTTGAGCTAGATGTCCAGAATGTTGACATACTTAAAGTCATCTCAGAATGCACTGGTTTGAATGCAAAGTTCCTAAATTACCAACATTTCAATAACCTCCAATATGAGCATCTCATTATCAAATCTTCTATTAGCACATTCTCCGCTTTGTTCGATTGTAGCAACGGTGAGCTTCTCAAGATGAATATAACAGCACCATTACGCAAATACGTCAACGAATGTGTCAAGATTATCCTTGCTTCAGACCCTTCACTTGACCCTAATTTAAACTCATTAACTGCAGGGATATTGGATGTGGACAGATTACTCTCAGTGATTTATGAAGTCTTGAGATCTACTGAAAAGCAATCATCCATGATGAGAAAGCAATTCCAAGCTTTTAATGATGTTGATTTGTTCAACAATACGGGGTACTTTTGTAAACTTGCTAGAACGCATCATCTCAAGTTCAGCTTGTACAATTCTCTATATAATCAGTTGTTGAGTGCTAGAATTGACTTGAAGGATCATCGAGATGAAGATGGAAAGGTGACCATTTTCAAATGATCTGAAAGTCGAATAATACACATATCAAAATAGGGATAAATTCAGAACATGTAATTGGACGTTTCAAGACTTTTACTGGGTTCCGGCTGAATGGAAACAGAAAACCAAAACTACACGTTATACCTACCATTCCCATTGTACGTGAAGCAACAATTCGACCGCATACTACAGCTACAAATCTTTCATAAACCCAAAGCTGATTTTTCATTAACATTATTGTACAACACCCCCTGTAAAAACTCTCTAGAATCCGTGATTGAGCTCCATTTAAAAGTCAACAACTCTAACACCATCTTTGTCAATAACCTTGACCAAGACACCCTTAAAATCAACAGGCATTCTAGTTTCTAATTCATTGACACATAATTTCAATAGTTTCAAACCTTCTTCAGTATTCAAGTCTTCTCTGTAATGACGATCTAAAAGGGAAGTAGTGTAGAAGGCGGCATAACCGTGAGCGGCATATGGTAGTTCAACATTGGTACCAAGGTAATCTAACCAATTCAATTTAGCTTCTTTCTTAGCTGTATCGTAACCACCAATCAAAACATTGACTTGGTATGGCTTACGAGATCTTAAAGACTTCGCCAATTCATTTCTAGTGAAGCTGGCAATAGCTGAAGGGCTTAATTCGTAGTTTTCACGAATATCATATAATTGGATGTTGGCTTGAATGTATTCGGCAAATTGGACGGTGTCACCAGATTCACCAGTGAAGGCCATAAGAGAATGTTCTGATAGTTGTCTGGTCTTATCATCATCAGCACGGAGAACTGAGATACCACGGGTGGCGGCCTTAGAAGTGGCAATGATAACACAATCACGTAGCTTTATACCTAAAATGACATCCATTGTGTTTTTTAACGACTGTGTTTATAAGTAATTGAGAGGGGAAAGGTTCGAAGTTGGTTAGAAAACTCAATTGAATCTAGTGGGATTCATAGAGCGCAGGGTTTTGTCTTTTGCCTTCTTACTTGATCTCGCCTTCAGATTTGACTGGTCCTTCGAACAAACAACACACACAGATGGTAGACATTTGGAGATTTTCCAGTATTCGCGAAAACTTCCTTATATAGACGGTTAGGAGCCAATGGGACTTTTAATTGTGCTTATGTCATGTAACTGAGAAGGCTGACTAATAAATGGAACGCGAAAAATAACTGTTCCAAAAGACGCGCTTCACTTTTTACTCTGATCTCTGTCCAGCGATCGGAAGTAGACAGACAGACGCGTAAAGCAAATAGGAAGACCACCACCAAGTCAATATTTACGTTCAATAAGTTCATCCAGAAGTGATCTAGAACAATTAGATACGTTATCCAATTATCAAATCATTATGACTGAATCAGACTTTGAAGAGAAGCCACCAAAACAAACGACCGCTGAGGAAACTTCACAACCACAAGAAGAAGATGAACCCCATCCAAAGGCTAGAGTATCTGCTTCAGATATGGAGTTCTACTATAAGCGTCTCCTACCTTTCCGCTATATCTTCCAATGGCTTAATCACTCTCCGAAACCACTTCCAGATTTCACGATGAGAGAATTTGCTTATGAGTTCCAATCGGGTGCTTACCGTCGTTACAACTCCTTTGCCAGCTTGGAAGAATTCAAAGAAAGTATCATCAAGAACAACCCATCTCGTTTCGAAGTTGGTGCTGTTTATGAAATCAACCCACGTGATAGAAAGTCTGTTCCAAAGTCTAAAATGAAACCTATTGAAAAGGAATTGGCCTTTGATATTGATTTAACAGATTATGACGATGTGCGTACCTGTTGCTCTAAGACATCCATCTGTACTAAGTGTTGGAAGTTCATTACAATTGCCACCAAGATCTTAGATGTGGCCTTAAGAGAAGATTTTGGATTTGAACATATTACTTGGGTTTTCTCAGGTAGACGTGGTGCGCATTGCTGGGTCAGTGATAAACGTGCCAGACAACTGGATGAAACAAAGAGACGTTCAGTGATCGAATATTTGGACGTTTTGAAAAACAAGGGGACCAAGAGATTGAATTTGAGAAGACCATATCATCCACACATCCAAAGATCTATCGATACGCTAAAGAAAGATTTCCTTTCCATCATTTTGATTGAACAAGACCCATGGGTCGATGACAAAGCTGCCATTGCTGCTCTTTTGAAGTTCCACTCTGAGCCTCTAAACAAGAAATTGAAAAGTTACTGGCTTGAGAACCCAGGTAGAAAATCTTTGGAAAAATGGGAAGATATCAATAAATTCGCCCTGAGCTTGAAACTCAATCAGATCGAATTGTCCCAAATCAACGACACTAAGGAAGACTTGATCTTAGAATCAACTTATCCACGTTTGGATGTTGAGGTCACTCGTCAAATGAACCATTTGTTGAAGTCTCCGTTCTGTATCCATCCAGGTACAGGTAATGTCTGTGTTCCTTTCGACTCCAAGAATGTCTTTGATCCAACTAGTGCTCCAAACCTACATCAATTGCAAAATGAAATCATGGAATGGCAGGGCGATGACGATGTTAGTGATATTGACAGAACCAGTTTGAAACCGTATGTTGATTCCTTTGGGAAATATGTTACTGGTTTGTTGAAGAGTGAAAGAAACGGTAAAAGAGAAAGAGAAGAAGAAGACCCTCTGGATTTTTGAACTCGAGTATATAAATTTTTAATGAACGTTATTTATAAACTTGAACTCATTTCTTTTACTATGCATCTGTTGTTATCCTTGCAGTTGGGGAATATATGCCCGTAATTCTGCCAAAAACTTCGGTGATTTGCGGAACTTGAAAGTTTCGTGCGATCCGTTGGTTCAGCTCCTTTTCTTTGGCTGCAGAAGCCGCCGACGCGCGGGTTGGAATTTCAGAGTGTCCAATACATTTCATGGAATCAAAAGTCTAGCGGTTAACTATTAATAACTGATTAAAGGACCTTCAAGAGGAACAACAATGGATTTTCTAGGGTAAGTCCTGATTGGTTTGATTGAAGCTTAACTGATGTTGGTTACTAACTAGAAATTAATAGTATTCCCAGAGGAACTATCAGGTCCAAAGCTCTGGAAAAGTTGTCTGTTTTCTCGTTATCTCAGCAACAAGAGAACACCCCAACCCATTCATCTGCCACCACAATCACTGGATTAGTACCAAACGGCAGTGAACTGAAGGCTGTCAATATCACTTCATTCAATGGTGATATTTTAAAACTCTTGAAATCGTTATCTTCTGACATTGCCAATGTACCAATAACGCATAAAGAGTTAGAGATTCTCTTTGCGTTGGCTAAGACTGCCCCTTTCATCAAGACAATGTTCCAAGCTTCAGATTTATTGGACCTTATGGCGCCTTACTTAATTGAGTCACCAAACCAATTATTCAAGAGCAACATTAGCTTACAATTATCTCCATCTCCATGGGATCGTTTGACTGAAGTTTTAACAGATTGTGTCACTCAATTGTTTGCTAGATTCCCCGAATTAGAAGCAAAGATTGAAGATTTATTCTCCAAGTACTTGGATAACTTCAGGGACTTGGAACGTGAAGATCTGAAGCTGTCTCAATATTTCTCCCTACTTGGGTTCATCAGAGCTTTGGTTGAAGTCAAGAACTCAAGATTCTCACCTTCTTTCATTTTGAAAATCATCGAATTATTCAATGTTTCGGCATTGGATATTATTGAATCCGTCACCAGAAGATCTTTAGAAGACGAGCTGGATGCTGCCTACTTATTGACCTACAAAGCGAGGGGAGAAGAATTCAGCTCTTTGCTTTTCACCAAATACGTATCCCAACTATCCAACAAATTATTATTGGGATTAGCCTCTATGGGATATTGTCATGAAGAAGACTACTCTCTATCTGACTACTTGGTCAAAATATCTGCACAGAATTATGATGACTCCTCTGATTTGCAATTCAAGGCTGCTATTAAACACCTCGCCATGAACAAAGTTGTTGTTGAAAGATTGGTTGATCTCGCCCAAGTGCAGTTGGACCAATTAGATAACGGCGCAACTTACATCAATCTTTCTTCCAAGGCACGTATTGATTTGGCTTTTCAAACAAAGGCATATTGTTTACAAGTTATCTGTGTTGCCTTGACTGTTGAGATTTTATCAATCTCCTTGGTTACAAAGATTGTTGCCAACTCTTTAAGTCACTTAACTGAGGTAATTGACTACAATTTGGCTCCTGTCATCATTGCACTTGGCTCTTTATTAAACTTCAAGGGTAGTAAGACTATCAGCAGCGAGTTAATCCACTCCTTCCCATTGGTTATCTCTAGAATTTCGCCAGAAATTGATACTTCTTTCATCAAGAAAATCTCGAAAAATCTATCTTTGGGTATGAAACCTTTGAGTCAAGATTCTATCATCACTACCATTTACTCTTTGATTAACCTTTTAGCTGATAAGGCTTTGGTGGACCCTACAAACGCTTTAAGAGAGTTGAAATTAAGATCCGCTAGAGCCAACACGGTCACCTCACCAAATCTCAACCTGAGAGCCCAACGTTCCAACACTATGCACTCGTTGAGGGTCACAGTTTCTAACACTTCTTTGAACTCAATGATGGTTGAGCGTGAAGCCAACAAACACATTTTCAAGAACGCTATCTCTTCAGTCATCCAGATTGCCAACAGTTATGACGATCACGCTATTACTGTCTTGGTTTTGACCGTTTTGACACAAAAATTCACCAAAGTTTCTCATGATTTGGACTACTTCTTGTTGGAAGGTTTATCTGAAATCGCTCCATTTTTGTCCGAAAAGGAGTTCATCACTTTGACAAGAATGCTTGACGGTGCTTTGACCAGAAGTCTTCTTAGAAAAGACGACATTTTCTCAGGATTTATCATTGAATCAAGAATCAAGATTTCACAAGCGCTATCTCATGATGTTACCCATCCACTTTTCAAGATTTACCTTTCTGAGTTATTAAGCAATGCTGTCACTAGAGGTGAGGTCCAAACTTCCGAACAACATAGATCACACGGAGAAATCTCTGAAGTGGCCCGACAGATCTCGATGTTCATTAAACCGTTGGCCACTTTGCTACCAAAGAACAAACCAGTTACACTTGCTGAAGAAGACATCGATTTGATCAATGCCTTCAGAAACTTTTGGTTCAATTTGGTTGTTCACGGTTATAATGAAACTTCCTCCCTAACTGAGACTTACAGAAAGGATTTAGAAATTATTGCCTTGAACTCTCCTCCTTTGGCTTCAGATTTCCCACGCTCACATGCTGAAACCTCCTTTGAATTAAATACAGTTCTTAGAAGAGGCTCTTCAAACCATAATGTCAAGGATCAAAAACATATTATCAGTGGTGTCTCTAACACCACAGGTTTGGAACTTCGTACTTTGTCTTATCCAAAATTGATGTTTCTCTCTGCCACATCTTTGTTGGAGAACTTGAGAGCCAATACTGGTGATTGTTCCACCATTTTACAATACTTCTCTGATGAATCTGTCGCCAAGACAAGTGTCGAAAAGTTCATTGGTTTTATTGCCATTGCAATCACTGAAAAATTCATCAAGTTAACTTTGATGGGTAAGAATGAAAACTTCACTTCTGAGGCTATTGCTGAGCAAGCCACCAGAGTTTTGATCTTGTGTTGCCACCGTAACGGCAATTTACAGGACTGTGCTTTCCAATGTGCCAATTTGTTGTTGAACAAGTTACCTTCTGCCTTATGTCACCACCAGTCATTATACACTTTGTTAGACTTATTGACCTTATTATTTGATAGTTTGGTTGACATCAACAGAAACAAATATGAACCAAAACGTGAATTTTTCTTGACACATTCTAATGCCAAGATCACCGTGTCTGACTCTCAAAAGTGGAGAAGTGAGACCTTGGAAAAATTAAGAAAGAATGCCAAGAGATGGTGTTTGCTTTCGCTTTCCAAGTCCAGCCAAGATATGAAGTCTTTGCTGCAAGGCTATGTTTCAGATCTAGGTTTGTTCCAACGCATGAACGGTGTTGAGTTTGGTGTCTCCTTTGCCATCCAAATTGCTGGTTCGATTTTGCCTACTGATCTTGAGTTGGCCAATATGCCTACAACTGCTATGGAAGCTCCAAATTCTATCGCTGGATTCCTGTCTCAGTACAGTTGGAGAGCCAAAAATATTGCTGACAAGGCATCCTTTGTTGAAGTCGAAGGTTTATTGAGAAAGAAGGATGTTTCCATCTTTGATTTGAAGGGTAAATTAGAAAAAGGAGAATTTGTCTCCGAAAATGAATTATTGGATGTTTTGGATCTGATTTCTTCTATTTTGATTTTGAGAGTCAATGAAGAAGACAGGGCAGGCCTTGTCCATGAATTGGTCTCTTTACCATTCAAACTCTTCACTTCGAACTCTATGAAGGTAGCAACAAATATCTGGTTGGGTATCATCAAAGAAAGAGAAGATGATTTATCTTTCCTTTTGTTGTCTGAAATCGTTGTTAATTGGGAAAAATCCATAAATAACTCTAAGGGTTTGTTCTCTCATGAGTTCGACTTGTTGGATGAAGCCTTCTTGAAGATGACTTATGCTCCATCGGACAGAAAGACTGTCAACTACAATGCAGAAATCGTCTCCAAATCTTTACAAGCACATACTCATGTTATCAGGTTCTTCTCTTCCCATTTCCAGGGCACAATGTTCCAAAGTGATCATCTATTGAAGATCTTCACGAACGTTGTTATTGATAGCTTGAATTCTCTAAGAGAAACCGGTTCTTTGCATCCCTTTGCCAGAGTCATCAGATCTGAGTTGATCAAGTTTGGTTTTGATGTTTTGCAATTGCATTTGAAGACCGACTCTAAGATCCTTCTTGAACTAATCGACGCTATTTTGAACGCTGTGTTATCATGGTTTATTGGACAATCGCATTATCCATTCGGTAGCAATGTTTTGAAGATCAAATCCGATTTGAAGCTGTTAGTGGAAATCCACGGTTTATTGGGCGACTTGAACATTGCAGGTACCTTTGAGAATCTCAAGTGGAAGAGAGAATTATCGATGATTTTCTTAAAGGATGAAATTGCCAAAACCCAAATCTGGTTGAACTCTGTCAATCCAACGGAACTCAGATTGGAAGACTCGTCTTATAAGGCAGATGCCAAATTTGTTCGGTTTGCATTCAACTTGGATCCGCTTTTGGCTGTCAGATTTGTTGAAAGATTCCCTAGACATGAAAGGACCTTAGAGGAACTTATTGCTCAAAATCCTTCAAAGACTTTGAACTTACCTCAATGTGTCTCATACTATTTGCATAACCCAAGACTTTACAAGTACTTGATCTTTGCCAAACCGATTTCACCAACCGATTCTATCTTACTCTTCCAAGATGTAAAATTATTCAACAACCCATTTGTTATTCAGTACAACATGAGATCTTTGGAATCGCATGATGTTAACTTGACTTTTTTCTACGTTCCTCAAATCGTTCAAAGTCTGAGAAATGATAGCTTAGGTTATGTTGGTAGATTCATTGTTGAGACCGGTAAGGTTGATCAGTTATTTGCCCATCAAATTATTTGGAATATGTTGGCTAACAGTTACAAAGATGAAGATTCCACTATTGAGGATTCCGTTAAACCACATTTAGATTTCATTATGAAAGAAATGATCGCTTCTTTCAGCAACGAGGACCGCGTCTTCTATGAAACTGAATTTAAGTTCTTCAACGAAGTCACCGGTATCTCGGGTAAATTGAAGCCATATATTAAAAAGACTAAGGCCGAGAAGAAGATTAAAATTGATGAAGAAATGCATAAGATTGATTTGGCTGAAAACGTCTACTTACCATCCAATCCAGATGGTGTTGTTGTTGACATTAACAGAAACGCTGGTAAACCGTTACAATCACACGCTAAGGCCCCATTCATGGCCACTTTCAAAGTCCGTAAGAATGTTGTTGTCGCAGGGTCCAGTTCTACTGTGGAAAAATGGCAAAGTGCCATTTTCAAAGTCGGTGATGATTGCAGACAGGATGTTTTGGCTCTGCAGTTGATTTCTCTTTTCAAGTCGGTTTGGGATAACTCTGGCTTGGACTTGTATGTGTTCCCATACCGTGTTACAGCCACTGCTCCAGGTTGTGGTGTCATTGATGTTTTGCCAAACTCCATTTCAAGAGATATGTTGGGCAGGGAAGCAGTCAATGGACTATACGAATATTTCATCACCAAGTTCGGTAATGAAAATTCCAGTGAATTCGAATTAGCCCGGAACAATTTCATCAAATCCTTGGCTGCTTATTCCATCATCTCTTATTTATTGCAATTCAAAGATAGACATAACGGTAATATTATGTACGATGACCAAGGCCATGTCTTGCATATTGATTTTGGTTTCTGTTTCGATATTGTTCCAGGTGGTGTCAAGTTCGAAGCTGTTCCTTTCAAGTTGACCAAAGAAATGGTCCGTGTGATGGGTGGAAGCAATGAAACGGAATCTTTCAAGATGTTTGAAGAGTTGTTCATTAAGGGATTCTTAGCTGTCAGACCATACAGTGAATTGATCATTGGTAATGTTGTCACCATGTTAGGTTCTGGTCTACCTTGTTTCAAGGGCGAAAAGACTATAAAAAACATGAGAAATAGATTCTTCTTGGACAAGGATGATAAACAATGTATTCACAGTTTGAGGAGTTTGATTAGAAGTTCTTACGAGAGTATGTTCACGATTGGTTATGATAAGTTCCAAAAGATGACCAATGGTATTCCATATTAAACAAATAGCTGCGACATTGCTATTTATTCTATTGAGTGTCTATTGCTTATTTATAGTTGTATAATACAATGTAATTGAATTTTAAATTATTGAACCATTTGAAATCATTGTGCCGTTTTGTGTCAAGCTGGCTGCATGTCAAATGCCTCGTGACGCACGGTGTTCTTAACCGTACAGTTATGACACAGAAATATGTACACCCTCAAAAAGTACCAACCGACTATGTCCTGTCTACTGTTGATCGTCTACGCGTCTGCAGTAGGTACTACGTGTTTTATAAACACCCAAATTTCAACCAATAAGGGTGAAAAGGGTGACTTGAGTGCTCGTTTTATCTCTTATTTGAGGGCTTCTTCCAATGTGGGGTTTTCATATAAAGACGCCGGATCCTTTGTTAATACTGTGGTCATCACGAGCACGATCGGGTCCATGGATCTGTTTCGTAGTTTAACAACAATACAATATGCTCGATAAACTTCCAACAGAACTTCTTCAAGAGATAAACCTAACATTGGATCCCAGATCTCAATACCAACTGACACTTACATGTCATTCACTCCATACCATGACACAACCATATCTCACATCACAATCATCAACAAATATAAAAGAGAAAAACTTGGTGTATTTGGATAACCCCATGTTCTATGACAGAGATCCAAGAGAGAATACATGGTTTTACAACAAGAGAAGGGAATCTTGTTCTAAAGATGGAAGTTATTTTGCTGGGAACAGTGGTTGTTATTACAAAGGGGGTAGTGATGGTAAGGATTATAAGTCAAAGCTGTGACATGCTCCTACTTAGTTAGATAGATTAAAATGGTTATAGAAGAATAAGTATAATATTGAAATTTGTACCTTAATTGGGGCTTGCCCCTAATTTCCATCACGTGATTGAACTATAGGTCTCGCGTCAAACAATAATTTCCCTGTTTTTGACCGTCGCGTCAGGTTGCATATGAATCAGGATTCAAGGAGCAACCAACATATTGGTTATCTTCTCAAATTCAATGTTTTTGTTGGACTTTGTAAATAATACAAGTTCTAGAATTGTCTAGGATGATTAATATTACAATTTGATAGACATACTTAGCGATATGAGAATTCCAATTGTTAAGGAAATTCGGTGGATGTTGAGATATTTTGTTCGCTCCTTTCGTGATATCTCAGTCACCTGTTGATCAATTGATAACACAAATAACTCCATGAGAAACCCAACCATGAGCTAATTATGAAAACTTGAGACTTCTTGACGCAAAACATGAAATGGCAGCTGTAACATAAATGATTAAGAAATAATAATTATTTTCAAAACAAATATGGGACGGCATATTTACCCTTGTTCTTCTTCTACTGCTGTTTAAGCAATCAAAACACACGATGAACCCATCAACCAGCTCTCCATACATTCCATTCAGGACCAACAACAACAACGAAACGAATAACCCTTTCTTAAGAAGAAGACGTCAAACGTCAACAACTTTACTAGCCATCCCGTCACTTCCAATAACAGCAACATCTAACAACAATAGAAGCAGTTTCATCAGTCTTCCAACAGAACTACATTTAGAAATCTTCAGCCATATTCCGATAAATGAGCACCTTACCATGCTCAATAAACATCGATGGTGCAAGGATGTGTTCTTCCATGAGACAGCATATATTGTTATTTCCTTTACTCCGCCAAATCGTGAGAAACCCCAATTATCGTGGCATCGTACCTCATCTAATGTGTTCTTCGTAACTTTACCGCAATATTCTAGTCAGTTGGTGGAGGAAGGGCATGATAAATTGAGTGGTGCTGTGGGAAAATTGCAACAAGTTGTAGATTTGATCAATTTGGGAGCTTATCACGCTAAAAGAATCGTGGTTCAGTTGACTTCGAATCCAACTGTAGGGACTTACCATACGGATTTGATCATGTACCCTGAATTAATCTATCCTTTGTTCAAGCATCTCAATCATGAGGTAGAGATTGTCAAAGTTGATTGTGACGCTGTTTTATTTGGGAAGTTCGATAATCAGAGTATCTTGCGTGGTTGTGTCTTTGAAAACAAGCGATCCATTGAAGTGGAATTCGATCCATTGCTTCGATCTTTGGAATTGAAATGTTTGGAGCATTTACATAAAACCCAGGGAAACGACGAGAGAGGGGACCAAAGAGAACGCAGAGTGCTGAGATCTGGTTGTGCTCTTTTTGAAAACATTGACAAGGATCTACGTGATCAGATTTTGGACTTGCACACTAGTAGCTTGACCAACATCTCTGTTATTTCCTTGGCTTCTTCAAATCATCATCGCTATTTCCAAGGTTATGAGCATGAATACAACAATGGAATATTTAGAGTGCCACTTGAAGGGCCTCCAGCACCACCTTGTCGCCGTTCAAAAAGATTTGGTTCTCCCTTAGAAAATAACACAATGGCAATCAAAGAGCGCATTCTTTTTGAAGCCAAAGCATTTCAATTACCTTCGTCGTTGATGGAAACGGATGATGATACCTGGGAATCTTTACAATACAATATCTCATTGCTGCAGCATGCTGCTTTGAATTTGCCCTCTAGGTGCACTTCTGTCAACTATTTAAAGACACATCTACAAGACTTCCTGAAGTTCAAACAGCATTGTGTTGATTCTGGAACTTGGGATTCAAAGTTGTTTCAATTGGATAGTAAACTGGAAGGCCTTGATGAAGCCATAGAAGAAGCCAACAGTGCATCGGAAGAAGGCCGAGAGATCACTGAAGATTACATCACCTCCATATCCCAATTCGCCAAATACCTGGCTATGACAACGTTCAGATTCTCGCCAGACCCCTCATCCCTTTCTGCAGCATTCAACGTCTTTGATCCTCACCATACAAGGACAATGTATTTGATGTCTTTGGGCAAACAGCCAGGCTTGAGCACTGCTTCTTTAGGGCAAGAATTGGTTAGTAGTGTTGATCCTAGGTCATTATATCATATTGTGACAATGAGAAATATCACGAGATCTCTAGGGCTTCTTGTGAAAGATATGGAATTAATTCATCGATTGGATGCTCCTATTGGAAATTTCAAGGTCAGCCTATTGCATTCAAAGAAGGAGTTAATAGGGGAAGGTGACGTCGAATCAGTTTGTGATAAATGGGGACATGCTGTTAGGACGTTGGTTGAGGAAGTTATCAAGACTTTATAGGCCCTACATCCTTAATATTAATATTAATATTTCTATATCTATCTATCAATCTATCTATCTATATATATATATATATGTGTGTGTGTGTACGTGTTTTACCTCTGTACCTTATTTAATCTAGTTATTACAACCTTAACAGCGTGTTCTTATAAATTATACATCTATACTTTAAGTAGAAAAGCAGTGAAGTGGATTTCCTCTTAATTATTTGACAGTTAAATTAATCGGAGTCAGTTCTCCTCAAGAGCTGAATTCACTTCTTAATTTGATGACTCCATTCTTAATCTGTAACTTGTTCTTCCTTAATCTTAGGGCTTATCTGCTCTACTATCTCTCGTGCCCTAGCTATAACTCACGTGCATAGCAATACGCATATTTACATTCTAAGTACAAGTAGAAGGTGCGTCTTCTTCAATTTCCAAGTCCTCTAAATCAACAGTCTCCACAGTTTCAATGCCCATCTTCTTAGCCAACTCTCTAACAAACACTGTGGCAACTTCGTCAACACTAACATCCTCTTTACCAATGCCAGCTAACAATTCATTGATATTGGTCTGAGTCTTACCAGGCAAACCACAAAGAGCAAACCCTGGTGCTTGTTCTTCCAATCTTGGGATCTCATTTTGGACATTGATGCTGATCCCGTGAGAAGTAATCGATCTTGAAACATGCAATCCCAAAGAGGAGATCTTGGTGTCTTCATCGATCCAAACACCGGTATTGGCAGTTTTCATACCTTTGATATCATAATGGTCCAAAGTGGAAATGATGGAATCTTCCAACTGGGAAACAAAGCATTTCACCGTTAGATGGTGAAAATCCTTCAGATCGAAAATAGGATAAATGACCAACTGTCCAGGATTGTGAAAAGAGATCTCACCGCCCCTATTAGTCTGGACGAAGTCATATTTCCCACCTTCTATGGATTTCAACTGGTCAATATCTTCTGCATCTAATCTATACTTCTCTCTTTTCCCAGCCGTCAACACAGGTTCGAACTGGAATGATAAAACAGTAGGAGAAGGTTTCATGTTTTTAATAGACTGTAATAATTGGGATTCATATTCATTAGGCATTTGATTCGCTTCTGCGAGAATCTTGAGTTTTTTATCAATATTACTAGACATTTTCTTGAATTGTAACATCGCACCCTCAAAGGACTTCTGAATTAGTTGCCCCTTAGAGTATGGTAATGGTACCGTGAAGTGAAGATGACGCAAAGTTTTGGCTGTTTGTTTAGTTGGTGGAAATTTGGATGTACAAGAAGAAGCAGAAGCAGAAGCAGTAGAGGCAGTGTGGGAATGAGAATGACCACATGCTTCATGCGACAACCTAGATACAGTATGAAAAGATCTGAATCTTTGCATCATGAGATATATTCTATAGCTGGAAATTATTTCGACGAAAAAAGATGATAGTGGGTGGCATCACAATTGAATACCAATATTAAGATTTACGTAATATCGGATGCCTGATCGGATTATAATTTTCAGCGGCTTGCTAGCTAGTTAGCTAGCTATTCAAAGGACTCTTTCGTCGCGGGTTTTGGTATTATGTAATCAATCTTGAATATACAGGTGCAGTATATATCTCAAATTTATATTTCAAGTCATTAGCTGCAACTATTACTGATTTTTTTCCTACAAATTTAGTGTAGGAAAGATCCACCAATTTGAGATGACAAAAATTAAGCTTTAGAAGATATAGAGTAACAGCATCGAATCAAAAGCAACAAAGATAATAACCAATAACATTTACTACACCTACCTAGACTTAACGCCTGAATCGATCATCAAGAATTGCGAAGTCACATTTGTTTCTCGACGAACACAATCTTACTTGAAGTCCTAACATCGATTTAGCAATATTTCTGGCAACCTATTGGTTACTGGGGCTTCAAGTCTACCGGGATATTCACTGACGGAGCGGATGACGTGAGAAGGTATTGGATCTTTATATGCCAATAACTTTTATTGAACACACATCAAACCCCCAAAGCTGATAAAGCTCAAAAGAATGAAAAAAAGGAGGAAAAAATAACAGAAAACCAATAAAACCCAATAAAGTAGACACTGGTTTAACAATACCTGTTCATAAGAAAATTTTCGTTTTTCGTTTGGTGATAACAAGCATATTTATATCTTGGCAGACACATTCTAACAACATCCACATAGTAATTTTTCTAGATACATCATAACATATTTCCAGTTAACTTAATTGTGAACAAAATCTAATCACATTCATATTCCTTTATCAACGAAATATGAAAAAAAGACTCTAATCTTTGAGCCATTCCCATGTATCTTCTATTCTTGAACCTTTGTTTCATTAGATTTTGTCAAAGTCGAAGCTTCCGGATCTTCTGGTTCTTCAATCTTACCCGCAGGTTCCCTCTGTTCAAAAGGAAAGAGCCACTTATGATAGTCCTCTCTAAGTCTGACCTTTCCGTTACAAACTTCCAACTGCGGTAGAGCCATTAGTGCATCGAAGACCAATTGATGATTACCACCAGCCAAAACTTGCATTCTTCTAAATTCCATAATCTTATCAATAGGAATAAATCCCATAGAGTTCATTTGTTTTCTCATAAAGGTGTCCTTGACAAGGTTATCCACAGAGAAGTAGTAATGAATTTGGTGGATTACTTGAGTCAATGAGTCATTGATGAAAGGTGTATACATTTGAGGAGCAGCAAAAGGTATACCATTGAATAGCTGTTGCGGAATAAAGTGCTGCTGAGGCATCTGATCGCCTTGGAATGGAATGGCCATGAAACTTTCATTGGTAGGCGATTGAGAACTAGATCTTGAATCTGTCTGTGGTTGATATTGAGGTTGTGATTGAGTCTGTGGTGGCATCTGGGAAATTGGTGGTTGAGCATACGTCATAGAATTGATAATCGGGAGGTAGCCGTAGTTGAGCTGTGGATAACCGAAGCCATTGTTTTGAGCATAGTTGAAAGTTCCGCCACTGGCAGAGTGTCCTTGGTTCCCGTACTTTTCAGATGAGTGCAGATTGTTGTTGTTGTTGTTGTTGTTGTTGTTGACGCGACGATTGTTGTTTGACCCACCACTAACAGATCGATTACCTGGAAAAGGTTCAGAGTTTCTATGTTTGAATCCTTTACCATTTGAAGTGTTGGAATGGTGATTAAAATTAGGTTCTCCGAAATGTTGCTGATGAAACTGTGGTTGCAAAAACTGGTTATTAATAGCCCCTTGTTGAAAGTAATATGGTTGCTGGCCTTGGTTGGTCTGAACAGAAGCGAACGGTGATTGCGTTGAAATTTTTGGAGGCTGCTGTTGTGGCATTGTTTGGAATGCTTGCGATCTTGGTCTAGTATTACGACTGGATTCAGTTGGAAGAGTATCTTTTGTCTTTGAGTTCTTGGAAACAGTGATATTTCCTTCTTGTGTTATTGTTTGGGTTAGGTCTATTGCTGTAGAGTCGATCGTCATAGAACCAGGTAAAGAGGAATCAAATATGCTATCGGAACCATTGGACTCGGTAGAATTGGCGGAAGCTATTACAAGTTTATCACGTTTACGAGTGGTGAACTTTTGTCTGTCCCTTGGCTTTTCATTTGAAAACTTTTTAGGCTTAGAAGTGCCATTCTGTCTCTTTGGAGTATCTTCTGTATCCCAAGAAGATTTTGTTTCCTTGATGATTTCGCCTTCCTTCGTGTCTTTGTTATTCATGTTTTCCTTGTTCCTGTGGTTTTTAGATTTTTTGGACTTCGACTTAGATTCGCCATTCTTGGCATTGTTGATATTGGTTTGATTAGCGTTTGTTCCATTAATAAAATTAGAAGTAGTCTTCTCTGATCCGTTAATTCCATTCTTCTTGTTAGATCCTGTACTTGAGGAGATCACAATAGTGGCATCATAATGAACCCATTTTTCCTTATTATTCTGATTCTTCTTGTACTCCTTGGTGTTAGATCTGTCGCTGTGCTCATCAATGACAAATGGTTGGTTTTCACTAGCGGAAGAACTTTCATTTGCATTTGGCCACTGGTTATCCTTGGTTTTATTTGCACCCTTAAAGTTCTCATTTGAGGTAACATCATTGGACACTGGTGCGGAATTGCTCTTATTCGATGAATCAACTGGGAGTTCATTTAAAGCTGGGATTGGCTTGGTGGAACTAGGAGTGACAGCAGCAAGTGCTTGTTGTGAAACGGTTGATAACAAAGTACGTGTACCCCATGCATTGACAACGGGAGCTGGAGCTGGCAAAAGCTTAGAGCTTGATGGTGGATCAAGAGGGATTGGAGTGGACTTCATTCGTTCTGAGTAAGTCATTATTGGTTCTTGTTGGTGTTGTTTTTGTTGTTTTTGTTGTTTTTGTTGTTGTTGTTGTTGTTGTTGTTGTTGTTGTTGTTGTTGTTGCTGTTGTTGTTGTTGTTGTTGTTGTTGTTGTTGTTGTTGTTGTTGTTGTTGTTGTTGTTGTTGCTGTTGTTGTTGTTGTTGTTGTTGTTGTTGTTGTTGTTGTTGTTGTTGTTGTTGTTGTTGTTGTTGATAATGATGATGATGATTCTGGCGGAGCAAGAGTGTCAAGGGGTAATGAAGAGGAAAACCCTACGAAGGTGAATCTGGTTTTCAAAAGTAGTTCCTCTGGTTGATGATAAATTGATTACCAGATACTAGTATCCAACTTAAAGAGTGAATAAACGACTTATGTGGCTATTGGCAGAAAAAAAGAGAGCAGAATTGTTTTGTTGTTGGTTGTTGTTTGAATTGTTTTTCTATCCTGAGAAAAATCAAATTACGTTGAACAGTGGAAGGGGCATACCGCAAAAAGGTGGCAAATAATTAGATGCAGCGGAAATATGCGGGGCGTGCGGATCAAAGCGACGTCTGTACGAAGAAACTCTTAAGTTTAGCGGAAAATTCACCTAATACTCTTTGAAGAACGAACGAATCGCTGTTCTAAATTTAACTGAATACGAACTTCCTAATTAGTGCAATAAGAAACTCTCGTGTTGTTGAACAAACGGTAAAACTTCTGTGATTTTCTGTACTAGAGAGAAATTTGGCGGGGAGTTTTGAATTTGTTGATTGTCGGTGAGCTGGTACATGAAAGTTGTCAATTAACGGGAAGAAAATCCTCAAAAACGGCAATTTCAAAAGTTTTTCAGGACACCACCTGCTGGTCATAGTTTGGGGATTTTCCCAAATAGATCTTTTTTTACCAAAAATTCTAGAGCAAATTCTTATTGTTCTCATTTCTATTGTTTCCTTTTTGAATTCACTCTCACGTACGGCGGGGTTCTCTCTCAAATACGCATCAATTCTCCCGCCTATCTTCCACAAAACAGTAGTCTGCGGATGCAACTTCTTAAGTAGCTCGACTGTCGTGTCCATGAAAAAACTATCAAAAAAGATATAAATTGCGCAAGCCCGGAATCGAACCGGGGGCTCAAAGATGGCAACTTTGAATTTTACCACTAAACCACTTGCGCTTTTAACATTTTTCATAAACCTCCCTACCCAATAGTTACTTTTCTGATGGTTTTTATTTTATTCTGTCCTGAAAAGCCCTGAACGAAATGATCCCAATATGCCAACAATACAACAATTCAACAACAACTACTTTCATGACAGACACTTTGACAGACACTTTGACTGTAGCAGGGCAGATTTCAAAGAATATCAGGATATAACAGATATCCCAACTGCTCACGGGGGTTTAGTTACTCGCCACTTCCATTCCCGTCTGATTATTGGATTGAAGGAATTTCCAGGAATTATGGAATTTTTATATACGCAAATTTTATAGGAAAGCTATTTTTGAAGTGTTAATATATGATTATACAAGAAAAAAAATGGACCAAATGCAATCTTGATTATTTAAAATAAAGATTAATTACAGGATCCTTTTTAAATCTGAGTATTGGATAGAACGAAATTTTTTTGAAGAATTGAATGTTATTAAATATGAGAATTTTATAAGATAGTTAATTATAAACTGCTATAAATTGCTAAAAATATATGAACATTAAAAAAAACAATTCAAATGATAAATTATGTTGTTTGTGTCATGTGAAAGAAGAAGAAACTGCCACACCTCCACTATTAAGGTTGAAATTATTCTGTTTCCTAGTTGAGGAATCACCAATAGAAATTTACGAAAGAATTTGGTTTATTGAAATCTTATGGGAAATAAGACTGAGTGAGCAGAAGATATCAAAACAATAGGTCATTACAATATGGAATTAAATCAATAAGAAAGGAAGCTTTATCTGCGTATGAAGAGAAGAAATATTTAAAACATTATGTTGAGCAACTCCATGATCGGCCGAAGCTCACAATTGATAAACTTCTCGTCCCTAGGATCATGGTTACCTAGTCCTTCCATGTAGATCTAGTTCATGATCTGTAACCTAGGTATACAGGGGAGTCGTGACGCAGACTTTTGAATGAAAGTAACTAAAAAAACTTCAATCTTCTTGAAATGCGTGGGACATATAAATGACCGGAAACGGTGAGCTTAGACCCCACGCAGAATTGTCAAGTTTAAGCTTAAAAGTCGGAACGAGTGTTCCATTTCAAGGTCAAGGAACGTCGTGAAATGGCAGAAATGGCATAAAAGTTTTTAATGATGATCCCCCGCCTCTGAGAGGTCGAAGGAGTTAAGGAACCGCGTTGAAACTTTCGGGTTAATTCGGGATTGGTAACTCTCGGGGCTTAAACACGGCTTTGTTACTAGATCTGATAGTGTATTTTACAAAACCCGCTTTCAATTTCCCGCCTAAAATGAGAAAATTGGCGCAAGCTCGGAGAGCTCTCCCGAGAGCCTAGATCTGCGTAGGTTCTGGCTAGGCGGAGAGAACTCTCTGTCTAGAAATTTAACGACCCACCAAAATGCGAGACGCGTGAACGGAGTTTCATGCAACGGAATGTGGGGAAAGTAAACAAAATAGCACTTCACCACACAGATTTTTTTGATATTTCCCCCAGCTTTTTCCAATGCATGAGCTCCATATGGCGGCAAAATACAATCATCATGACTACTGAAGGGGAGAAAAAATTTAATTGCAAAAAAATATCTAACAATAATGGTACTACTCTCTTTCGGTATAGTCACATAGGGTCTTTATTTGTGGAGTGCTTTTTTTGAAACAATCGCTATAGTCACAACACCAACCAACGTACCATGCCACCGTCAAGTTCAAACGGTTCAACTCCGTCCAAAAAGGAATTTATCTGCAACTTTTGCCAAAGGGCTTTTGGTAGATTAGAACACCTCAAAAGACACGAACGCTCACATACAAATGAGAAACCATTTCAATGTCCCATCTGTAACGCCACATTTGTTAGAAGAGATATGCTTAAGAGACACTTGAAGAATGTCCATAAAGATATTGATACTGATGAGTTGACTATCAAGTCCGATACTTTCAAATCAATTTCCCCGCCTGCATCAGCAAGCACCACCACTACTACTACTGCTACTGCTACTACTACTACTACTACTACTACTACTACTGACACTGCCACTGCTAGTACTACTGCTAGTACTGCTACTACTACTGCTGCTACTACTACTGCTACTGCGACCATTGTGATACAACCGACAAAGATTGCTGTCAATCAACCTGTTGTTACTCCCAAACAAGAGACGAGTTCAGAACCTACCTTAGGAAGGTCTGTGCTTCCCCTTTTTTCCGCTCCAGATCCAAATGTAACTACAAATACAACTACAATTGCAAATGCAAATGCAAATGCAAATACAACTACAACTACAACTACAAATCAACAACAATCCTTTCAACAAAAAGAAAGACTGGGATTTATAGTAGACCGAAAGAACCACAACCCTTCTTCTGCTACGCAAAATTTGAACTATTCAATTAAATCTTCTTCAATTGAAGCAATGATAAACTCACAGAACAGGCCTGCCGTTTCAACGATTGTGCATACTACATCAGTGGCTTCCACCAAAAGAAGAACCAGCCAGAAGATTACTCCAAACGATACTTCAGCTGTCTTGGATCTGGAATTCCTGAAATCAACTGCACTGTTGGGAAACAAACAACTCCAAGAATTACAACTTCAGACATCGCCTTTGCTTCACCATCTCAACTTGATAAACATGTATCAGAACTTGTCTATTACGAGCAATCTGCATCATCTAATAGAGATCAAAACAGATGACTTTGTTAAGATATTGATCAACTTTGCCATCGAATCTTTACATTTTGGAAACCAAGTGGATCTTTTGAAGATCCTTGTGAAGTTGAATGAGTTGCCTTTGAATTTGAACCATCTTTTATTCTTGAATGCTGTGGTGTCTAATAATGCGTTCCATTTGCCACTTGAAGATGTCCATGGCTCCTTGGGCAACCTTATCAGCAATAATATCAGCACTTTGGTGAACAGGCTCCAGAACTTGGTCGCTCTTGAGGATATTGACAACATCAAATTGATTGAAGTTTACAAGATTCTTTCGTACTACAAACTTAACCATCCAAACAACTTCAACTTTGAGCTCAAGTATAGTTACTTTGTGGAGTTTTTCAACGCTATTTTCAAATTTGATTTTCTTCACGAGCTGACACAAGTTCCAAACTCCGATAACCCAAATTCAGGAAATGTCAACCTTCAAGAAATTTTGCTGTTAACGCTATCCAATGAATCGTTTTACAAATTGGCAATGAAAGAAGACGTCATGATTTTGAAAAGCCTAAGAAATTTACAAGAAGCAATTGCTTCGAATATCACCACAAACACAGTCACGCCTGACCAGAACATCAACAACTTAGAAAAGATTTTGAGAACTGCACTATCGAGCTCCTTCCCGCATTTTGGTCATGTTTTGACATTGACGTTTGAAAACGAAATGACTTGGAAATGCCACTTTAATTTGATTTGTAATATCAATGATCCTTCTAAAATGACATTGGATTTGAGCACTAAAGACAAGTTGGAGATTTTCGAGAGCCTATGTGTCTCCATCATCGTCCAGTCGTTATCGTCTTCTTCTGTTGTGATTTCAAACATACACAAATTTGGCAATACTTTGAGCATATGTCTAACTGAACTCCTAGACAGATTGAAGCTTGGAACTAGTTATTTCTCTGGTGACTTCCCTTTGCTGAATCAGCTTCTAAATTTGCTCATCCCAAATCCCTCAGACCAATTACAATTTGTCACTGATTTGTCGGAAAAGATTTCTGCAAGTTCCAATGGTCTTCCAGAAGCATTCTGTTACAAAGGCCGCTTATCCATTCCATATTCGTTGCATAAGGTGTTGTCTTCAAATCTGAAATACACCACTCCATACACCACCAGCAAGCGTATTTCCAAGTCGAAATCAAAGTCTTCTGTTGGTTCTGAAGACGCTACTACAGGCGGTTCAAATGTTAGAAAACGATCAAGCGAATTGAGTGATACCGAACCAGAGTCAAAGAAACTGAAGAAAGATACATATAGCACTACTTCTGCTACTCCTGTGGCTGCATCTTCAATTAAGAGAGAAGAAGCTGCGCATATTCCTTCTCAAACAGAACCAAACTATACCTTGAAAAGCCCTGATACTCTCAAACTTCCATCCTTAGATGCCATTCTCCCTAGAAACCTTCTGGCACTTTCAAATGTCATTCCACCACATCAACATCCACAACGCCATCATTCATTCCACACTAGTCAAAGTCTGTCAAATGAATATCCAAAAGTTTCCCCTTCGCCGTCTTCCCCAGTACCATCAGCAAGGTCCACTTTAATGAGTGCTTCACTTTCAGAGACAAATGTAAATGTTAGTGGCAGTATTCAAGGAGTCAAGAAGCATTCTCTGGATCATCTGATTGCAGTGTCCAGTAATAATGTTATCGTTCTTCCTGGTGAGGATAAGGGATATACAGGCTTCAATGGGTCGACAGCTGCACATGAGCTCGAGAGGTATAGGTACTGAGCAACAGCGGCACACTGGAGTACTGTGAATTTGAACTATTTATTATTTATTATTTATTATTTATCATTATTACTATCCAACTCAGTGTGCACAATGCAGAGAGTTTGTAATGTGTAGAGACTATACTAAAGCTCCGCGAATTTCCCCTAAGCACCCACTGGCGCAAGTTATGAAAAGTAAACAAACAAATAAACAAACAAATATACAAACAAATAAACAAGCAAACGCCAAACATTGTAACACCAAGATCATGCGTTAAACCACAGCCTGTCAAACTTATCAAACCGCACATCATCTACTATGAAGAACGCAGCCATTCCAGACAAGTACATACCCAACGCTTCAACAGCTTATATGCTTCGAAGACTGTCACTGCCTTCGATTCTTGAGATTCTCCGGTTATGGCAGACTCTCCCTTTGACGAAAACATTGAAACAGGAAGAACTTGAGAAGTTTCTCTTACGATGTGAGGCTAATATGCCAAGGAAATCTTATGCGACTGATAAAGTCATCCATTTATATCCTAAGGGGCTCAATCTGCTGCATATCAGCATTCTGGAAACACAGCTTATCTTCGAGTCCAAAGTCACCTGGAGACGGTCGGATTTGGACAAGTTTGTTAACATCAACACGCTCAACGATCTTCCCGAACTTCTAAGTGAGGAGCTGTCCCAAGTGTATATAAACCATGTCTACTCCACGCGGATACATGATGGGTTTTTTCTGATTCGTGTTCAGCTGTTCGAAATCGAAAACATCAATAAGCTCAAGTCCCAGTCCTCCATATTCTTCATCATTCCCCAAAACACAAACTACATCATCCACAACTCGTCGGATATCTTTGAAATAGAGCTGATCCTGCAACTTCTATCCAAACTGCTGTCGACTCTGATCAAGCCAACGTCAGAAACAGTGAAGAGTCTTCAAACGATCTTGACATTGAACTCCAAACATAGAGAAGAGCTTGGTGTCTGGAACATCTACAACCAAGAAGGTCAAATCGACATTTCTCCCTTCGACGACCCAAGCAAGCATGAATCTTTGATCGACCGTACAATGCGCCTAACTTATCAGGAAAAACTCAAAGAACTATCTTGGTTGCGTTTCAAATCAGGACAAAGACCTACGAATAACGGAGAATTAGGTCCCGAAGAATATTATTCTAATGATACATCGTTTCAATCCAAAAATTACAGAATAACAAATACTTTCACAGATAATACAACCAAGAAGACTACTACAAATTTGAAACTCACTTTGAAATTGAAAGGTAATGATGTGTTTGCAGGTTTACATGAAATGACCGATTTGGGATTATTACAAATCGAAAAATTACCAAGTTGGATGACTGGTGAAGACGGGTTCACTGGAGATGAGGTTCAAGAGATTGATGAGTTTAACCTTGATGAAGGTAAAATGAAAGGTATAAAAGAAGGCAATTTTCCATCAGGTTCGTTGATTTGACATATTAGGGTTCATATTAATATTGAGTTGTTTAGATTCCAGGAGTATATATGTTTATTTATTTATTTATTTTTGTTTTGTTTTGTTTATTTTCGAAGTGTAAGTAGTGATCAAGGAGTTTCAGAAAATAAACTAGCAGTGTAGCGACCAATTAGGAAAAGTCTGCATAACTATTCTTCAGGTCCAAGATATCTCAGGAGCAATTTATGTACATATAGATATCAAAGCTGCTTTATAATTAATTGTAGTTATTATGATTTATTATCATCGATATATTGCATTTATCTATTATTGACGTCAGTAATATTGAAATATATATTATAATTAAGTTTTTTAAACTATTTTTTTTAAGGATTTAAATTTGGTAAGCTTCATATAAATTGAATAAAATTTGGATATATTCTTTCAGGTTTCTTGTAGATCTCTTGAAGCGATACCGTAAGGCATCTTGGTAGCCCTCCAGGTATTCTCTCTCCATATCTTGTTCGATCTCATCCAAGTCGTCATCAACAGAATACACGTAGTTTGCAATTCTAAAACTGGAAGCTCTGGTAGAATATTTAGTCGTTCTATATAAAGTAGGTCTTTCCACATTAATTTTGGTTTAGATTTCCGCAAGTCTAGGTGATTAGCAAACGGGGCCAATTTGTCAATTAAGGCTCTTGCCATTCATGGAAATTTGATAAAGCAAAAGTATCCACTAATAACGCCGATGTCGGTGGCGGAATTCGTATCCACAAGTTTTATTGAAAAGCCAACAGTAACAGGTAAAAGCAACTTTAAGTATTGTTCATCCTTTCATGTTAGGAGACACCAATTGAATCCATCGCTTGGAATAAACGTCGGATTTTCAAATCTGGTTCTAAGTGTCGTAGTGCTCTCCAAGAAGAACCAGGAGGTGCCTAGGAAGTCTTACAACACAGAACCCAGGAAAAAAAACGCGGAAGTTTTACAAATCATTGACGAAAACGTAGCTTTTTCTTTTTAGTCGTAATAAATGCGTATTTAATAAACTTAAACATAGTTTCCCAATAGAGGTTACATAAAAAATGATATTCAATAATTCCAAATATTTCACTCAGTCCCATAATCGGACTTAAGATGGACGATTTGAATAATCAAAATGGTATTAGGTTGTTGATTGTATCTCTTAATTTGTTTTATGAGTAATTGATGAACAAGATATAGATGTGGTTGTACCAAATATAACACTTATCAGAATAAGAATTATTGGCCTTTTTTGGTTCAAATATTAGAATACTTAGTTATCTTCTAGCAACTGGGGGATTGGATAAAGACCCTAAAATCTTTTAGAGAAAATAGCTCGTATGGCGCAGTGGTAGCGCAGTAGATTGCAAATCTATTGGTCCTTAGTTCAATCCTGAGTGCGAGCTTTTTTGATCTTTTTTTGGATTCAGTTTCTTTTCTTTCAGGTCAACAAATATTTGAAGAGATGATTAGTAATCATTAAAAGCTCGTATGGCGCAGTGGTAGCGCAGTAGATTGCAAATCTATTGGTCCTTAGTTCAATCCTGAGTGCGAGCTTCTGTTTTTTTAATAATTCCAATTATTGTTTTTTGAGGCCATCACAATTACATATTATTGATGTTCAAAATATATGAGTTTCTCATCAATGAGTTTAACTGTTATCTACCGTTATAACTGATATGAAGCCCTTAATTGGGGACGCCACAGATAGTTTGTATTAATTCGTGTACTTATTCATTTGACGTGATGTTTATTTTCCTTTCTATTTATATGTGCGCCATATGTCCTCGTTTAATAATAAGGCGTCATGATATGTTGGTTTTGCTTTTGCAAAAGAAACTCTTCTTCCTATATGATTGATTTGCGTTATAGTTGAGCCCGATTGAATCTGTTTGGCAATATTTCATCATGTAGACCCATATAATAATTCTGGAGGAAGCATAATTTAGTATAATAGTGTCTGCGAACTTACTCAATTGGCTTACCTTGAATAATGGATTGCATAGTCTTACTAGTCTTTTCAATAGAAGTTTTCAAATAATCCTTCTTGATATTCAAATTCTTGACTTGGTCATCGAGTAACTTCTTATCTTGAGCCATTTGTTCTTTGTATTCGTCAACTTTCTTAGCAATGAACATCTTACCAACACCTTCCCATACAAGATCATTAGCAGAGCCATTGTCTTGAAGTTCTTTGATTGTTAAAGAGGCGATTTGTGAGTTGGTTGAGTGACGGTCTATTTGTTGTTGAGCCACTTGGAAATCGGCTTGGTTTTGTTGGAGTTGCGTGTTCATCTCCATTAGGAGTTTCTGAAGGGCTTCTGGATTCATAGACATTGTTGTAAGCGGTATATACGAAATGTGAGAACGAGGAGTGATTGAACTGTCAATATGATACAAAACTGGTCTTTCTAATAGTACAGTGTTGTGTAAGGTTTGTTGTCAATTTTGGTGGGCGCTTAAAAAAGTTTCCGCGAATTTTGAACTACGACGAATAAATAAAAGATAGCGAGATGCAACTAAATGAAAGATTGCCTTCCTTGGAACACTCTGTTTCTTCTCCAAAAGAACATAGAAATGTACTCCTTAAGAAGCCTTAGAACATCTGCTCTTTTGAGAAGCTCTCTCATCAGAAGATATGCCTCGACAACTCCAGCTGCTGCCACTCCAATCATCGGTAAAGATCAAACCTTAGAAAACAATCTTCAAACTGAATCCAATAAATTATCCAAGACTTTACAAAAGTTCTGGGAAAACGTCGAACTTAAACAAAACGAAGATAAGCACTACGAACTTCAGTTAGATTCCAAGACTGTCAGAACCCCATTAGGTAACGATTTGGTCGTCCCATCCGACCGTCCAATATTAGCCAACCTCTTATACCACGAATGGAAGTCTCTTTCTGACTCCAAAGTCAAGACCCACTCTTTACCACTTACATCTTTGATCTCCCGTGTTATTGATTTGGAAACTGCCACCAAAAACAACAACGAAGAAGAGTTATTGAAGGTTGGTAAGAAGTCTGACATCATTGACCAATTGTTACGCTACTTGGACACTGATACTTTATTGATCTTTTCGCCAAGGGCCGAATACGAAGGTGGGTTGAGAAATGCACAAGAAGAATTATACAGACCTGTCATTGCGAAGGTTGAAGAGTTATTGGGTGCCAAGTTGTCCTTTTTGGATTCCGATACCGATGGGTTAAGAGGTAACAAGCAACCATTAGAAACTTCCCTTGCTGCCCGTGAATTCTTACACGACTTGTCCTATTACGACTTGGTCGCCTTAGAAAAGGTCACCTTAACCGCCAAGTCTTTGATCTGTGGTATTTTGACTGTCCAAAGCAAGAGTTTGAAGACCTCCGATGTCGACATGGAAGAGATTGCCAAATTGGCCACTTTGGAAATCATCTACCAAACTGAAAGATGGGGTGAGGTTGAAGATACTCACGACGTCGACTACCAAGACATCAGAAGACACATCAACAGTTGTGGTATCTTAGCCTTCCAAGAATAAGCAAGCAAGTTGGAATCATGGCTTGTTGGTTGCTTTGTAAATAGAGAAATAGACCTTAAATGACGTTATTGTATCGTATCTCTGCCGTAGTTTTCGAGCTGATCCAAACGGATTGGGTTGGAAATATTGACCTGCAATAACTTCGATCAGCTGGGATCACGGTTAAAAAAATACAGATGTCTGTATGAAGAGTTGATTGATCAAGGGTTGGTTGGTTGATCCGTTGGTTGGTTATTGAGCCAGCCACGTTCCGCATGTACTGAAAGATAAGCGGCAACAACCCCAGGGTGTGTCTTATCTTTGCAAAAAGTTAGCCAGGTAAACTAACATTTCAGATACAAAATCAGTGGCGAAACCTTGAAACGACCCACTAATTAGCAAAAACAGTAAATTCAATTATTTGAGGCTTTGCATCCAATCTATAATAAAATAGCAACCTCAAGATAATTAATCTTGAAGAAGTCAGTGCCCGTTCAAGCGTCTTTTCCCCCACACTGAATAAGACACCTGTCATTTGACAATTGAACTAAGCTTTGCAACGCCATGCCAATTTCAACTGAACATTTTGAAACATTTACCACCGCGGGATCCAACCCACTGGGACTGACTACCAAGATGATCATTCCTTCCAAAGTATCAAAAGAGACTGAGATGTCAACCGCTACAAACATCGGCAAGGATCAAGCCACTGATTCATACAGTTCCAAGACCCTGTTCAGTGATAATTCTACAGGACGTGTCATCAATGCAGAAGAAAAAACACAGAGATTATTAAGTCGCATTGATAAGATCTTGCTCAAGTTGGAAAACAATGAAGCTATTGATCCAAGGGATGTTTGAATGACTGCTTATTCACTCAAGGAGCTAACGAGAAACCATCTCTTTTTGGAGATGAGTCAAAGTAACCGTTTTAATCCTTCACATTGCTTTGTTTTTTAAGTTGCTGCCTGTCTCTTAGATCAACTAAGGTTTCAATTTCTATGGTGCGCGGAGCAGCGCTGATTTGACCACTATGGTATCTTCTTTGAAATAATATTCACTAATATGCGTTTATATGATAGTAACTAAAACTATTCACGACTTCTGTTAATCACATTAGCTTTATAATGAAATATTTTAACATTTCCAAAAAGGTAACCTAGGATTCTTAGCTTAGAGCATAAAGAGTCAATTGAGTCCAGCCAAGACTTTTGTATTTCGAAAAATTCAAACTTTGACCAGCTATGACCTTCTGTGACAGAATTTATATTTTTATATGCTACTAAGAACATTGAAACCTCATGCGTTAAAATAATATTACACATCTAGCTGCAGATAGATAGACAGACGATATAAATTTTTCGAAAATATTGGTGATTAATCGAAAACTACTAACAACCTAATCAATAACGTTAAAAAAACACATCAGCCTATATACGCTAATCGCTTGATAACTATACTGGTCTATTCCCTAGATTGGACCCCATCTTTGTAGTCTTTTCCACCAAACCAACATCAGGTGTGAGCGATCCATGTAAGCTCATCACATAGAAACTCATCAACATAACAAGGCAATGCAATCCAACGCAGTAACCAAGGAATAAGAGTCTCGATGTCTTATTGGCCAAAATAGCCTTAGCGAAACTCAAGAAGACTCTTTCCAATGGAGAAAGTTTAGATGAAATTCTTTCTTGTTCACGTTCTCTGAATTTCGTGAGAGGATTGAGAGAATCTTCATAGTTTTTCTCGTATTGGCTATTTCTTTCCAAATCAACGTTATCATTAGGTCTATGAACAGAGCCTTTATTGAAAGATGATAGGTATCTTGTTTTTTCGAATAGATCAGTGTTATCCTTGTTGAGCCTCTTGATTTTACCTTCCAAATCTTTGATCCTTTGCTGTTCCGATTTCAATTGTGTTTCAAGCTCCAAATTTCTTGAACGGAATCTATCTCTTTGTGCAGTGACAATAGGCAAGACAGAACTCAAGTTATTACCCGAAGACTGCTCACCTTCATCAACACTGATTATTGAGGCGGCTCTGATGCTGCTGCCGCTGTTGTTGAGTTTACCGACGCCTGAAACCATACTCATGGAATCAAACCTTGGGTGGTTCGTTGCTGCTGATTGGAAATGGGATAAGTCTGATTCCAATCTGTTGTTAAGTTCTGATAACTTGGAGATCTCCTGTTGAGACAGAGAAACATCCTGTTGTAATTGAGTAACCTGGGTTGTCAACTCCTCACATTTTAATCTGAAATCAATGATCTCTTGAGTCAACTTTTTGTTTCTGTTGATCAAAATCTCATCCAATTTCTCATTATGAGATTCATGACTCAAATTCTCTTGCACTTTGGTAACGCTGTCTTCATCATCGCTGCCTTCATCTTCTTCACCAGTCCCAAAGGAGATTTGACGTAAAGTGTTCAGCTCCTGCTTGATGTCCTCGTAGTCCTTGTATCTCACCAATTTGCTTTGTAAAGTGGAGATTTCACCAGATAAAATCTTGACATCTCTTTGTAAATTTTGAATAATTAGCTGAGATTTTTTAGTCTTGGTTTCAGAGTTGATTTTAATATGATCCAAAGTTGCAGCCAAGGTAGCGTTTTCAGATTCCAATTCGTTTAATTTTAATTCTTTGGTCAATTTCACATCATTCTGCAGGTTATCAGATTTAGCCAAGCTTAACTCCTTGATCAAGTCTTCGTTTCTCTCTTCCAACCTTTTATTCAATGATCTTTGATATTCAAAGTCTTTTTTTAACTGATCAAACTTAGCGTTTGCACTTGGATCAGATCCCACAGCAGCTCCTTTAATCAAGTCATTGTTATTATTGTTTTCGTCATCTTCATCATCCTCAATACCCAAGGCTTCCCTTTGGTTCTTAAGTTTGATCTTATCAATCTTTTGTTGGGTAATTAACTCTTGTATTTTTCTTTCATAATCCCTGGCCTTCTGATTGAAATTCTCCTCCTTCTCCAACCAGTTTGATTCCTTCTCTTGAAACACAGCATTCAATTCCTCTTCTTTCATTTTCAATCTGTTGTTCAAAGTTTCAGAAGATTTTTGCTCTAATCTTAGTAATTTTGCCTTTAGTTGATCATAATCTGCAAATTTTAGCAATTCTTCTTGTAAAGTGTTGTTCTTGGCTCTCAATTCGTCAATCTCTTGCGAAACAATGACAGAGTCAAGAGAAGCTTCCAACAGTGGTTTAGGATCAGGAAGTTCGCTGATTGATCTGTAAACGTCAAAGAACCCTGTTTCTGCTTGTTTTGCTCTTTCAGTCAAAGAGTCAATTTCATTTTGATATAACTTCAACAAGGCTTTGAATTCTCTGAGCTTGAGCTCATCGTCCAATTTACGAAACTCTTTGGTTCTAGTAGCCAAGATCTTTCTTGACTCTAAAGATTTCGTTTGGATTTCGTTGAGTAGTAAACCTTTATTGTCCAATTGTTGTTGTAAAGTTGGTAAGTTCACCTCTGTCCATGAATGTAAAGCCCTTTCAAAACTGGACATGGATTTCGTGGCTGTGGCAGGTGTACTATCTACAGTCGCCTGACTATTGATTTGGTCCTCAGAAGACATATTAGCGAACAAAGGTTTCAGATGTATCTTCAATTCTTATGTTTAATTGAGGAAATTTGAAATTGAAGCTAGTACGCACCCTTTGTTGTGTTGTTAATAGGTTCGCTGTCAGAATTCAACCAACTTCCAACTTCGCGATTTTACTAAATATTCACGTGATCAAAATCAGGGCTCTTTTTTTGATGTTTGGCACTTCAGCATACAGCTTGAAAAAGGAAGTAAGAACACCAAAATCATTTTTTATAACTCATTTGAAGATGGTACTGTACTTCAAGAACCACCTCACATGAAAAACAATGAGATCTGTTTCCAGAGTTTCAAGTTTGGAACAATCTACAGTATTAAAGCGCATTCCACAACAATGAGAATCTATCCAAAACCAACAACTTCAACACAGGAGAAGTACAGGCAATATTAAAGACAGCAATAATTGATTCACCAATTAACAATCGCTATGATTAATATCACCTGAATCAAACTTGATTAGTACTTCGGGAATTCAGCTCATAGGAACAAAAATTACCAAGAAGAATCAATAGACAGCACAGGGCCCTCAACGATAACTTCAAACAGCAATCTCCCCTAAGAGCATCAAATCGCCCAAGGAACCGCCCAGGCATCATAGAGGACAGAGATAGAGTGAGAACCTGTATAAAAACAAGAACAGTTCACGTCCATCAAATTTCTCTCAACCCGAGATGAACCTTTGATCCAATTGTCAAACTTGAATTAATTTCTTTTAGCTTCCCACTGTTGTGAAATCTTCAAAAGAAGAAATCACTACAAGGTACTTAAATTAATCAGTAAACCCATTTCAAATATCAACATGATCTTTTCTTCATTGTATCCTTGAATACATTAAAATTCCCAAATATATAATAAATCCCAGACCCGTGTCAAAATTCCAAATAAATTAGTTGTTCGTCAATAACAAAAGATTTCTAATAATGATTAAACTTAAGTTAATAAATTTAAGCAGAGATCTTCTTTTGAGCAGCTAATCTACCTCTTTGTCTAGAAGATAATCTAGCAACTTGGTTTTCAGCGGCCTTTTCAACGGTTTCTTCCTTTTCGGTTAAGATCAATTCAATGTGGGATGGGGAAGATTGGTAAGCGTTGATTCTACCGTGAGCTCTGTAAGTTCTTCTTCTTTGCTTTGGAGCTTGTTGAACTTGGATGTTAGAGATGTATAACTTGGTTAAGTCTAAACCCTTGGCGTCAGCGTTGGAAGCAGCGTTGGTCAATAAGTCTTGGATGAACTTAACGGATTTTTCTGGCCATCTAGCCTTGGTAACACCAAATTCCTTACCTTGAGCGGTTCTACCGATGGAAGAGTTGAATCTTCTGAATGGAATAGCTCTTTCGTGGTTAACAACTTGGGATAAGTACTTTTGAGCCTTTTCTAAGTTCCAACCGTTGATGGCTTGGGCGGTTTCTCTGGTGTTCTTGAAAGAAACTCTTAAGTAAGAACCTCTAGCGGAAGCGGACTTAGCTGGGTTAGTGGAAGTAGCACCGTATCTGACCATTGTGAATTGATATGTATCTAGTGACAAAGTAATTGAAACAGTTAACCAAGAACGCGATTGGTATGGATGGAAGTTTTTCAATGCATTTGTTTTTATAATTTTGCAGTTTCCAGCGTCCCCTGTAAAAAAAAAACCGTTCTGTGATTCGCGAAATTTCCAAATCAGGGCTTAATTGATTTTTTTTTTTGAAGGCAGAAGGGTCAAAGAGGGTGTTCGGGTGTTCAAGTTTTTTGCCGTTGCATTCTGCAGATGTAGGGCTTCGGAAAATCATAGGTCAGGTGATAAACAGGGCAACTAAAATAATGAATATGATTGCATGCAGCGCAGCAATTTGCCTTGGGCGGCGCCAAGGGCGGGCAAATTACAAACAGGACAATAAATAGAACAAAAGGTGCCAATACCCTCCACACACATTAGAGAGTCGCATTAGCTGGCTCAAAACTATATCAACTACAACGAAAACCTGTTCACTTTCAAGTCAAGACTTTCATTGTTTCTATTTTAATCCATAAGAATGCAAGCAACAACGTTCAATTTCCTATTGACACTCTCCGTGTTTTTAAATTTATCAAATGCCTTACACTGTGATAAAGACGACTTGGCCAAGTATAGACTTCAAGAAGTTTTCAAAGGGATTACCTCCAAGAGCATAGTATCTGAAACCCCACCATCGGTTTCCACCTTCACATGGTATTTGAACCTTTGTGGTCAAGCTGAAGATTTCCCTGAACCGGAATGCCCAAAGAATTCTCAGATCTGTGGTGTTAAGTCTGTTTCCTTACCAGGTCAATCTCCAATTAAGACTGAAATAATAACGTTCGGCAATGGTTTAAATTATCAGATTGAAGAAGCTACGAACGAATTCATCGACTTGAAGTTGGATGATACCAATTGGGGTTCAAACACAATCTCAAGTAACTTTCATTTGGTTTGTTCTAACGAAGAAAACATTGAAGTTTCTTTCGCTGCCAACGAATTGGAGTTGACTTTCAACACACCAGGTGCCTGTTTAAAGGATGATACGGAACATGTCCCAGCTCCACCAACTCCTCCTCCTTCAACTAATGATGATTCATGGGGTTGGTTCACCTGGCTTTTCATCATTGGTGTTATTTTAGGTGGTGGTTACATTATTGCATCAGCTTGGATTGGTAGAGGTTCAGACGATTTACAGGAAGCTATGCATGATTTTGTTGATACTTTGAAGAGCTTATTGGCCAACTTGCCAGAGTTCATTGGTGAAATCTTCAATAAAGTGTTCGGCAGCAATGGTAATGGTAGCAGAGGTGGTTACACATCAGTTTGAATTCCAAAAATGGATAAGTAATTAAAAATGCTGCAGCTGCAGCGACACGGTGGTTGACGTATGTGCCTTAAATGGTACAGGTTACTATATAGAGTATACATACGTCCATTAGTTGGTCAATATAGAGAGTACGTGCACTGCACCAAGATAATATCTTGATTAAATTTTATTTCAAATAGAATAGTATACACACTTGATAGACAGCGACTGATCAGAGTTCTATATTTTACTCTTTCTTGTCAACGAGAGCCCAATATCTATCGATATCCTTTGTACAAGAGTTTGTTTCACCACAACCTCTCAAACTGACAATAAAGTCACCATCTTTATAATGAATATCATCGTCAACTTCGATAACCGAAGTTAAACTAGCAATGGTTCTTGGCGGAATAATAGCAGTTCTAGCCAAGTAAGTTGGATGCCATTGCAAGATATGCGTGATAGCAGATTCAGCAAAGTTAGGGAAGTTAGTATAACTTTGGAATAATCTATCACCCCAGAATTCAACTAATGATTTGGCATGAAGAGTGTTCTTAAGAATAAACGAGTGCAAGTTCAGATCTTGACCGATTTGAGTTAGGACCAATTCAGTCTTTTCGGCCTTACTGTTCTTGAAAGTACGAATAACACCGTTTGGAGGAATGATTGGTTGGTCCTTTAACATAATTGGCTCTAGAACCTTTGGATCCAACAAGTATTTGTAAACATCGATATCATACCTCATAATGAGAGCATCCTCTTCAAGGTACCAGAAGTACTTGGCCTTAGGGAAGGCGTACATGGCAGCTCTAAGGAGATAGATCTTGACCCATTCTTTATTGGATTCGTGGTCGTAAGCTTCAAAGAAAGGGGCGAATTCTTGTATCCAACGGATATATAGACCGTATTTCTTGTTCTGAGCATAGTTGACACGGTTCTGAACAATTTTCGTTAGATGGGACAGTTCGTATTTTTGGAAATCGATACCAGTGACAAGAACGATTTCTGGGGTCTTGCCTTCGAATTTCAACTTACCATGGTTTAAGAAGGAGTTCTTGATCTTTAACATTTCAGTTTGGGAATCATCCTGACCGTTCAGCTGGGCGTTGAGCTCGACCTCTTGGTTGTTGAGAGCCTCAGTGAACTTGTAGTGCTTGTTGCCCTTCTGATCAACGATGTAGTCAAATAGAGAGTCAATGGACAACTCTCTAAGTAAAGGGGCATGTTCCACGCTTGGAAAGATCAGTGATTTCTTGGTGATGATGTCATTCTTGTAGAAGCCATGCAACGGGATATATTCAACATTGGAGCTAGAAGAGGAGAACAGCCTTGGGAAGGAGACAAAGTGAGGGAAGAAGAATATAAGAAGGATTAAAGAGACTGCAATGACAGAGAGCTTGGTGGCATTCTGTCTAAAAAGATAGTACAGGTTATTGGATGTTTTCTGTGGCTTGAACCTATTGTTGTTATAAGATAGTTGCATCTTCGGCCCCACTCTCTATAATGAAAAAATCCGAACGATAAGGGAAGATTGTGCTTCAAAACAGGCGGATTCGTTTCCAAGCTATTGATAGGAACAGGGGGTTGTTGTTGTTTGTATTTTTGTTGCATCGATCAATCTTTGGCACTCGCTGACTTTTTGCCATATTTGACCGGTGGTTCGTGGCAGATTACATCAGTGGCAAACTAACTAACTAACTAACTAACTACGTACAAGCTGTGAAGTCCTATTTCTTTATCTACAGCTCAAGTTTCGCTTTGATACCCATCCGATAGAGGTGGCGCCTTTTGATAGAATATTTCTTGTTTCATTAGTCATTAAAATGTACAGCTATTGCCTCTTTATATGGCCTACTCGTCGTCATTGCCATCGTCACCGTCAAGAAGCTTCTTTTCAACTTCTTCCATGTCTTTGCTCTTCTTTTCGACTTGCATCTTGTCAGTCAAAAACACATTCAACTCGTCCTGTAGATAGGTGAGCTTACATCTAAGCTCGCCATAGTAGTTGCCAGCTGGGGCACTTGGTTGATCTCTGTCTTCCTTGACAAATTCACTTGGGCCAGAGGTCTTACCGAGTGTTGTTAGTTCGCTCTTTTGTAAGTGCGAGGATTCGAAATTGGCAGAGTCAACAGGACTCGTGTAAATTGCAGATGGCATTGTATTTGGGAGATGAGATTGGCAAGTTCTGAAAGATAAATATGGCGTGAACTACGGGAGCTAAAGTGAACACAAACAGAGTATATATGTGATTTGTCTTTCAGTTTGATATTTGATTGTTTTTGTTTTCGCGAAGGTTTTTTTTCCAACGATCTCCAAAAATTTTTTAACGATTTGTTAGCACAAGGCGTGTTGAAGGAGAGGTGTAAGGTAAGCACTGAAACCATCTAATTAGACCACCAGCCTATCTCAAAATGCCTGCCCAATCATACCTCAATGTCGATGGCACTTTAGCCGAAAGTGTTAATGAATTAGCCACTGTCTTAGACCACTTCAACCCGGAATTAAACTACGCTGAAAAGTTAAACTCCTTCGCCATTGCCCAAGAAGACGAAGATGAAGAATTCGAATACACCGAAGAATTATTCACTGAACTCAGCAACTCTGCCAAGCACTTCGTCTTGGTCACTGAAAGAGAATCTGAATCTTTGATTAACTTAGTCATCTACATCTTGAACTTCTCTGAAAATTTCAACGAATTGACCAACACTTTCTTCACTGCTTTGATCCAAGAAACCACCACTTCTGCCCAGTTGAACAACAAGAAGAGAAACGCCAAGCTTACTTCTGTCATCTCCAACTTAACCACCATCTTCAACTTCACCGCTCCAGAAGACTACAGATTTAAGAATGCTCTTTTAGCCAAGATCTTGGAAATAGTGAAATTCTTAGAAACCCCATCCATCTTAAAGCCAATCTTAGGCAACGACACTGCTGGCTTGGTCCACTTCAACGAATCTGACGAAGAATCTGTCAAGACTGCCAGAGAGCTTCTTTCTCAATTATCTGAATTGACTGCCTCTGTCGATGAAAGAAAATCCATTGAATACTTACAATACTCCATCTTGAGCTTACCAAACCCATCTCCTGAATTAGTCGAATCTTTCTTGGTCAAGAACTTCAACTCCAAGCAAGTTGTCGACTTATCTTACATCAACAAGTTACAAATCACCTTACCATCTCAATACGCCTCTTTACTCAATGATTATTTAACTTTGTCAGCCATCGAATTCTCCGCCAAATCCTCTTCATACTCCTCTTTATCTTTGATAAACTTGGAAACCATCACCACCAAGAACCAAATCATCACTTTCCTTAACAAGGCTTTGACTGTCAAGTCTTTAACTTTCCAAGAAATCTCTGAATTATTAGCCATTCCACAAGAGCAGATTGAAATCTTCTTGATCAACGTTATCAAGTTACAATTCGTCCAGGGTAAGATTGACCAAGTCAACCAACTTTTCAAGGTCTTCAAGGTTAGTTTGATTGTCAAGCCAGTTGAATTACAAGATTGGTTAGATATTAAGGCCGGTTTGTTGCAATGGAGATCCAATTTGAAGGAAATGAAGAGTTTGATCGAACAAGCTCAAAAGAAGAAGAAGACTAGCAACTAAAGAAAAGAAAGTTAAGCTGATCAGGTGAGAATTCCTTTCTTACTTCCATATATTTTGTACAATAACATCTAAAACTCGAATAGAACAATTATATTTGATGGAGCATGAAAACACATGTACACGGGTAGTCCCGTGTATTATATGATACTACGAAATCGCATTTATCGTAGAACCTCGGGTTTAGAACCAACGTATATGAAGTTGTTTGTTTCTATAGATGACGATTGGTTATTATTACGGCAAAGATAACGTTATCAAAGCAAGCATATTTAGCCTATTCAATAGTCCTTGTTCTGCTATAGGAAAGTCTGATCTCAAAGTACTATGACTTCTATGGAATGAAAAGGGGAGACACATGCTTTTAAAGGAGTGGCGTTGAGTTTGATAAGCGTTATCCCGAGCTTTAAAGGTTAGTCATACGTCCAAGTACAGTCACAAACAATATAAACAACATTCTTGGATGATTTCATTGGTCAGCTTTCCACTTCGCCTTGGGGGGGGGGGCTCTCCGTTTCTTTCTCTTAAAAGATCAAATTTTTGATCTCGTTAACTGCGGATCTGTCGCTAAGTGATAACAATAGCGAAGATTCCAGGAATCCACCAACAGCCGCCCAACAACCATAAATATTTAAAAGCAAGAAAGATTTCCCCATTTTTTACTTCTCATGATCAGAACTAATATATTTCCCTCTTCAAAATATAAACTACAAATCACACAATGACGTTCGGCTGCTTACCAAACAAAGATCTCACAATTATTACTGCCCCATTCTCTGGTGGTCAGGGCAAATCCGGTGTTGAACTTGGGCCAGGCCATTTATTAGATTCCGGTTTAGAATCAGAATTGAACGAATTAGGATGGTCCACTAAGATATCCAATCCATTAGAAGGTAAAGGTTATGAAAAATACAAAGAAGATAAGACTGATGAATATCAAGCTTGTAAGAGACCAAAGATGGTTGGTGAAGCTACCAAGTTGATTTATGAAGCCGTCAAAGCAGCCACCGAAGCCAAAACTTTAGCATTGACTTTAGGTGGTGATCATTCTATTGCCATAGGTACAGTTGCTGGTACTTTTTCAACTTACCCAAATGCTGGGTTGATTTGGATTGACGCTCATGCTGATATAAATACTCCCTTGACAACTGATTCGGGGAATTTACATGGCTGTCCTGTGGCCTTCGTTATGGGCTTAGATTCTCATGCTTTCCCACCAGAATTACAATGGGTTCCAAAGGTACTTGATCCTAAAAAAATTGCCTACATTGGCTTAAGAGATGTTGATAAAGGAGAAAAGAAGATCTTGAAAGACTTGGGTATTGCTGCTTTCTCCATGTACCATGTTGATAGATATGGGATCAACAAAGTCATTGAAATGGCACTAGAAGCTATTGATCCTACAGGCGACGCTCCTATTCATTTAAGTTATGACGTTGATGCAATTGATCCATTATTTGTTCCAGCTACAGGTACACCTGTCCGCGGTGGTTTGACGTTCAGAGAAGGTTTGTTCATTCCTGAGAGATTAGCAGAAACTGGTAGGTTGGTTGCTGTTGATATCGTTGAATGCAACCCACTGTTAGCCACTCAAGATAATCATATTCTGGATACTATTACCACAGGTGCTGCATTAGCCAGAGCTGCCTTAGGTGAAACTCTTTTGTGACCTTTGTTCATTATCATGCTAATTGGTCTATGAGATGCGATGTCATTTATAAGATCCACGATGAGTTAGCAGTTCGCATCCCAATGTATACTTCATTTCTTCCAATCTATATGTAACATTTGATTCTTAGGTTTACATGTATATTAAAGTGGCTTCACCTCTTCGTAGATTCTAAAATCAAATTGTTAATTTTTTGGGGGAAATATGCAGGTGATGATCAATTTTGATCATTAACCCCGCCAATTGAAGCTGCGCTGTCGACTGCACTTAAAGGTACACATTTCTTGTCTCTATTTAGAAGTATTCCTATATTTTGTCCGTAATAGGAAATATATTGCCCTTATCAAATGTCGCGTACGCTTCGCCTTTTAGCGGAAGAACAAGGAACCGAGATCTGTGGGAACCGGCAAGACACGGTTTTAATAATCCATCAAAAATCCCCCCTGTGAACTTACAACGCGGTTTTTTGACGAATTTTTTTGGCGTTTGTCCCTGCAGGGAGAACACTTGATGTTTGCAATTGGTCTAAGATGTTCATTAATTTAAACGCTAAAAGCGTACCTGTTTGAATCTCCAAAGAGAGATGGGACTAATTAGTGTACGCATCCTATTTGGTTGCCTTGGCTGAGTTCATCTCGAAGGTTTTCCATGAAATAATTTTAGGAATTACAACAATACATATACATTGAAGGAATCCCCTACACTCCTTTATTTTCACCAAATTAACAATAGTAATAAAAAAAATAATAGTAACAACAATAATCTTGAACATTTATCAAAACAATTCAATGAGCATTTATCAAGACCCAGTCCAAACTTTGGCTAACTTACGTTCTTCTGAGGTGAACTACAGATTAAGTTTATCCAAGCTCCTGGGTTGTTGTACACCAGGTCCATCCACAGAACCTCAGTCCCAAGCATGTTTCTCTAACGAAGAATTCACCAAGTGTGTTAGAAAACTGATAGCTTACCATACCGAGCTTGTTAGAATCATAGACTGTAACAATGATACACAGTCCAATATTAAAGGGTTTGAACGATGGTGTTTTATGAGTGTGAAAATCTATCATCAGTATCTCAAGTTATTTCACTTAAGATCCCAAGATTTGGAAATGTTCAGGGAGTTGAAATCTGAACCTTTGATTAGATTAGAGGAATTGTTTGCCATTGCTCAAGAGCTTCAATTAGACTCTGTGTTGATTAAAGCTTTCGGGAAACTACATTCTATGAACGAGAAGAAATTGAATGATAACTTGATGGCATTGGATTTATCCCATTTTACTTTCTCCAATGTCAAGGATATCCATACTTTGACACCGGCTTTTGCCTACTTCAACACTGGTGAGATTGTCAAGAGAGATTTCTTCAAGATGGAAATGATTAACCATGATGCTGTTTTCAACAACAACCAGAACACCAGATTCACATCAGTGGAATTGATCAATTTACAAGACCAAGCAATTGCCATCTGTGGTCTGCTGGAGATTGGCAGAGACTTGTTGTACCCTCCATTGAACCCCGTCGATTATGAATTGGAAGATCACACAACAGATAGAATCACCATCATTCACAAAGAGCATAGATTCCATTTGATATTTCATGGCAAAGCTGGCAAAGTTTCTGATTGGAGACCATTGTTCGCTGTAAAGGAAGACAAGTTTAAGCACAGTTTCTACAAATTGACAGGATTGAATACTTCTGGTGAGATTGGCTTAGGTTTGGGTATGAACCAGTTGAGAAAGTCCAGAAATTTACTTGACGAAATCGAAGGTTGTGATGCTTCGTCTTTGATTGAGAACTATGAAGAAACCAGTGAAGAAGACGAGAAAGGCGAGGAAGGAGAACAACTACCACCAAATGCGAATGTTGTCGCCAGTCCGTTAGACTCTGGATTTGGGCACATCCCTGATCTACCTTCTGCTTCCAAGGTCAGACAATCATCCTCTCTCGAGACAAAACTAGTTGTTTCCAAACCAACAAGCCAACTTTCTAAATTATCCAAAAGCCAGCCAGATTTGACTTTGTCTGATGTGAATAAGACCTCGGCCTTACCAACAAAGCTTGTGAACAAATCCACTAGCGATTTATCAATGACGGAAGACACGAAGAAGAAGATCAAAAGAAGGAAATCTATATTTGGGTTATTTAAATCCAAGGAACCCGAGTTTGAGATTGTTTCAAAAGATACATTTGTCCCAGTTGCCAAAGAAGAAGAAAAAGATGAAAATCATGAAAGAAAGAACATTGGTAACGCCGATCTTTTATTCAACAAATTGGATATCGGTGTTCCAGAATCAGAACCCGAACCGGAACTTTCGATTTCTGAATCTTTGATATCAGCTCAATGCTCAACTTTAACATCGGAGATCAACGACTCGGTTATCCTATCGAAATGGCAAGCCAGCAAGTGGGTTCAACAAAGCGTCTCGTATGAAGGCAACAAGATCCAATTCTTCACTTCTCCAACTGATGATGAACTTCATCTAATGCAAATTTCCACGCCAAAGGCCATCCATCTCATCCAATTACATCATCATGAAACCAAAATCACTAAAGCCAGTGCTTTGAACTTACAGATCCAATACCAACCACATCAAGACAGAGTTCAAGTAGACTTGAATTTGAGATGCATCAATTCGGGTATTGTAAATAAGATTATGAATGAGTATCTTGCCGACACCAGGGCCATTAAAACAACCATCAACAGTGCTGATGGCAATTCGATCTTTTCTGACAAAGTCCAGCATCCAAGCAACTCCACTAGCATGTCTTCTGTTTCGATTGATGTCCCACAGTACCATCCAACTTTGAAGAATCATTCTTCGTATATGAGCTTGAACTCTATCCAAACCACCTTCGCTTTACCTCCGAAATTAAACTTTTCTCAATTATCACTACATTCCAATCCATCCACGTTAAGCTTTTCCGATATTTCTCCTGTTAGGACTTTGAACGAGCTGCTTTTGAGATCCCAATTGACTGTTAAATTACATCAAGAAGATTTAAACGATCGTGAATGGGTGCCGTTGTCAATGGCTAAGATGAATATATTCGCCATTCTGTCCAATGACGATTTTTTCCGCTTCGATATCTGTTTGAACAGTAGCAGCAGTTCTATGAAGAAGATTGACACTATTGTTAGTAACAAATCTTTGAAGAAGTTAGGAAAAACTGGTCTCAAGTTTGTGTTTGTCAATGATTCAGGCGAAGAGAAGAAGTATTTGATTGAGTTTAGAAATGCTGCGGAGTGTGATGAGATTTTTGGAATGTTAACCAATTAATAACCACCATCTAACGTCCTATTCATCAATCCGAGATCGTTTTGATCAAGTTTCGACATCGGGAACTGAATTTGTCCCGTTTTCTTTTAATGCGTTTTATAGTATTTGTCTTATTTATTTCATCATGAACAATTCAATTAATGGAAATTTATAATAATAATAATAATAATAAAACAAAAAAGTCACCTCATACAGGATTTACCCCCGCGCCTATTGGGAATAGTGTTAACTCGTACTGATCACGTGAGAGATTATAAAAAAACGACAATTTACCGGAACTGGACAAGTGCATACTCTTGCATGAAAATTGAGATCTCCTAATGTGCGAACGTTCCGGCTTGCTCAGATCATGAGATTTCAATTGACAGGGATGATAGATAGGGGGTGAGAATGTTGTTGAACAACATCGCTGCAATCCATAGATAGTTAGTTATTACTGATCGTGAGGGAGGGGAGTTGTAGTACTACATTATCGATAATTACACTTGTAAAACCGTTTATTCAAGTATATATATATACAATACGACAAGTCATAACCTGTTGCGTAATTGCGCTGTGTCAAATACAATAAATCTAACTTTGACACGTAGTACTAATACCCTGTAAAAAGACAAGACAAAACCTCCTGGTTCCTCTTATGAACCTCTTCCCAGATTGATGACCACTCAACTCAAATGTTGGAGAAGTTGATCATCTTCCCATTAATATCCAACCCAGAAACACCGTTCCCGCTCCCGCTCCCACTCCCATTCCCAGATCTGAGATTTTGAAACTGTTGGCGTTGCATTTGTGCTGTACCAGGTGAAGGAGTGAAGATCAAATAATCGTTCATGTTGAAGCCTGGAGTCCTTAAGGATCTCATTGGTGTCTGTGGGAACGCAGGAGATGCTATAGTTGCCATCGATGGTAGGTTGTTGTTAGCAGCAGCCTGGGAAGGCGTAGAAGCAGTGGGCGTCATTGAGGTAGTGGCAGCTGGAGCATTTCGTGGAGCTGGAGCTGGAGTGGCAGTAATGGATACTGCTGTTTGTAGTGAATTGCGTACTTGTGAAGCCGAATTAGTGAAGTTCTGGGCTATGATTTGGTGCTTAATCGTGGATCTTGCAGGTGTTGAAGGCGTCTGATACGCTGCTGGCGAAGTTGCTAAGAACATTAACAATTCAGCACCGCATTCTCCCTCATCGTGAGAGGAGATGAATCTCTTTGGAGTCGATAATACTGACGGTGGTCTGAGAGAGTTGTTATAGTTGCTCTCCACAGTCGGTTTTTCTAATGGTTGGCCAGTGGCGGTTGATGAAGCTGGATGGTATGGCGAAGATGAGAGTGGGTTGACTTGGGTCTTATTAGTGGAGATTGTAGAGAAGGACTCACTGCTGGCCGAGTTCTTTGCTGGTGGCGGAGTCTTTGGTGTTATGAAACGCTCACCGCCATAAACGGGCGAAGATGGTGGATACTGATGGATTCTACGGCTTTTGATGGGAGACTCAATCTCATCTAGTTCAAAGTCCAGCTCTGAATGTTTGAGGGATTTGGTTGAGGACGAGAACAATTTGCTCCGCAGTGGTGTTGTCGTTGGGGTAGGCATTGGTGTAGAAGCACCAGAAACGGTGATCCTCGCTTCTGGAAGATTAGCTAGTATTGTTGTAGTTGGCGCCTTGACCGCTGTCTTCACAGGCGAAATTAACGAGTCCTTGGGTCTCTTCTTAGACAGCAGTTTGTTTATATTGGCATTGAAAGCCGCAGAGGCCTTGGAGCTTGGAGTGATTTTGGCAGGAGATGGTCTCTTGGGAGTGCCACTTGTTTTCGAAACATGTGTTGTTATAGGGGTAGCGTTGTTATTCAACGTAGACAACCGCGTCTTTAACTGTCTTGTAATCTTGGCCAGTTCCACTTTCTTCAAGATATTCTGAGCGATGAGATCCTCCTGAGAAGCAGTTGTGGTATGCATTATTGTTTCTGTTGTTTTTGTGGTTGATTCTACGATCGATCTGGTCTGATTTGATCCTTCAGGCCTCCTGCTTCCTTTTTCAGAGGTCTTGAAGCTCTGGTTTTATGTGTTCAAAATTCTCCCTGTGCTCAGTACGGTTTGAGGCCCCGATCTGTCGCGACATCGATCCAAGGCATTTCAAACAAATTTGCAAATTTACGCGTGCAATTAATTTACCAAATTAGGAAGGTGCGACTGCCGGGGAACTTTCTGAAACTACAACCACGCGTCCAAACTGCAAGGATCTTGCTGCGCTTATTGCTTGTCACTTTACTTTGTTTCATGTTGGCCCAAGATCCAAGATTTCACTTATAAGGCTCAATAAAAGAAGTAGTTGTTTAACCGTAAAATTGTTGAACAGCGACCAAAAAACTATATATGAATGAATATCCAAGGTTCAGATGTAGTGGAAGTGCATATCACGTGCTCAATACTCAGGGCCCAGTTGTTCTGAATGCATCACGAAAACAGCTAGTTGCACAAGTTCTGCAAAGTACATTAATTACATTACTCTAGTATTGTTGAAATATACTAAGTATAGTAAACTCTAGAAATTAAATATTATATCTATCTAAATCTATGTATATATCATTATAAACCGAAAAAAAGAAAAAAAAAACACTTAGTGTACCTAAAATTAATAATAACTCATGAAAAATTGGAAAGCCCACAAACCGGATAAAGGATCAAGATTCTTGAATAATCTAATCAACTTCTTCAACAGTTGGACCTTCGTTTTCTGGAGCTGGAGGAGCACCACCTGGGAAGCCACCTGGAGCAGCACCTGGAGCACCACCGTTTTCTTGGTAGAACTTAGTCATGATTGGGTTGGCAACACCTTCTAATTCCTTTTGCTTGGCTTCGTATTCTTCAACGTCAGCAGATTGGTTTTCATCTAACCAAGAGATGGTGGATTCAATGGCTTCAGATAACTTGGTCTTTTCATCTTCAGCAACCTTAGAGGTGAAGGCTTCTTCAGAAGTGGTGTTCTTCAAGGAGAAGGCGTAAGATTCTAAACCGTTCTTAGCACCGATTCTGGCAGCTTCCTTTTCATCTTCTTCCTTGTACTTTTCAGCTTCAGAAACCATTCTTTCGATATCTTCCTTGGATAATCTACCCTTGTCGTTGGTAATGGTGATCTTGTTGGACTTACCAGTACCCTTTTCTAAGGCAGAAACGTTCAAGATACCGTTGGCATCGATATCGAAAGTAACTTCGATTTGTGGAACACCTCTTGGGGCTGGTGGGATACCAGACAAGTCGAACTTACCTAATAAGTTGTTGTCCTTAGTTCTGGCTCTTTCACCTTCAAAGACTTGAATCAAGACACCTGGTTGGTTGTCGGCGTAAGTGGAGAAGGTTTCAGACTTCTTGGTTGGAATGGTGGAGTTTCTTGGAATCAACTTGGTCATGACACCACCAGCGGTTTCAATACCTAAGGATAATGGAGCAACATCCAATAATAACAAATCTTGGGTCTTGGAGGAGGTGTCACCAGTTAAGATAGCGGCTTGGACAGCGGCACCGTAAGCAACAGCTTCATCTGGGTTGATGGATCTGTTTGGTTCCTTACCGTTGAAGAATTCGGAGACTAACTTTTGGACCTTTGGAATTCTGGTAGAACCACCAACTAAGACGATTTCGTGGACTTGAGACTTGTCTAAAGCGGCATCTCTCAAAACCTTTTCAACTGGGTCTAAAGTGGATCTGAATAAGGTGGCACATAATTCTTCGAATCTGGCTCTGGTCAAGGAAGTGTAGAAATCAATACCTTCGAAAAGGGAGTCAATTTCAATAGAGGTTTGAGCAGAAGAAGATAAGGTTCTCTTAGCTCTTTCAGCAGCAGTTCTTAATCTTCTCAAGGATCTTTGGTTGGTGGTTAAGTCCTTCTTGTTCTTTCTCTTGAATTCGGCAGCTAAGTGGTCAACTAACTTGTTGTCGAAATCTTCACCACCTAAATGGGTATCACCAGCAGTGGACTTGACTTCGAAGATACCGTCTTCGATGGCCAATAAGGAGACATCGAAAGTACCACCACCTAAATCGAAGATTAAAACGTTCTTTTCACCTTCGTCCTTCTTGTCTAAACCGTAAGCAATGGCAGCAGCAGTTGGTTCGTTAATGATTCTTAAAACGTTTAAACCAGAGATTAAACCAGCATCCTTGGTAGCTTGTCTTTGAGAATCGTTGAAGTAAGCTGGGACGGTGATAACAGCGTCGTTAACTTGGGTACCCAAGAAGTTTTCAGCGGTTTCCTTCATCTTGACTAAGATCATGGAGGAGATTTCTTCTGGAGTGAAAACCTTGGTTTCACCCTTGAATTCAACTTGGATCTTTGGCTTGGTGGCTTCGTTGATAACCTTGAATGGGAAGTGCTTGATATCGGATTGGACTTCAGCATCGTCGAACTTTCTACCGATTAAACGCTTAGCATCGAAAACGGTGTTAGCTGGGTTCATAGCAGCTTGGTTCTTGGCAGCGTCACCAATTAATCTTTCGGAGTCAGTGAAGGCGACGAAAGATGGGGTAGTTCTGTTACCTTGGTCATTGGCAATAATTTCAACACGGTCGTTAGCGAAGTGGGCAACACAGGAGTAGGTAGTACCTAAATCAATACTGGTTGAAAGATCCAATAGTTAGTATTTATAAGATGACAACGGGTTGAGCATTTCCGGAAATTCAACTTACCCAACAGCTTTACTCATTTTTAATAAATATTTAATTCAGGGAATTGATACAATTTTTAAGAAAACTATGTTGTTATCGGGCTCGTGATTTGGTGGTGGTGGTGGAATTTTACAGGCTTCCGTTCTTCTTTTATACGGAATTCGTCGTCGTCGACTTTTTTTCAGTCAGATCTCGTTTGGGTCCCGATTTGACTTCTAGAAAATTCCATCTTTTGCGGACAGATTCCATTTCATCCAAGTCTCTGTGGGCGTGTGGCCCCTTGCACAATTTGTAAGAATAGGCGCCCTAGAAACCGATCACGCGTGTTGGGTTTTTTTTTTGAGATTATGTAAGATGGGAAATTTAACAATATTTTGGGCATCGGCGTTTCTGCGGGATTTCTCAACCGCGACGATATCGATTTGACATCTTATGTCATCCTTCGCTGACAAACACCAACCGTTCATTCGTTTAACCCGGCAGGTTTCGGTTTATCTCCCTGTGCGCGACACGGAACACTGATAGGCACAGGATTCTTTGTCAGATCAGACCATTTTGACATATTCTTGGGTCAGATCTCTGTCCGCACCTAGCCAGCATGAACTCATAGGGCGGCGCTACATGGACCATGTTTAGTAACTGATACACTGCTGATGATCCTTGTGGTTTTGATATAAATACTTGAGCAATCCCCAAATGGCACCGTTAACGACTAACGGTTAGTATACCTCTCCCACCATTGTTCTCCCTATCGCATAGCCTCATACTAATTAAGACTTAGGTGCATACTCCATATATAAAAGCATCAACAAACATGTACACCACAGCCACTGTTAACAAGAACTTACTTCTCAAGACATACCTTGCAATTGCCTTGGTGTCACCATTCTATCTTCCTTTACAAAAGCATTTTGATTTATCCAAGCAGGAGATTAGACCTATTGGGATTCACAGCAGACCTGTCAGAAGAACGATATAAAATAAAACAACAATTGTTTTATGATTAATACGTTTACAGGTTCAGTTCTTTCTTTCTTTCTCTCATTGGGTGGTTTCACATTTAGTTACTTATTTCTTTCTTTCTTTCTTCATCATACCTATTCCAAACTTATAAGGAGTTTACCCTGAGGTATTTAATATGGGTGGTTTTTTTATTAGGTTGCATTTTCAAGTGAAGGTTCACACTGTTACATAACTGGTAGTCACTTACTGCTACATGGTTCAATTAATAATACATCAAGAGTACGTTTGTTGTTTACATTAAAAGTTATAATTTGAATTGAACAGATTGTCTATTTTGTTATTAAATCTCGAAGCGTCGTCGTAGCTGTACTATTATTAGCTGTTATTGCCCCTTGATCCCATGAGCGGAAGAGAGAAGGAGTTATCGTCATCATCTATATCTCTGTCATCTGCGGCACTGTCGCTACCATTGCCACCAGAGTTCATATCAGAGATAGCAACAGGATCCTTTATGTTCTTAACACAGCTTTCATTATGGTTATGATTTTGGATCTCACCATGACAACTTGAAGATTTGCCCATATCCAAGGATTTATCTCTCCATTTATTCTCCAGCATATCACTATGGTAATCTTTAACATTGACATTGTCTCCCAAAGACTTGGTGTTGATGATGGTATCGTTACGGTAATAATAATCGTCACTTTCTTTGCTGTTCAATGTATTGAATTTAACGTCTTCTTCTTCCTCTTCTTTTTCTTGATGATGGTGCTGTTGTTGTGGCGTGCTTGTGAGAAGCACTTCATCTGAATAACCCTGGTTATTGTTGTTACTGGAGTGAATGACTGGTGTAAGCACGGGTAAAGCGCCTGAACCATTGATAACGTCGGAGCTTCCTATTGGTCCCGTGTATGTTAGACCGTTTTTGTTGATGTGTGAGTGTAAAGATGGTTGTTGTTGCTGCTGCTGGATGATAGCGTCGCCGGTATCAATAGTTCTTTCTTGATCTTCCTCCGCGTCCTCATCGTCTGCGTCGGTTGTTAATTGTTGATCCGCTTGAGTCAACGTGTCATTGTCTATTTGTTGATCGTCGTCATCATCTTCTTCCTCTTCTTCGTCGATGATGAAAGGGTCCAGGCCTTGGGAAATCAGGTCATCAAGACCATTACCAGACCAACCCTTCCTCGCGATACCTTCATATATTTCAACCTGAGCTCTGATAGAAGAAGACAAATTTGAAAGAATCGTATTAGAGGCCTCGTTGACCAATCCTTGAGATGTGGAGTAGTATTCGTGCTTCAATTTGTCAATTTCATCAAGGTTCGAGGTCAATTGAAGTAAATTGTGCTTGTAATTTAACAAATTCCTCTTCTTCAATTTAGAAATCTTGATATTCTCCAATTCTTGTGTCTTCAAAATCTTCAAAAGTGATTTGTAGTTGTCCTTAAACGCAATATCGTTGTCTTCCAACTTCTGGTTCAAATGGACAATCTCACTCTTCAGAGGCAATTCAAAGGACGTCTTCAAGTTCTCACTTATGATCTGTTGATGGTTCCCAATGAGGTAAAACAGCCCACTTGCACTCAGGAAGCTGTCGGAGTTCTCTAGCCCTTTCAACTTGGCAACATTTTCCAAAGATCCGGCAAATTTGTTAGACGCATGTACCAACATACTGAGAGCAGACCTGTATTCTTCAGAAGAGAGCACCAGGTCACTGAAGCAGGTTATTGTTTCCTCAATCTCAGCCTTGGAAATCAGATTCGTGTAGCTCAGTAGTGATGGAGAAAACGAAGTATATGTCGAGTTGGCAGTGCTGAACGATTCTCTTCTAGATGGTAAAGCTGGAGATATTGTTGGGGTTGCTGTTTGTAAGGAGCCGTTGAGATAGGGATAGAACTCCGTGAGATGCGAGTCTCTTGGAAACTTGGCTGAATTGGATGAGAAATCCTTGGACATTGAATTATCGAGTCTCTGTAGATTATCGTATGGTTGATAAATCAAGTAACTAATTAATGAAGCTTTGTTCTCTTGCTTGAAGTTAACTTAGCTTAATGTTTGTTTGTATATCTTTAGTTTGGCAGGCCACAGGAGGCGCTCTCAAGGACAGTTTCGCGCATTTTATCCAAACACGGCAATATTCGCGCGGTTCCCTTTTCGGGTTCAAATTTTCAAGAAATTCAACGGCCAAAGAAGCAAAAGGATGGTTGAAGGGTAAGACGATGGGACAACAGAAATTAATTATTTTTATATTTCCAATTCTTTTTTTCTTTCCAAAGCCAAGTATGCTGAGACTCACTACATCTAACTTCTCCACCTTCAATCCAATAAGGCTATACTCCACAGCAGCCAAGGCTACCACCTCTGTGGCCTCTGCTGGTTCCCCAGTTCAATACGTCAAGAACGCTGACTCCAGAAAGACATACTTAATCAACAGATACCAACATTTATTGAAAGATTCTGAAATCATTCTTTTCGTCCATCACAATAACCTGCTCAAGAACGAAAGTAACTCTTTCAGAAATCAAATCAGAGAACTCGGTGGTGAATTAACCATTATCAGAAACAACTTGTTGAATGTTTACTTCAGAGCAGAAAACGAACAACATCCAGCTAGTGTTGAAGCCCAAAAGAGAACCAGATCCAACAAGCATCCATTCAAGCCATTGTTAGCTGGTCCTACTGGTGTCATCACCATCAAGGAGACCGATCCAAGTATAGTTGCCAAGATCATCAAGTTCTTGACCAAGAATGCCAATGAAAAATTGTTCCTTACTGGTGCTAGAATTGAAAAGACTCTTTTCGATTTGGAAAAAGTCCATCAGTTCAAGGACTTGAAGACCAAGTCTCAATTACAATCCGAATTAGCCGGTTTGTTAACTGTCTTGTCTGGTGTCGGTTTGGTTCAAACTTTATCTGCCTCTTCTCAATACTTGTACTTGAACTTGGAATCTCATAGAAAGAACAACGATCCAAGTGAATTGGCCAAAGCTGAAGAAGAACCAAAGCAAGAATAAGAATAAGAATAAGAATAAGAATCATAAAAAAAATAATGTGTGGTTGCGTTCTGTATATAGCTGTCATGAATAAATATGTATCATAGAAATAAAAATTCCAACAATCAAGCATGTGAAATAGTATAATTTAATTTATAAGTGTACACAAAAGGTGCAAATTAGGGAAGATGGAAAGAAAGTTAAAAAAGATAGCTATATGAATCCTGCTACTTGTTTTTTTCTTACATCTGTTCTTCTTTGATAACATCAATCAACCAATCCAAACCCTCTGTTAAACCTTCACCCTTAATAGCAGAACTTGCCACAATACTCCAACTTCTATCTTTCAAATCAACAAGGTTTAAAGCCTTACTGACTTCAGCAGCACTCAGAGCCCCAGGTTGATCTTGTTTATTGGCAAAGACCAAAAGAGCGGAATCACTTAGTTCTTCTTCAGAAAGCATGGCATGAAGTTCCTTGGAGGCAATATCGATACGTTCACGGTCAGTTGAATCGACAACGAAAATGACTGCTGCTGTGTTGGCATAATAACAACGCCAGTATGGACGGATAGAAGTTTGTCCACCAAGATCCCATACGTTCAATTTAAGATTCTTATAACTTAATGTTTCAACGTTGAAACCAATTGCTGAGAGGGGCAAAAACCCACAAGTTAGTATTTCATGTTTGCCAAGACGGAAATGTTGTTATTTGTTTTGATGATGATAGTCGTAGTAGTACTTACTTGGTTTTGTGTTAATGACTTCACCAATCTATTTTTTTTCTCAACGTTAGTAAATCTTGAGCTGTGGTAGCAGTAGAAAGTGATGATTGAATATGAACATACTTGTAATTTGTAAAGAATGGTTGTTTTACCGGCACCATCTAACCCCAAGATAAGAATTCTAATTTCTTTATTGGCACCCCAAAGTTTGCCGAAGATCCCGCTGAAAACGTTACCCATTATTAAAATATATGTGTCAATGAATGTGAGAATTGAATAATAATACTCGTAATAGTAATAATAATATTGAACAGATTTTAGAGAACCGTTTTTGTTTGTTATGACAAATCTAGCTAACGCCCGCTGCAGGATGCCAGATCAACATATTAATAGTTCGCCGTCATTTGGAATTAGCATCATAGCAGCGATACGCGAATTATCACGTGGGAGATATTCAGGGCTTTTAAATGGAAAAAAGAAGGTTGATTTGATTTCGCGGTAGATAGATCTCAAATTTTATGTACGCTTACTTACCTACTTGCTAGAACGGCCGCGTCAGTTAGCAAAATGGTCAGACAAGAGAGCAGCACCAGTGGCAGGTTTTCTGATTTGTTCTCATTTTTACAATTAACTTAAATTTTCATACTTCTATATACAATCCATCATGGTCTGGCCATTCACCAGTTCGAACTCTTCATCTTCGGAAGAAAAATCCGCTCCACAACCAAGAAGATCTTCAGAAAGAATCTCCCGTGTTGAACCAACTTTAGAACCACGTCAACAAGAACCAAGAATAACTTCTTCTTCTTCTTCTTCTAATGATAAGCCACAACTCTTATTAGAAGAAACAACACCACGTTTCAACAATGGTCCAAATAATCCAAACGAAGCTTCTTCTGCCGGTGCTGGTGCTGGTGCTGGTGCTGGAGCCGGTGTTGCTAATGGTGCAGCTTTAAAACAAGCAGTTTCTCAGATATCTCTATCGTCATTCACCTTCTCCAAATTAACAGCCATTCCCTGTTTCCGTGATGCCGGTTTAACTGGGCTCTCGTCAATGTTCGTATTGGGGACTGTTATGTTTATAAGTCAGAAATCCGTCAAGAAGGCAACCAATTGGTCGGTTGCAGGTTTGCTTTTGGGGAGCACTGTGAGTTGGGAGCAGTGTAGAAGTAAAAGACGCAGAGAACTGGAATTCACGCAAAGAGCCAGAGAAGTGGTCGCTTCGAAGGAGAAACCTATGGTTGCAGATAAGGAAGTTCCTGAAGACGTGAAGCAAAAGAGGGATGAAGTCAGTTCTTGGTGGAAGCGTTAGTTGAGCCTTGGCACGTGACCAGTCCAGTCCAGTCCAACTTGACTAAAATTGTATATAGCTAGCTGCTGCTACCACTTACCTACTACAACTACATAGTACAACTACATAGTACAACTACATAGTACAACTACATAGTATAGCATACTTATGGTGTGAATATATTCCTACTTTGCAGATTATTTGTTTTCCTTTTGGGAGCGGGGGACTTATTTTGTTTATTCACATCATATTATTTACAAGCAGAAGCACTAATTCAATTCAATTCAATTCAATTCAATTCAAGCCCTCAAGACAATCCCATTTCCACTGGTTCCAAACAGCCAGTCCCACCTTCCCTTCTTGTGCATCATAGCCAACACCAGAACACCGGGCAAGTGCCAGACAGACCCCCAGAAGGCCTTCTTGGCGTACATGTTCGCCAGCTTCATTCCCTCGTACGTTGGTTTGGCGCCGTTTTTGTAGTTGATGTTCTGCTGGGCCCAGAACTTGTACGCCCAGTACGACATCCACCCGTTCAGCAAGGCAGAGTCGATTTGGAAGTACGGGTCCGTGATCCCAAAGTACGTGAGACCAAAGCAGATCGGGAACATCAGCAGCGCGTATCTCAACCCAACACGCGCGTTCAGTCTTGGGTTGGTCCAGGCCATCATCACGTACCCGGCATTACGGTACTCGTTCTTGATCCCATGCGACAACGCGTTGAAGTGAGGGAACTGCCAGGCGTACAACAGCGCAGCAAGACACCAAGCACCTGGATGAGTCAACGGAGACGAAGCAGCCCAGCCCATCAACGGTGGGATCGCACCGACGATGGCTCCAACCCACGTGTTGATGATGTGCTTACGTTTCAAAGACGTGTACAGCCAGCCGTAGAGCACGATGTTGGCTCCTCCCAAGAGAGCCACCGTGGAGTTGACACCAACGTACAGCAACCCCACACCCACGGTACCAGTCAAAGCAGCGAATTTGTACGCCTGTTCAGACGTCAACAGGCCTCTGACAATTGGGCGCGAAACAGTACGAACCATCAACTTATCGAAATCAGGTTCACGGCCCTGGTTAATAGCATTGGCCGAGGACGAACACAGACCTGTCCCCAATGTGAGGAAAATCAGCTGTGGCAAAGTGGCATTGAATGGTGTTAGAGCATACGAACAAATGGCAGACAACACCACCAATGCTGTAAGACGTGGCTTGGTCAATTTGATGTAAGGGTCCAAATCGAACGACGCTTTCTTGGAAGTCCCACTGGCAGAACTAGCCGCGGAAGAGGAAGAGGAGGAGGAGGAGTCTTTCGTCTGGACCTTGAACGGAATATGTTGAGTTTCCAACTTCAAGTCAGAGGCGGATTTGATAGGAGTTGTCACTGTGGACTCTGTGGAAACGTCGTCTGTGCAAGAGAGCGCCTTGGCCAACTTGGCGGATGGTTCGCCAGCAGAACTGTTCACGTTCAAGAACTTCGGCTTAGTCAGGTTCGAGAGGAACTCTATTGGTGCCGAGTCCAAAGATGTATGTGTATTGCTGCTGCTGGTGGTTGTGGAGGAAGAAGGTCTTGTGGAGTAGAGCTGCTTCCTATGCAGTTGAAGGTGTGGTTGTTGTTGTGGTTGGTCCAAGATCTTTATCGGGCTGAAAGCAAGCGTAGTAGCCAGCCTTATCCCAGAGAAGGAGCTGACGACTGGACTGCTACCTAGTTTGAGTCCACCGTACATCTTGATGAATATGCGAATAGCCGTTGGAATTCAGTTCAAAGGGGGGGGAATGCCACTTTTATTTATTATTCTTTAGTTTCTTGAACTGTTGCGGGCTTTAAAATTTGGGCACGGGCCTGTCGATTTTTTGATTTTCATCTCCAATGTCTGAAGCTAAACCCCGCTTAGTCAACAATTATGTCAGCACCATCGCTAGCACGGAATGGGATTTAAAAGACTATCATTTCCAAGTTAAACAAACATATATTATTAATAAAAATAATAAATAAGTACTCTAGGAAGGGTAGTTCTCCTTTTAATTTTCAGCTCTTGAGTGAAAACCGCAATATATTATGGAAGTTACGACTGTCCAAGATATCTTGTTTGTTGAGTTTCCACACACCATGTTGATCGGTTTAGATTTTTGCCTTCTTTATGTCATCTGTCCCTTGTACATGGAACAGTGCTTTTCATTGACAACGAGAATGTACAAAAATAAAAAAATAAAAAAAACCACAAAGTGCTTCATAGCCCAATTTAATGGTACTTAGTCTACTCCTTTAAATTAGGTGGCTCTTCCTGTTACAGATTGACTGTACACGTATTCTGTGCCAATTAAAAAGGGCCCACTTTAAAAGGGCTCCTCTTGTTTTCGCGAAAATTGATCTTTGTTTACTAAACAAACAAATGTAAACAAACGTAAACAAATGTAAACAAACAAAGCGCCTTCTATTGTTAATAATTTCCTTGCTTGGCTCTTTCTGCTAAAATACGAATTGCTCTCAGCCTGAGCAAAACCTTTCACAGTTATCAAGTTTCATTCATCTCATACCATCAATCATTCCCCATACAGCTTGTAGTTGTGAGGAAACATTTGGTTTACAATGAAAGTTTACAAGGATGCAGTGGATTTTGATCTGATTGAGGCTGACAAGGAGAACATACAGCCGCTAAGAGAGGGAAGATCTGCTGTTGGATTGACCAGCATACTATCAGCCTCGCCAGCTGAGCTTAAGTTGAAAAGAATCAAGGAACGGAAACAACTAGAAGAGAGCTTGAAAGACCTTGAGGAATTGGATGACCCATTGGAACCTTTCCTTCAATACATCAAATGGACCAATGAAAACTATCCCTCTGGCGCCACCGTGGAAAGTGGACTCATGGAGCTGTTGGAGAGATGCACTTTCCAATTTCAAGATACACCCTACTACAAAAACGATCCAAGATATCTTCGAATTTGGTTACTATATGCTAAATGTTCACCAATACCAAGGGATACATTCATTTATCTGTTCAGGAAAGAAATAGGCACAAAGTTGGCCCTTTATTATGAAGACTTCGCCAACTATCTTGAATCTCAAGAGAGATACCACCAGGCTGATGATGTCTTTCAAGAGGGAATCAAACAGATGGCCAGACCCATTGCAAGGCTTCAAAAGAGATATAGTGAATTTCTTGAACGTTACAAACTTAAAAGGGAACAACAAGCCATTATACTGGCCAATGAACCAAAATCTCCTATTTTCCCAGCTAGGGCTGCATTACAACTGAAGAGTGGTATTATAAGCTCAGCTTCCCTTGGTGGTGGTGGTGGTGGCGCTGATACAACTACAAGTGATTCTTCTAAATTGGTTCTGAGGAGGAAATTGGAAGTGTTCAATGATGAAGCAAACGATAGCAGCAGCAGCAGCAACAAGAACAACATTAACGGAGCTGTGTTTGGAAAGGAACATACCAATTCATGGGAGAGACTAGGCTCTAATAACTACAGAAACAAAGAAAACAGAATGGAATCTAAACCTTGGGCTGGGGAAATACTACGACAGGACCCTTCCAAGGTTCAAAAACTAGAGAAGTTATCTGTATTTCACGATGAAGAAGAGATGAAGAAAGGTGACGGCCCTGTTTATAAAATCGTTAATGATCCGAATAAACCGAAACCTGAGAAGATTACCGTCAACGAAGACCTACTATACAACAACCGCTTTGAAGATGAAATGGATTTAGAGATGATGTTATTTATGATGAAGAAGCTCAGGTTAAAGGAGCGACAACATACACCCAAAGAGATGAACTCTATTTCAATCGAACAGTTCACTACTCCGCAGAAAAGAGAACCTTTGAAAGAATCCGATGCTATGGTAGAAGTTGCCACACCTGAGACAGCGAAGAACTCTCCGATATCGCATACTACTATTAGAACACCCTCTCAAAGTCCTGGAGCCACCTTAGATGCTGTTCACAGAACTGAGATCCATCCACTTAAACCACCATCAACACCGCTACCAAATAACAACAAAAGAATACGTCTTGACGAAACCGTTCACTTGGGGTCTTTAAATCATAATACGAATACGTTTAAAGGTGATTCACCAACAAAGACTTTCTTCACCAAATCAGCAGAGAAGGATATATTTTCCTTCTTCAACCAGCATATTGGAACTGAACCCCAGAATAGCATTGACAATGGAAGAGGAGGAGGAGAAGGAGATGATGAAGAGGACGAAGATCAACAGTTCATGTACGATTATACGGACCACACGCAACAGCTTACCAATGCTTACGTTCCAAATCTAGATGATTTCACAGAAGGTCTCACGACGGGTGCCAACGCGACGAAGAAAATACCGGACACCGTCGAGGCTCCACTTGTTAATCCAGCAGATGAAAGTTTGAAAAGACAACTTTTAGAATTGATCAATCCACCATTATCTCAATACCCAGGTTTCCATGAATTCCAAGAAGGTAAGATGAATATGTGCTCCACTTTGAAGAAATCCATCAATGTCAAACAAACCAGAAGCGTCTTTGTGAATTTCAAAAGCGATCAGTCAACCTATAGTCTGATTTCCCTTCTTGGCGAAGGTGGTTATGCTTCGGTTTATCTTTCAGAGAGTATGAATGGCAACCTATGTGCCATCAAAGCTCAAAAACCTGCAAGTGCTTGGGAGTTTTATATCTTGAAACAAGTGGAACAGAGGCTTCGAAAGAAAGGACAGATGGATATTTTGAAATCCATCATCACAGCAAAGGAACTACATTTATACGAAGACGAGAGTTATTTAATTTTGGAGTATTTGAAAAAGGGTACACTCCTTGATATTGTGAATCTTTATCGTTCAAGAGGTCAACAAGTCGATGAAATCCTTGTTATTTTCATTGCCATTCAACTTTTAAAAATCATCGAATCTTTACATGGCATTGGGATAATTCATGGTGATTTGAAACCTGATAATTGTATGTTAAGACTTCAAGATCTGGATAATAATTCAGATTTAAGAATCCAATCACGTGGTGTCAAATTGATTGATTTTGGAAGATCCATTGATATGGAATCATTACCAGATGGTGTGCAATTCACAGCTAATTGGGCAATGGATGAACAGGATTGTCCTGAAATGAGAGAACACAAACCTTGGAGTTATCAAGCTGATTATTATGGAGTTGCCAGCATTATCCATACGATGTTATTTGGATCTTTCATTGAGACTCAAAGGGATTCCAATACTGGGTTATATTTCATTAAAAACCATTTCAAAAGGTATATGAAATCCGAACTATGGTCCCCTCTTTTTGAAACTTTGATAAACTCCAGTTCAATGAATACAGAAAGTCCAGGGAAGTTGCCCATTACAGCACATGTTGTTTCTCATAGAAAGAAACTGGAGTCGTTTATGGAAGATGAAAGATCAAAGAATCAATTGTTGAGTGTCTTTAGAGGAATTGAAACGGACTTAAAGTGAATATATAATACAATGTGCATGTTGGATGATACAATGGATGATAATGTTACATTATACTATAGTATTAGTTTACATATGTTGAATTTATCTAGTGTTCTGATATTCTAAGCTTTAACGTCTTTCTTGTCTTCACCCTCCAATAATTTCTTTTGATCATCTTCTTCTTGTTTCTTCTTCAAGGTAGCATCAGCTTCTTCTTGTTCCTTTTGTTCCAATCTTTTGTTTTCAATCTTATTCTCAATCAAATCATGGAAGGCAACAATGGATCTGACCAAACTGCTGATATAAGTGATCATTAATTCGTCATTTGTTTTGATGGTGAAAGCTGCTGATAATGGATTAGCTGAATTGGAAACATTGTTGATGTTTTGGAATTGTTCTTGATCTTCATCTTGGGATGGTGAAAGGTTTGGTAATAAGTTAAAAACATCTTGTAACTTACCCAAAATGATGTTATTAATTGGTAATTCTCTTTGAGAGACTTTGGTCAAATAACCAATGATCTCAGATAATTTGGAGCTTAAACCTTGTAAAGATTTCAATTGGTTGGTGATCTTGATGGATAAAGTGCCTGCTGCCTGATCTCTGATATCTCTCAATAAATGTTCAACCCCGATTTCTTCAGCTTCTTCGGCTTCAATGATAGATGGGATATGGTTGAAAGTCTTTTCGGTGCTTGTACCATCCTCTTTGACTTCCTCGATGGCAATGTAGGCGTCGGTTGGAATACCAATCTTACTCTGTTGATTGACGTCCACGATAAGTAAAGTTGGATTAGGAGTGTATTTCTTGAACAAATCATTGATTTTCAAATCGGAGGATCTCAACTTTGGACCAGAATGATACCAACCAATCAATTTTTCCTTTGCGTTAATCTTCTTGAACATATCGTTCATGGATTCGATATAATTATGATCCAAGAACCAGACTTCTGGGTTCTTTTCATCTTCTTCAAAGGGAATGGCAAAGGAATTGGCAATACGGATCACATTGCCTGAATTATCACCTAATATCACACCAACTACACGCTTCTTGGTGTCTTTAGCGATACGGTTGTAATGGTCCACAACGGAAAGAAGCACCAATGGGGCGACTGAGACTTGTTTTTGTACTAAGGATTCGTCGACGAGTGGCATTGTGGACACTGATGTGCTTTATATGGTGTTGGGAGAGGAATTGAACGAAACAAAAAGGAGATAACAATGTGTAGATAACAATGTGTGGAGGTTCCAGTGCTTTATTATTTGCCTTCGCTGCTTTCGCCACCCGCCGAAAATCTCAAGAATCTGTAAGAACTTTGGATTTGTGGGCTTATGTAATCAGTGCGCGCATACATGCATAGTTAGATTTACCCGAGGGTAAAGGCAGAAAAAATATGGCATGGACAAAGAAGCAACAAGTTAGAAGAAGAACTACGGGCGGCTATATAATACACAACTTAACAAAAAACCAGAGCTCAGAGTTCAGGGCTATTGACTGAAAAAAACAGAAGTAGAAAAATCTTCCACATTACCATCTCTACGCCATACCGTATCTTCCATATCAAGAATGCTCATATACACTCCGCTTGTACGAACTGTACACCTGAAAGCAGGAACGGGAACCTCGCCATCCATACTATCCGCCCTTCTACGGCAGCAGCTCCATCAAAGCAGCTCACATCTTATTAAACAAACAACGACAGATAGACTGATGTTGAGCAACTATCCGTCGTCTCTCCTTCTTGAGAAGAACCTATTAGAGCGAAACATGCAGGAAAAGGCGCAAAGCATGGATAGATTACGGATTACCAAGTTCAATGCTCAGGGCCGTTTGGAGCAAATCTCAGAAAACATCAAGAAATCTGTTTTGATCTCCAATTACGAACTGTTTCCTCGTGACTTCCGGAAGTTGGAAAAAAACCATATCAAGTCTGTCTCTGGGACACCCAGAACGGCTTCCGACATGATGCCGTCGATCTCTGTCAGAAGAAACTCCATACTGATTAACTTGCTCAACATCAACTGTCTCGTGAAATCGGATGAGATGGTGATCTTTGATGACCTGAACACTAACGAGACCAACTCTTCACACACGAGGTCTGAGTTTCTCAAGGATCTGGAACTGCGGTTGCCAACTAAGGTACAAGCTGAGAACGATTTACCCTACGAAATCAAAGCTATTGAATCGGTTCTGATCTCCATTGTGAAGAATCTGAACTCTGAGATGAAGGTCATAACCACTGTGACCAACGGGATCATCAACGAGCTTGAGCAGAACATTTCCAGGGACAATCTACGATTCCTATTGATCCAGAACAAGAAGATTTCCACGTTCCACAGGAAAACAACGCTAATCAGAGACTGCATTGATGAGATTTTGGACAACGATGAGGACCTTGCCAATATCTACCTAACGGACAAGCAGCAAGGTCTGCCGAGATCCATTGAAGACCACCAAGAAATCGAAATGCTCTTGGAGTCATACTATGCACATTTGGATGAAATCGTCCAAACCGTGACGCACGTCATCTCCAATGTGAAAACCACAGAAGAAATCATCAATATCATCCTAGACTCCAATAGAAACCAGTTGATGGTCCTTGGCCTGAGATTCTCCATAGGCTTGTTATCACTGGGCTGTGGGATGTTCGTTGCCAGTGCATATGGTATGAACTTGGAAAACTTCATTGAGGAGGACAACTATGGGTTGCCCCTGGTTGTAGGTGTATCCTCGTTGGCCATTGTTGTCCTCTTTGCTTATAGCATTAAGAGCTTGAAGAAGTTGGAGAAGATCACTATGATGGGTGATCACTATAGTGTTGGTAGTAGTGGTACTGGTAAGACGCAGCGAATGCGCTAATAGGGCTGGTTACTACATTGACATACCAACATCATCACATCGTTTCGACTCTGTATAAAACCTTGGCCTTCTTTCGTATTTAATCCGTGAGATTTCAACTTGGTTTTTCTTTGATATAGGGGTGGAGTAGCTATCATGTTCAGTTAATTTAAGTTAAGTTAAGTTCATGGAATTCGTATAATGAATTAATTCTCTGTGACGTTTCGCGTTGAAAGATCGGATCGGTTGGAACTGACGCGTGAACGGGGTCAGAAATCCGGGGTGCCCACGCATCACGTGCCCAGTCCGTCCATGCACAGGCATCATTTATTGTTTTGGATGTAAACTAACTAGCGCTCAGGTTGAATGCTGATTGGGCGGAATATACAAGCCTTGATCACAGCACAGATAGCACACAAGAGCAATCAGTTAACAATCCAAGGTATAGGGGTGTTTTCAATCACAGTTTTGCAAGGTGAAACGTCTGTTAACAGCCCTCCAAACAACTCATGCACCGATCTTTGCAGATCCTGACGAGGTGTGTGCATAGGGGAAGCAACATGGATCAGAGCTTTTGAGTGAGTTTGGAGAATTTCTTTTCTCGGAAATTACACGCGTGGTTCTTGTTGTTGTTTTTGTTATTGTAATTGTTTCTGTTTCTGTCGATATGGTGCCCAAACGCGTCAGGTGAAACACCCAAAGAATCCGCAAAGATTTTGACCTTTTTCCCAATTTTTTTACGCGTCAGCTACGGACGCCACACGCGCGACGCGGTTAGAAAATCAGAAGTTTTTGTAACACCCGACGCGCCGGAAAATTTCTTTTCGTGTCTGGGATATAAAAAGGTTTGAACGCCCTCCAGATCTGGCATCAGTACACTCTCAGAATCAAGAAACCCAAGAGGTTATAATCTCAGATCCACTACTGTCCATTAGTTCAAGGCTAATCCAAGCAACACGCAACCCACATATATACAATGTCCGTCGAAGAAACACCATCTAAGGTCACAGCCAACGTCCTTTCCAACTTAGATTTAACCGATTCCAAAAAGAACTTGAGAGGCGAATTGGAAGCTGCTGCCGCCAGAAAGGGAGGTGCTGTTGCTGCTTCTGCTACTCCAATGTCTGTTGTTCCATCTATCTCTGAACACAGATCCTTCTTGAACAAGCACAAGGTCCACCGTCACGAATTGAAGGCTTTAGAAAAGGACGAACCATTGTTGGCCGAAAACAAGCGTCGTTTCGTCTTATTCCCAATCAAGTACAACGAAATCTGGGAAGCTTACAAGAAGGCCGAAGCTTCTTTCTGGACTGCTGAAGAAATCGATTTGTCCAAGGATTTACATGACTGGAACAACAGAATGAACGAAAATGAAAGATTCTTCATTTCCAGAGTTTTGGCTTTCTTTGCTGCTTCTGATGGTATTGTCAACGAAAACTTGGTTGAAAACTTCTCTGCTGAGGTTCAAATCCCAGAAGCTAAGTGTTTCTACGGTTTCCAAATCATGATGGAAAACATCCACTCTGAAACTTACTCCTTGTTGATTGACACTTACATCAAGGATCCAAAGGAATCTGAATTCTTGTTCAATGCTATTGAAAACATCCCATGTATCAAACAAAAGGCTGACTGGGCTTTGAGATGGATTTCCGATGACGAAGCCCTATTCGGTGAAAGATTAGTTGCCTTTGCTGCTGTCGAAGGTATCTTCTTCTCCGGTTCCTTTGCCTCCATCTTCTGGTTAAAGAAGAGAGGTTTAATGCCAGGTTTAACCTTCTCCAACGAGTTGATCTGTCGTGATGAAGGTTTACACACCGATTTCGCTTGTTTACTTTTCGCTCACTTGAAGAACAAGCCCTCTGCTGATATCGTTGAAAAGATCATCACTGAAGCCGTTGAAATTGAATCCGAATACTTCACTGACGCCCTTCCTGTTTCTCTCTTGGGTATGAACTGTAAATTGATGGTTCAATACGTTCAATTCTGTGCTGATAGATTGCTAGTTGCCCTAGGTAACAAGAAGTTTTACAACGTCTCCAATCCTTTCGACTTCATGGAAAACATTTCCTTGGCTGGTAAGACTAACTTCTTCGAAAAGAGAGTCTCAGATTACCAAAAAGCTGGTGTCATGGCTTCTACCAAGAAGGAAGAAAACTCCAACGATACCTTTGCTTTCGATGAAGACTTTTAAGCTTCTTCCACTCCATCATCCCCCCCCATTCCCAACTTTTAATGATTTTGTTCTAATGACTAATTCTTGTTTGTTTTATTTCTGTTGCCTGGCTGTTTAACATTGGCTTTGCTTCCTGCTGAATTTCTTTATAACGGTTATAGAGGTTTCTTTGCTTTTTTGGTGTTCAATTGTTTTTTTATTAAGGTGTATAATAGGTATTTTCAAAAATATATATTTAAGTTCTCAAAAATCAAATCAGCTTACTTTGTAGAGAATCCTGATCGTGTACGTCCGAATCTGAAGTTCGAACCATACAAATATAATCGTATAATTATAACGAGCTCCAATTCAAAGTCTTGTATCTCTCAATCTACACGAAACTTCGGGCGATTTATACTTAGTGTTTTGATTTTGTTCTTGCCTATATCCCATATTTGATAATATACAAAATTTGAGGTTATGAGAATATTGTTTCCGAGGGTGTGGATATCATATCCGATCACGGTCTGACCACGTGATCGGATACTCGCGAAATGGTTGTGGGCGTTGGAAAAAAATTTTAGGAAAATGTACGTCAGTGAAAGAAAATGAAAAGTATAGAAGAAGGGCGGGCGTATATGAATCAAAGGGAGTGTTCTACCTTCAAGTCTTTTTCAGTTTCACAACTTCATCACACCAGTTTGAATCCCAACAGTCAAGATGAGCATTGCCAGTTGCAGATACTACGAAAACAAATACCCAGAAGTTGACGATGTTGTCATGGTCAATGTCCAACAAATCGCCGAAATGGGTGCCTATGTTAAATTGTTAGAATACGATAACACTGAAGGTATGGTTCTTTTATCCGAACTTTCCAGAAGACGTATTCGTTCTATTCAAAAGTTAATCAGAGTTGGTAAGAACGAAGTTGTTGTCGTCTTAAGAGTTGATAAGGAAAAGGGTTACATTGATTTATCCAAGAGAAGAGTCTCCTCTGAAGACGTTATAAAATGTGAAGAACGTTACCAAAAATCCAAAGCTGCTCACTCTATTTTAAGACACTGTGCTGAAAAGTTTGGTATTCCATTAGAAACCTTATATCAAACCATTGGTTGGCCATTAAGTCGAAAGTATGGTCACGTCTACGATGCTTTCAAGATCTCCATCACTGATAACTCCGTCTTTGATGACATCGAAGCTCCATCTGAAGAAGTTTTGGCTGAATTGAAGACTTACATCGGCAAGCGTTTGACTCCACAAGCTATCAAGATCAGAGCTGATATCGAAGTTTCTTGTTTCTCCTACGAAGGTATCGATGCCATCAAGAACGCCTTAAGAGCCGCCGAAAGCTTATCCACTGAACAATTACAAATCAAAGTCAAATTGGTCGCTGCTCCATTATACGTTGTCACTACCCAAGCTTTAGAAAAGCAACAAGGTATTGATGCTTTGAACAAGGCCTTAGAAACCATCCAAGAAGAAATCACTAAGGCTGGTGGTTCCGCTACCGTTACCATGGCTCCAAAGGCTGTCACTGCTACTGAAGATGCTGAATTACAAGCTCTTTTGGAACGTAGAGAATTAGAAGCTGCTGAAGAAAGTGATGAAGAAAGCGACGAAGAAAGTGATGAGGAATAAATTTGGTGACTAGGTCATTCATTCCATTCTTTTATTCATAGTATTAGCATTTTATTCACACCGCACTACCGCCACTTCTTGTATCTTTCTTTTGTGTATATTAAAAATAAACTATAAATATCTAATTATTGTGCCATGGATATATCAACTAGAAAATGTTTTTTTTTTCATGCGAATGTCAACTTGTCATCAGAGTTCAATCAACAAAATGTAAGTTTCAACCATCCGTCTTCTTTGATTTTTGATTGTCTTAAGGCCACGGGCGGGTAATCGTAAATGTCCGGAATCTTCGCGACGCCGAAATTGTGGGACAATATGCATATAGACGTCAAATAAATATTGTTCAACAACCAAAATCTATGAATTAGATTCATCCTCTTACACTGAGTAGTCATTCAATCATAAATATGTCTGTTCTTCCTCAAACAATCAAAGAAATTAGATTTCATCTTTCTAAAACACAAGCTTCTGAAAACCTAAGGTATGTCACTTCTTCCCCTCCTTATTGATTGGTGTTCAAGTTACCCCACATCTTCAGATTCCAACAATGTTACTAACTAACTGCCTTGGTTAGAAAATTCTTGATTTCCAACTATCCAACCCTATCAAAGTCTAATCCAACCATACCTTTCCTCATTAGAGAGTCCTCTGTTATTGACAAACCTTTGATTTATGTTAGATCTGAATTCGGAAAGGAGATCAAGAAGGAGCTAAACGATGTGGATGATGATGCTATTATTAAGAAGGTTTTATCTATGAAATGAGTTCATTTCTGAGTGCCACTCAGGATTGGGTTTACAAGTTATATTATTGGCTCCCACGGTCAAAATATAAGCTAATGAGAGGTTTCTACAGATTACTCCAGCTCAAAATGCTATATCTGATGACTGAGACTTCTATGATACAATTGTTTCTTTGTCAGAAACGCGACCGGATACGAGTAACCATCACTATTTATTTCTATTTATTACACAACTACTATTTATTCTCTGGATTTCTTAAAAGTTTGAATTGTTTGCATCATTTGTAGACCAAGTGTGATAACACATTGCAACTATTTGACTTTATGCTGACTCCTGACCTGCCTGAGAACACAATTATATTACAACAAATTCTTTACCGGTGTCAATTGTTTTCTTAAATGCACATGTGTATTAAAGTTAAAAATGTGCTATATTGCAAGTGATAGTCAACTCAAGGAAACCTTCCCAAAAACCTTCTCAGCTAAATTTCATAGTGTGGTTTCCCAAAAATGGATGCTCTGACTATTTAAACGGTTGCTTTACATTTCAAATTCCTCAATTTTTTTTGGCCTTGATCAACTTCACTTCAGGGAAAAATCCAAAGTGTTGATATAGTTCGTATTTGTCACTTTGGTTGATCAAAAACGTTCTCAAATATTCCAAGTAGACCATATAATAATAGACTCCTAAACCAGTAAAGACGTGCCACCAAGCATGTAGTTCAAAGAAAAATCCATAAGGCATACCGATTGTCCTTCTAATTCTGATCCAGAAGTTACAGAAATGAACATCACAATTCCAAAGGAAGTAACCAAACAGGAACATAAGAATACCTTGAAGCATAGTTTTTCTGAGCTTGGAGCGTTCTTTTGCATCTTTGACATGTTCTTGAGTTAGGTGGGATGACTTCAAAACAATGAAAAGGTTCAACAACGCATAGGCAACCTGGTGAATGGTTGGATCTTTGAAGTAGAGATATATGGCGGTTAAAAAATTGGCCCCAAAGGCCACACTCCAAGCAATCATAGTAGATCTACCAGCAGTTTGGCCTTCACTGAAAACACTCCACATAGGTATGCAAGTGGCGTAAATCATCGGTAATTCATCAAGCAATTGATATTCGTATTTCAAAGTCATATGAAAGGCCCAAGATCCAATCCCAACTAGCATAAACCCCAAACTGATCAATTGAAATCTTACTTCCAAATTATTCTTGTAAGATGATACAACGGCGAAAAGGGCAAGGAAAATAAAAACCGAGTTGGAAATAGTATTCATAGCTTCTGCAATGTAATGGGTGACAACATAGTTTTCTTCACACCAATCAATAGTAGAGGTAACTTGATCCCAATAACCTGCTTCAGGTACTGATGGATACTCATAGGCAAATGGAAATGACATTATCTCCTAGCCTAAGGTTCGAATTTTGTAAATGATTGTAGATTTCAATATATGAACAATGGTGTTTCAAATTGAAGATTAAGGAAAGTTAGTAGGAGGCAAAGGATTGATGTGTAACGATCGTTCAAATATCTGGTTGTGAATTAGGACAGTGAGTGATCTGATATCAGTATCTTAATTTAGGACAGCGTTTATAGTAGCAGAATAAATATCAAGGCGGTAGGTAACAGCTGGTGATGTTGTTTTACCGTTCTTAAATATTTGCCTCCCTCCCACGCTTTGCTCGTAAAGCGAAAACTTTCCCCAGAGCACTAATTATTAGCTCGTTCAGCTTTTTGGTATGATCTTCCTGGAATAAGCGGGAAACTCGGCCAATTCGGGGCTCGCCGCTCTAAATTAAGTGCCGGTAACCGGTTAGCATGGGTTTGTGTCAAAGATCTGGTTTAAACTCATCACGTCATTCCCACTTAGGTCTGCAGTCAATGTCGCGAAAATTATACAATTCGAATAAGGCTTTAGCCGCTGATTTTTACACAAATCAATTAATAGGTTTTAATGTTTACAAGAATTTTTATAAAAAAAATTCGAAATATACATAATAGTAGACAAATATAAAAAGTTTTAAGTGTTCATATCTCACGGAAAAACAAAACTATAACGGATATAAACCTAGAACCAACAAAATGGACCGTAAAACGAAAGGATTAAAAGCATAATATAAAAAGCAATTAGAACAGAAGCCTGTGAATCAAACTTTTAAAGTATTTTCTTCGTCTATCTTCAAAGACATTAATTCATCTAAAGCAACATGAGGAAACCAAATAAGAGTAAACCATGGTTAGTAACAGCTGAAGAACCAGCCCCGTCAAAAGTTGAGATAGCAGCAGTACCAGTTGGTTGAGCAGATGTGGTAGTAACTGTAGTTAAAGTAGAAGCGGGAGTCGTGGTAAAAACTATTGTAGTCGTGGCAACTGGGGCAATTGTTAGAGTTGCAGATGGATTATTCAATTTGACAGTGACAACACTTTTGCCGGAAGAAGTAGTGGTTGAAATACAACTGCTTTCCCCAGTCACAGGTCCAGCGATAATGAATGAGGTATCTGGCTCCATTTGAGTGAAAGAAGTTTGCGACCCCGGCACGCTAGAAGTTAGGTCAAGTAGAGTTCCAGAAGATGGAACATTTACAACATCAGTAACTGTCACATCACCAGAGTTGATAGGAGCAGTGGTTGTACTCACGAAAGTTCCAGTCCATGGGGTAGTTTCTGTCACTGTAACAGTGGTTGGAGTCTCAACAATCTCAGTAACAGTCAAATCACCCGAGTTGATAGGAGCAGTCGTAGTAGTGATGAAAGTTCCAGTCCATGGAGTAGTGTAAGTAGTGGTGGTCGTAGAAAGCGACTCAACAGAAGAAGCTGGGTCAACAGAGGATCCAGAGACAGCAGAAGATCCAGACACAACAGAGGATCCAGACACAACAGAGGATCCAGACACAACAGAGGATCCAGACACAACAGAGGATCCAGACACAACAGAGGATCCAGACACAACAGAAGAGCTGAATGGAATATCAACAACTTCGGTAACTGTCAAATCACCCGAGTTGATAGGAGCAGTCGTAGTAGTGATGAAAGTTCCAGTCCATGGAGTAGTTTCTGTCACTGTAACAGTGGTTGGAGTCTCAACAATCTCAGTAACAGTCAAGTCGCCTGAGTTGATAGGAGCAGT
>JAKTTJ010000047.1:0-81637 GCA_030581495.1 Waltiozyma xylosica | reverse complement strand
GTTGTTGTTGTTGTTGTTGTTGTTGTTGTTGTTGTTGTTGTTGTTGTTGTTGTTGTTGTTGTTGTTGTTGTTGTTGTTGTTGTTGTTGTTGTTGTTGTTGTTGTTGTTGTTGTTGTTGTTGCTGTTGCAGTTGTTGTTGTTGTTGTTGTAATAACATCTTCTGCTGTTGAATTTTGACCTGAGCAATCTGTGATTGACGACGTTGATGCTCAGCTTGTAACTGAGCAGCAGTTTGTGGAGTTGGCTGCGGATTGTTTGGCATTGGAATGTTGTTCAAGGAATTGTTACTGTTGGAAGAAAGAGGAATACCGCCACCTCCATTATTGATAGGAACAACAGGTGCAGCTATTATCGAACGATTTGCAGAAGCATTTGATACTGTGTGGGAATTGCTGTTCTCTGTACTGTTATTCTTGAATTTGGCAACAGACATAGCCGCTTTATTCGATGCGGCTTGGTTTGAACTGTTATGAGAAATGGCAAGGTTTCTTTGAGGAGCTCTGACAGCGAACAAGTGTTCGTTAGGTCTCACAACGTCCACCATAGCGGTTCTACCATGAATACCACCAACGCCATTGCTATTAGTAACTCTAGGCAAAATAGCAGCAGCAAACATTTCTCTCATTCTGAAATTTTGTGTTCTCACAGAAGAGGAAACTAAAACTTTTCTCTCCAAAGGCAATGGCAAAGACCTTTGGACACCAGAAAGAACTTGTTGCGTTTCTTCGTCTGAGTCTAGTGTTGCTTGAGCACCATGTATAGCTTCGTCCTTTTCTGCTTGGGCTTTTGCAGCTTGACCAGCAATTTTAACTTGATTCTTATGTTGATAAGCAGAGAGTAAGGCATCGTATGAAGCTGAACGACCCGGAACTGCTCTTTTTGCACCCATAGGATGTGTCTTACATGTAAGAGATCTGGCACAGAAACCACCGCCTGGTAGGGCGACACCACACTGTTTTTCCACATCAACTGGCCCCTTGTATTTCGGTTGAGACTTCTTCTTGGTTGTTGGGGAAGGATCAGCTGTTTTTATTGATTGTCTCGTGTCTGCAACTGCAGCTATAGTTTGTTCCTTCTTTGTCTTCTTCTTTCGTGGTTTGGAATCCCCATCACTAGGTGTTTGATCTCTTGATTCAGCCTTTCTCTTCTTCGCATCTGTCACCTGTGTTTCCTTTATTGGCATATTCGTCAGTTTCTTTCTTTCCTTCTCTTGTTCTTCTTGCTCTAGGCACTTCTTGATGTGCCTAGGCAAATAGCTTGTCAAAATTGGTCTGTCGCAAAGTGTACAAATTCTATAATTGACTTTTTCAGTTATAGGTGTTTTGATATGGGGAAGGTCGTTCTTGAAATTAGGATTCTCCTTAGGAAACTGATGCACTGACTCCAAGTAATTACCAAGGTCCTTCCACACAATAGAGTCTTCAGATCCTCTATTAGATGAACTTTTGCTATTATTACTCTGTTTGAAGCCTTTGATCTTTGAATCTGTACCGAAACTCTTTGGGACTTTACTTAGTGTATCTGAGCCAGAGGTCATTATTTGAAAAAAGTTTTTGTAAGTTGATTGTTATGGGGAAGTGTGTGGTTTCTTGGTGGAGCAAAATTGAATGATTGGCTCTTTTACTGATAAATCTAGATGTTTCGTGTGATACTCCTAATTTTGCTCTGTGAATGAATGGCACTAATTTGAAGTGGTGTACAAAAGCTTCTGCGTGATACGTGCTTGCTAATATAAGATGAAATCCGATGATAATTACTGAATAGAGTTCACTGCCAACTTTAATCGAAAAATAAGAGTGACTTTCCTGCGGCTGCTTATCTTATCTCCTAATCCTTATTATTGTCACCGATTCATGGATTGAGCCATCCCCTTAGTTAATCCTGCACTGTCAAAATATCATTAAATTTCTCCGCCAAAGTAAACCGCGCGGTCTTTTAGAAATATCGCGGGTATTATCACGTGATCATGACGTAGGTTCAATTTTCAACCAAAATGTGGTTGATATTCGCGGTATTCGCCACATTAACCTCCTAATTGGGCAATTCTTCGGTGAAATCAATCTATTGTGGCTGGGAATGATGAGAGATCCGGAAGCGCAGCTGTAGTCTATGTAAGATCATAAGCGAACTCCTATGAGTGTTGAAAGTCTAAAATTTCTAACTAAATAATGCATCAACGTTAAAGCTTCATATCATTTCATTATTTTCTCTATTTTACCCAGATTGTGCAAGATGGTTTACGAAAAAGAGGCATTCATTGCTCGTTTAGCCGTGCAAAAAGCTTCGTACTTGACTCGTTCGATAACAGAACAGATTTTAGCTAACAAAGCAAGCAATACAATTACCAAAGAAGATAATTCTCCTGTTACAATTGGGGATTTTTCTGCTCAAGCTATGATCATCAATGCTATCAAAGCCAATTTCCCAGAAGATGAAGTCATTGGTGAAGAAGACTCTCAGGACTTGAAAGAGAACCCAACTCTCGCTCAAACCATCCTGAAGGAATTGAATAGGAACGAGGAGATCTATCAAAGCCAATTTCCTAAGATCAACGCTAATCTAGGTGCTGCATTCGAATCCGTTCAACAAGTTGCCGCTGTCATTGATCAAGGTAACTCTTTAGGTGGTAAGGAGGGCCGTTACTGGGCTTTGGATCCAATCGATGGTACCAAAGGTTTCCTTCGTGGTGATCAATATGCTGTTTGTTTAGCTCTAATCAACAATGGTGAGGTCGAATTAGGTGTTATTGGTTGTCCAAACTTACCAGATAACTTTGAAAATCCTCAACGCAAGGGTGGCTTGTTCATTGGTATTAGAGGACAAGGTTCGTTCTACTCTCCGCTTTACGACGTTGAAATTGAAAACAGTTCCCTTGGTGAAAGGATCGAGATGAAAGATGGTCTTTCGTCCCCATCACAACTTCGTGTTGTTGAAGGTGTTGAAAAGGGCCACTCTTCCCACTCTGATCAATCCCAAATTAAGGCCAAGTTATCCATTCCAGAAGGACAATCTTTGAACTTGGATTCCCAAGTGAAATACTGTGCCGTAGCTAAAGGTCTCGCTGATTTATACTTACGTTTACCAATTAATTTGAAATACCGTGAAAAGGTCTGGGATCATGCTGCTGGTAATATATTAATTAAAGAATCTGGTGGTGTTGTCAGTGACATGGAAGGCAGACAATTAGACTTTGGTAAGGGTAGATACCTTGACAGTTTGGGTGTTATTGCCACCAATAAGGCGTTCCATGCTGACGTCATTAAGGCGGTTAAAGAAGTTGTAAAGTTATAGCTTCAGTAACCACGCTTCAAATTTAGTTCTTCAATAATGTAATTCTATAATTGATCTTATTTAAAAGTACACTTCTTGCTTTTGGCCCTTCATTTTTGCCAGATCCCAAACAACGTATCCCAATTTTCTTCTATGAATCAAGGTACCAGGATTGGCACTGGAGCATCCATGGTAGTTGACCAAGAACTCATTACAACTGGCATCACCTAGAACCAGAAGATTAGGAATTGGTGATAGTCTTAGCGTGTGATCTTGAGACCATGTAATATTTCTCAATGTGCGTGGGAACGGAAGAAGATGCGATTGTGTGATAATGGTACGGACTAGCTTTCTCGTTGTGTTCAATCTTGAGGGTAGTTTGTCAATCTCACTTTCATCTTCATTATCTTCTTGGTTGTCTTTGTCCTTAGCTGAGGAAAGGGTCTCAAAGTCGATGTTATTTCTCTTGAAGCAGCCGTTGACATCGTCACGGAACACGACAATTTCTCTGGACAAATATTTGATTCTGACTGGGTTACTGGCCCATGTTATGTTTTTGCAAAGTTTGTCTAGTCTGGATGTGAAAACTTTTGGAATTGACTGTTTTGGATAAGTTGAAATATTCCAAAGATCATTTGGACCTGGGATAAAAATCAAATGAACGTTATTGATAATAAGAGGGAAGCCTTCTAATAAACTTGCAAGATGATTGAAAAGAGTCTTGTACTCAGTAGAATGTTTAGAAGTGGAGGTGAATGAACCTTGGAAGACAATAGCAATGGGTAGGTCTTCATATGAGGCAGAATCTGTGATTTCAGTGAAGAACTTCTTCAACCCTTCTGAAGTTCTTGCTTGGTCCAAATAACAATCAATGCCCATGAAAATAATTTTATGGTTCAATTTCTTCTCCAATTCACGAAAGTTTTGCTTCATTTGGATATCAACACGGAAGTTAGCATGAGGGTTGAGGAAATCAACGTTATGAATGGCTTCAGTTGTGGCAACACGACGTTCAGCGAAAGGAGAGTGAATACCGATACAGAAGAAGACACCACGATCAAAAACCCCTTCAATTAAAACGAACGACCCTTCTGTGAAATAACAATCATCCAAATCAGGTTTTTGTGCAAATTTCAAAGAGATGGAATCAGAAGAATCCTCAAGATATAACTCACCTTGTCTGATCACTAACATACCAAACAAGAAGAATTGCTGGTTATTTCTCCCAAGTAGGTTCTTAATGAGAGTAATTTTTCTCGTTGGTTGACGATAAGGTGTGTCGATATCTTCATTGAAGGAAGCCAATGGGTTGCTAATTTGAAAGTTTTCATGTCTCAAAATGCGATCTTTGACAATATGGTATCTTTGTAAGAAGAGGTTTACGAGATCTTCAACATCAGCTGTACTAGAGTTATCTTCGTCGTTCACAACTTTGTATCGTTTGGCGATTGGATCATAGTTGAAGCGTGCCTGATCTTGAGTAGAGATGACTTGGAAGTGATCTTTCCAGTTGATGGATGGTCCTGACTCAGTTTCTTTTTCTGATAAAGGGTCAGCATGTAGGTCTTCCTGTGTCAAACTTATGCCTTCTGATATCTTCTCCTTTGTCCTAAACAAGTTGTCAATACCCTTGGACATTGCTTCATTATTTGTGGTAGTGGTGGTAGAAGTGCTGACACTTTTTCTTTCTAAGCTTTGTAATTCATCAATGACATTTTTGATACCATCACCAGTAAGGAAAACACCTCTTTCCTGAAGTTTCCATAGCTTGGCAATCTCTTCCATGTAAAGTTGGGCTTGGATACCACGCCATTCGTTACCGAATCTGAGACCGATGAAGTTGGAAAGTGCTTCCAACGCGTCAGTTTTGATGTTCAATGCATGTTTTTTGGAAAAGATACGGAATGCCAGTGGACGAAGATTGGCAGCTTGAAGCTGAATGGGAAGTGCCACTGGTTTTTGATTCTCCATGGTCGTTGTCGTGGAAGCGGCAATGGTAAAGCGTACTTAGTAAGGGATTCCAGCTTTTAAGTAAACATTTTAGGGATTTTTTGGTTAAATTTACGCGTTGCAGGTTTTTAGGCTTTGCATGTTGGATTTGCCCTACGAAAAGTAGCAGGAAATTGTCCTGCGCGCTCTCATCAAGATCGATCCAACCAACGGGCCGGATTCTATTGTATCCAACTAGGATCCATCCTCGCAAACTAATAACCAGAACAAGTCCCATTACTGGCCAGTGCTTTGTTTTGTTCAGTGGTTCTGCAAATATCAATGGTGGAAACAGAGGTGCCAATTAACGAACGATATCCCAATTATGAAACGGCCTTGGCTGCCATTTCGCAATTAGAGGAAGAACTTCAGGAGTTCCAACGCTCCTCATACGAGCTAGAAGGCCAGCTAGAAGAAGAGTTACAGCATCTAGAAGAAGACAATAGAAAGCTACTAAAAGAAAAAGTGAAACAAAAGGATGAGATCACATATTTGAAGAATCAAATAGTACAGGTCAAGCAAGACGAAGCAGTGCAGAAGAAAGAGCTGAGTTTAAATATTACAACCCTCGAGCATAAGTTGATAAAGACGCAAACGAAACTCATTGAAACCGAGATCGAAAATGATTCCATCCAACAAACAGAAAGGGCACAAGCTTCTCTGATCTTGGAGCTCCAGACAGATTTGCAATCTCAGCAGGAGAAGAATATCATATTGGAAATTGAAATTGAGAAAGTAAGGACAGAGTTGATAAGTGTGAAACTAGAGAATTCCAATCTCCACAATCAAGTGATTGACACCACAATTAGTCATATCAAACCTCAAAATCTTGTATTAAGCACTCCTGTGGCTCAACAGACTCAACACAGAGTACCATCTGTTTCCTCTTCTTCTTCAGGAAGATCTTCTAACGATGATGAAAATGTCGTCCCAACTGCTACCGTCCAGTCAATGGTTCTGTCTAAAATTCAAAATTCTAAACTACCTACACCTTTGACACCACTAGCCGCTAAGTCTCTAGCTTTGAATTCACCAACTGCATCGGTAACCCCTACACCATCATCTACACAGAAGAAAATCACTAATAAGAGACATAGTTCGCCTGTAATGTCTCATTTGCACAACCTAATACATCGTCAATCCAACCACCCGAATCAAACAAATGGAGGCACCCCATCCAGAGTATCTACAGTCTCAATACTTCCGAGAACCGTCAGTTCTGGATCAAGCTCAAACCCCACAGTAGGTTTGCTTCTTCCGAAAAAGAGATCTGCTCAAACAACCACAAAGATCACCGGTACCAACGTTTTAACTGCATCCACACATATCAGACTTGATACTATCCCTAGTTCCAATTCCAATTCGACACAGAACAATATTAGCGGGAGACACTCAAGTATGAATCACACACAACATTCTCAATCTCAGATGTCTACCTCTCCACCAAGCCTCAATCCTATTTCCCTCCAAAAATCGAAAACATTGAAGATCGCCAGTTCACCATCGGACAAAGCGCCTGAATCACAAGAAACCAAAAGCCCAATTAATACAGATAATAGCGGGAATAACAGCAGACTGAAGTCCTTGCAAAGGCGCATATCAGGATCCAAGTTCTTGAATTGGATCGGGGATTCTAATTCACCTGCATCTCCTAATTCTCCAGACAGTAGGAGTACCCTCTCCAGCAAAAATGGAAGCAAAGAGACAACACCGGTTTCTAAGAGATTTAACAGATTCAGCTTGGATCAGGAAAGGTAATGAACCGTAGCCAATATTTATAGTATCTTAATAATTAATAACGTAATGCTTGTCACTTATTGTAATAAGAGAGCACTCACGTGATTAGGTAAGGTATTACTAATCTATCTTATTCTAGGTCATTCTATTCACAACAGCCTAAACCTATTACACTATTTCACTATTATCTATAAATAGAGCATGTATCTTGTTCAGGATCCAATCTCCTCACTTCTATAAACCTTTTATATAGAAGTACCGACTAATCTTGAGATTAAGGTTATCATTAGAAACCACTTTAGGGTCTTACCTGACTCCTAACTACTACAATTATATATACATATACAGGATACAAGCTTTATTTATACATAATAGTGAAATACTGTAATATGTTTAGGCTATTGTGAATGGAATAACCTAGAATAAGCTAGGCTAGGTTGTTGTGGTAGAATATCCTAGAAGGTCGAGATAGGTGATTATGCTAGAATAACCTATAATAAAAACAATATACATAATTAGTAATATCTTACCTAATCACGTGAGTGCTCTCTTATTACAGTAGTACATTATAGTTTTATCCAAGCCACTATATAAGAACTGAGGCTTGATGTAATATATGCTATGTCATTGATCATTCCAAAGATTTCCTAGCGCCCCCTCTTTAAAACAGAAATGATTTAAATTATCTCATTTTTCCCGTATTCCTAGCACTCAATCTGTCATTAATATCTCTTGATTCAGACATAGTATTTACCCACACTTTCAAGGTTATTCCGTTCCACTCCTTTCAGTTGTCAGTTTTTTCCGACTTTTCTCCTACATCTTGTCGTGATACCATTTCAATCTTTTATTTTCCTTCTTCTTGTTCTTCTTTTGATCAAATTTATCATCTCTGAGTCTATATTCTTACCTCCGCCCTATTCGCATCCTTCTGTTCTTTTTTGGCCTCTCTTGATAGTTTCTGTGGTTATTGTTTCCTTGTATAATGGATTTTCAAGTTTCGTTTTGAGTTCCATCGTTGAATTTCGTGCTAGTTCAGAAGCTTATCTGGCTTTATTTATGATTTCTTCTAGTCAATGGTCATTTTGGGTCGGATATTTCGTGCATTAGTTTTGGATGTGATCTTCATAATTCGGAGAGGCGTTGATTTAAGGATAGAATCTAAATTGAATCTTACTGTGATCGTGGCTGAAATTGGGAAAAGTATGATATAAAACTTTGGAATTCATTGGATAATGTTAACATAATGCTTTGAATTGCATTTATGATTACAGATATTATATAATTGATCATGTTTTCTCATGAAACGCCCACTATAGCTATAACTGTTTTAGCTTATAGACCCGAAGAAATATCCCTTATCTGAACTCCGAAAAAGATCGGACATTTCTCAAGAGAAGCTCTTTTGTCCGACAAAAGCCTTCGATCTAAAAAAAAGTCCCGAATCTTAACCCCGAAAGATGTCCCAGAGAGTCAAGTCAGAAGAAAATGACACAAGAAGACAGAACAAATGTTGCACAGACATACTGATTTTACTCAGAAAATGTTCCAAGAAAGAGACATAATTTACAGTAACATGCCGAGAGGCTGTATATCTAAGAGTTGTTTAATACAGTACCATGTTGTAATTTTGGAAATTTGCTAATATAATCGTAAGTTTATGATTATCCTTAAATTCTGAGTAAAACCATGAAAAGTTTTCACTCCCAAATCTTGACATCCAGATCCCAACCACAACTGAAACCTTTCCATCTCTTGTGATCAGAATCATCTTGAACAAAGTCACAACCCATAACCTTGCCTTGATGTCCCATTAATTCAGCAGATTTGACCCAAGAATCGCTATTATAAGCCTTTATCAGCCCATCGAAACCGGCACTGTACATGATTTCATCATTATCACCAACAAACCCAAGAGAAGATATCAACCCTTTGTGAGCGTGAATTGTTTCCAAGCAAGATTGAGCACGCAAATCCCAGACTTTGATGGCACCGTCTGAAGCACCAGTGACAATATGGTAATTATTCTTTCTGAACTTGACAGAATGAATACCACGGATATGACCTTCTAAAGTAAAAATGGATCTATCCCCTCGTAAGTCCCACACATATGCTATAGCATCTAAACCAGCAGAAACCAACAATTGACCGTCGCTATTGAAGCTCAATGAGAAGACTTCCTTAGAGTGTGCCTCTTGAAGAATAAGCTCCTGTGCAGTAATGGAATCCCAAAGACGCCATGTTCTATCGAATGAAGATGATGCGATGTATTGAGATGACGGATGATGGGCGACTGTTGTCACACGATCTTCGTGCCCTGTAAAAGTGGCGATTGAATTAGTGTTTGCAGTGTGGGTAGAGAAAAGTTTAAACTCTGTATGTGATGGCACAATAAACTTGTCATCATAAACTGGATTCCATGATATCGAAGAGACTTTGCCTTCTGGTTCTGCAAAGTGTTTTCTTGTTTCTAATTCCTGGTTTAATAGATAGACACCATCATTCCAGGTACCAGATAATATTTCATTATGGTTATGTGGATTTACAGCGATGGAAGAAAGTGGTCTGGTGGAGATCAGGTTTGAACCAGCCAACTCTAAGCTTTGGAATTTCTTGGTTTGTGCATGACGAAATGGGAGTATTTGATCCATTGGTAGCTTTGATTGTTTGTATTCTTTCTCAAGACGGATTTTTGATCTTTGGGAAGTGAAGCTAATTATATTCTTACGGGCTTCAATGAGTTCAATGGAGGCCGGCGTATAGAATTCTTCTTCTTCGTCGGCCTCGTCTTCTGAAGCGTCCTTCATTTCCCGGTCTTGAGAAAGCTCAATACCGTTCTGTTTGACATACTGTATCAATCTATCTCTTCTTTCAGCCTTCGTTTCCTCAGCTGTTGTCTCCTGTGGTTCCTTGTATTGAGCAAGCATTCTTCTAACATCTTCATCATTAGTTGGGACAAGTAATTGCTGTTGCTTACGCTTAGCCTCTAGTGATTGGAGGAAATCTCCGACATTAAGACCATTAGATCCATCATAATTCGTGTCAATGGCGATGTTATCAAGTGACACTATGTTATTGGACATGTTAAAAAGTGGCTATGCCAAGTAATAAAAACTGAATTTTATATATCTTGATATTCCAGCAGGGGAAATATCTTCTGATTTGCCTGCAAAACCGGTGCATAGTAAATATTTATGCGCGCTAGTTTTGACTCAAATTCAGAAAATAAGCAGAAAGGCGATGTGTCTTATAATCTCCACGAGACCTATCTAAAATTTCACCAAATTCTCATTCAAACTTAACCATGTCCAGTGAATTATCTGCGGATGAATTAGCCCTTTACGATCGTCAACTTCGTGTTTGGGGTGCCGAAGGTCAGACCCTTTTGAAAAACTCCCGTCTATTGATTGTTAACTTTACCTCCCTTGGCTGTGAGATCACCAAGAACCTAGTCCTTGCTGGTGTTGGTGCCGTGGAGCTCTACGATTCGGGTTCTGTCACTGAACAAGACTTTTCTGGTGGTAACTTCTTCCTCAGCGAGAATGAATTGGGCAAAAGTAAAGTGGACAATGCTATTGTTGACCGTGTCAGAGATATGAATCCAAGAGTTAACATCACTTCAAGATCTGAAGCTTTTCAATGGGAAGACTCTGAATACTTCAACAAGTTTAATTTGATCATTGCTAATAACTTGACCTACGAGGAGTCTGTGAGGTTGAACACTATCACCAGAGAATCTGGTATAGCATTGTATCTAACATTCAACAACGGTGTCTATGGTTTGGCGTTCAACGACTTGCTAATTAATGTTTCCACTTACGTTGAGTTCAAGAATCCTTTAGCCAGAGCTGTTGGCCCAACTAGCAGAAACTCTGAAATCGTCAAAGTTGAAAAGTTCTACGACGGAGAATCTGAAAAATTTAAAGAAAGATTCACTGTCAAATCTCAATACAAACCTTTCGTGGAATCTTACAGATCTTCTGCCTTTGAAAAGCTAACGAAGAGAAAGCGTAAAAATGTCAGTGATCTTTTATCATTGTATCTTTCAATTCTTGAAACTCCAACCACAGACGCATCAGAACTTATTTCTGCCGCCAACAAACTCCAAACCAAATTGCATTTAAACCCCCTTACTGAACAAACTATCAGCGAAACTGTTCCATCTTTCATTGCACAACAAGGGACAGAACTTTCGCCAGCTTGTGCCATCATGGGTGGTGCCTTGGCTCAGGACATCATCAACTTCATTTCAAAGAAGACTGAACCAATGAACAACTTGATGGTGTTCGATGGTGTGAATTATGCGATGCCCATTTACGAAATATGATTTCTTATTATATACTCCTCATTGTAAAAATTTATATTAGACTTTATTTATATGAAAATCGCTTGAGGCTCGGTCAATTGATTCTTTGTAGAAATCTTCTGATAACACCATCTATGCTTCTTCTCAATCTTTCACTAGCTTTTATGATGTCACCCTTGTATTCCATATCATTTTCAAGACCTTCATCCTCAATAGCACTGTTGAAAGGGTTTAAGACGACCGTACCCAAATAGCAACCCCATATATTGTTCATCAACCCAGTCAATCTGGATCTCATTATCTCTCTGTCACGTTCCCAGACTTCTCTATCTTCACCACGTCCGATGTTTTCACTAACACCAATGATAAACTTGACCCTTGTGTTTGTTTGCATACCGTATATCAATACGCCACCTTGAATGAACAAAAGACGTGGCGAGTTGGCAGGATGTGATGACGCAGAATGTAAAGGAGATGTGAAGATGTCTAATGTTGTATTGGTCAAGGTATGAAGTTTTAGCAATTCCTCTTTTGTAAAGCGTGTCTGCGCATCAGGACGTGGTGGTAAAGGTGGTTCTCCATCTGAATTTGCTGGAGGTGTTGGGAGTGGAAGGAACCCAGGAAGGTGAGTCAGAGGTTGGATGTGAATAAGTTTGTTCTGTGGATAGAGTCATTGTTAGTAAATATGAACAGACCACTTGGAGTATGACAGTTTTTACGTACGTCTCTCGAGACAATTGAGACAAAATATATCTTAGACATGTCTCTATTTTTGAAAAAAATGATTGGTTTCTGGTAGTAAGCTATAATCTTTAATGGTGTACCTAGATCAATTGGTTTGATCTTATGTTCATTTGCTCAACGTCTAAGAACGTGTCTAGCATGTTTGACACCGATTCTCCTGGTGCACACACAACCCACTCTTTAAACGGTCGCCGCTGCCCAGGCAGAGAAGCTCGCTCGGTTCTTCTTGCCTCCCGTGAGACAAAAAACCCTCTTGGTTGTGTCATCCAACATTGACCACACCTAACAGCTTGTATTGAGCTTGGGTAAAAAACCTGCGTCAGTCCCTCCGCAAAACAGCAACCAACCACAATTTTGACATGTCCAATCACTTCAAAGAATCATTAAATCACTGATTCTTATTCAATTGATAATGTCCAAACGTTTATCACAATTATCAAGTCCCACTGCTTCAAAAATTAAGTCTTCTTCTTCTTCAAAACAACCTTCTAGATCTCAGTCACGTACTGGTTTCGCTGACGATGACACAGGCGCTGAACTCATTAATGACATCTCCTTTGGTAACCTGGATGAATTACTGAGTCAAAGACTAAAAGACGTGTTGACTCTACATGAGAGCCAACAGACTACAGACCAGGATAAAGATATTTCTGCTCCCGAGGAAAAGAAGAAAGAGGTCACCAAGTTACATTCTATCCCCTTGATTTTGACCGCAATTTCAGGCAAAGAGATTTCAGGTGATGAAAGAAAGATTTTGTCACAAAAGCTTTATGACCTTATTATCTTAAGACCATCTCTTGAAGACGAATATCCTGACGAGTATGATTATGAAATGGATCTTTTGAAGTTGCTCAAATTGTTTCAGATCTCAAAAGATCAGGACGAGATGGCTTTAATCAATAGGGCTCTTGCTGCTTTTATTGTTACCAATGTGGACTACGCTACCATTGTTTTCTCTGAAGACAAATCGCTCAATATTCTTTCTATATTGGAAAAGAAATTTTCCGATGAAACTACCTCTACTGACGTGAAGTCACAATTAATTTACGCCTATACTGCTTTGATTTTGGTACTCTTTGATGGATCTGGCGGATTTGGCCTGGATGACAATATGCAATTTCTCATAACACAATTAGAAACCCTCTCTCTTAATCCATTGGAATCGCAGACTGCTTTGATCTCCCTGGTATATGGTATTGGTTCCACCATTACGTTGTTGGTTTCACATTCAAACCTCAATGAATACATTGAAAATATTTTAGAAATTACGGCTGATATTCTCACTGACATTGATGTTTTGGACATTATCAAACCTGTTGCCATGCTCTTTGGTCTTTGTTATGAATTATACGATTACCAAGATGAAGACTTAGATCCTGAAGATGATTATACGCCACTGCCATATCTAAACACTTTTTCCGTTATATCACGTCTCAATGAATTAGTCAAGTCCTCTACCAAGAAAGTTTCAAAGAAAGATAAGAAAGAAGGCAGATCGATTTTTCGTGATGTCCTTAAAACCGTTGAAGTTTACTCAGATTTAAAAAGAAGACAAACTTATATCAACCCATCTTTCTTAGACGACGAGTCAAGAGAAGACTTGACGCTGTCACACTTGAAGCTCTCTAAATCCCGTTCTTTGGCTGTCAAGTCTTGGTTTGCATTTTTCCGTCTTATTCAACTCAAATGGCTTTTCACTTCAGGCTTGCACACTCAATTGGCCAATAACACTCCTCTAAAATCTGTAATCAGAGACAAGCCTTCCAAATCGTATGCATCTCAATTTGACAATGGTGATGATGAAGATGATGAGATCAATTGGAGAGATGAAACTGCTAAAAGAGAGCAAGGAAGAAAGAGACAGATCAAATTGGAACAACAGAGAAAGGCCAAATTGGAAGATGTTCTTGAACAACAAGGTGTTAGAGAGAATTAACTTCGTTCTTATCAATTTGCAAAAGTTAAAAAGGAGACATTAGAAGCACTACTAGATGTTTGTCGTAATTATACACACGATTCCTTGTCTCCATCATTACCATTGCGTTGTCCTTGCTTGAAGTAGTAATATCTTTCTATTTCTCTATACTTTTGTTATTTAGTACTTAAGGTGAACTTAGTCGTTACTATTGCTTAATATAATTTTTCTATTTTCACAATTTACAATTCAGTCTATACAATTATACGACTATTTACATATCATCCTGAACTAACGTTATATTCACACTATTATCGTCGCTTAATGTTCACATATTTACATGTTTCTATAAGGGAGGGTTGCAGTTATGTTCTGTTTTTCTGTTCAAACTATTAACAGTATGAAAAATTAGCACTTAGAACTCAACTTATAAGTCACCCAAGGTTTTTTATATATAAGGATTCATGGACCGGGATATATTATTTGTCGGTAAATTATACGTACACCTCTGTAATAAGAGACAGATGTCATTTGCTTACTTAGGTAATACTTAACTAATTACTCTCTCTAAACGTCTCGCGAGCAACGCTAGAGGACTTTTCTTGCAATACTTAAATAGTGCTTGGATCCCGCACGGATCCAACCTACACGCTTAAATAGATTCTTGAATACAAGTCACCGATTGATGACCAAAATAATGTGACCATTACACAACAACTATTACAAACTCTTTTATATATCAATTTAGGTTCTAGCTAGAAGACTGAAATTTCCATAACCTTCGATTGAAAGGCTTATATTTAGGGGTTAAAGTTGTTACTATAATATAAACTCTTAAAGTTAGATGACTTAAGGTTTGAGTTGAGCAAAATAGATTAACATTTGACATTTCTGCAAACAGATGTAAGATATTGCATTCTCTATGACTACCCAAAATACGGCTGTCTTAATGACGTTTTTCTAACTAATGTAAAGAATATGAGGCTTTCCACCAACCATAGTATTAAAGTATTAAAATTTCTAGACTCTATGATTGGAGAAAGGAACTGTGATCATTTACAGACTTTTCTTTTAGTCTCGCGATGACCTCAAGGCATCGCTCATAACACCACCGGATTGGGACCATTCTATTCGCCAACTGACAGAGTTAACACGTGATCCTTTTGACAGAATGTAAGAATATAAGTCAGAGTTAGGCGAACTGATATAAGCATAGTATGACTAAGTGATGACTAAGCTGAAAGGTTTTCAGGAGTATTTTAGAAGAAACGAGACAAGATTCCTGTTAATACATATATTGGAAGATATTGTTTAGGAATCATCTAATTCACGAAGAAATAATCTTACAATAAGTTGTAAATATACAACTTAGGTGAACCTGTTAATATAACTTACTTGAACTTATTGTAAGGTTACTTCTCCGTGGATTAGATAACATATTAACAACCATATAACTAACTATATCAAATGAGCGAATTATTGTCTCTTTTTTATATTCCAATAATCCCTCAACTAATCATTGCTCTCTCTTATGCATGTAACCTCAAAAACATGAAATATCTTTATTACCACACTCGGTTCTCAATGGCTCATCGTTCATAATCTTGATATGCTTATGTAAGAGTTCTTCCATCTTATATTCTTTCACAGAATATTAAATGGAGGGTTGGCCGAGTGGTCTAAGGCGGTAGACTTAAGCTTTATTAACCAAGAAACTACAGAAAATAAGTTATCTACTGGACGTTGTCCGCACGCGTTGGAACCGCGTATCCTTCAATATTTTTTTTGATTTTGCTTTGTTTGAATTTGATAGGAGCATCCAAGAAGCAGCAACACAATAAGAATACACAACTAAATACTGATCAATTTATGATTGATATAATAGGTAGATACTACATGGGTTCCTGAATTAGTTGCAACGATTTACATGAGAATTCAAGTTGTGGTATCCATATAATTTTAGTTCATATTTGTTTTGACCTCTGTGTGGTGGTTGGTTGTCACCTTCGGTTTTGATCCGAGTACGACCTCCATTTTTTGACCTCTGTAGTGCAACCTCAGAGCGTGTTCTTATTAATGACACATCTAAACTTAAACAATGAAAACAGAATACTGGCCATCTTTTAATTTAGTAGTAACGTAATTAATTCGAGTCAGTTTTCTTCCAGATCTCAATTTACTTATTAAATTGACATCTCAAGTAATGTTCTGTGACAACTCGACCTTCCTTGGTCTAATGGTTCACTGCTCAACTAACTTCAAATGCCCTAGATATATCTCACGTGCATAACAATATGAACAATAAACAAGAAGAAGCAGTAGCAATACTCAATAAAAATTTACCAGACTATTCGTCCTCTTTAGCATGAGAATTGCTTCTTCCATTAAACAGACTCAATCTTCTCAGGCCCTTAAGACTTGAAGAACTCTGTTCACTTCCAGTGCTACTAGGTGGGTTATTGTTTGGAGTAGCATCTTCAATTGAGCTTGAGGATTGTTTTCTTGACTTCTTCTTTGATGAATGAGAGGAAGAGGAGAACATGGAAGATTTGCGGGGTGTTGTCCCTCGGTTATATTCCTCAAGATCGGGATCGGAATCGTCAATCCTGGCTGATGGTTGTTGGGTTTTGTTTGGCGATTTGGTCTGATCTCCGAATCCAAGCAGCCTTGATTTCAAGAAAGAAGCGGAAGAAGAACCTTCACCTGAGTGAGAGCCCCTTGATTTGATGGAGTTTGTGAAAGACTTATTAGTGATGGTCTGATGAGTTGGAACACCAATTTCACCACCAATCTCTGGAAAGAGTTCATCATCTTCATCATCTTCTTCGATGGCTTGAGAGGAGGCAACCGATCTCTGTGAGTTCGTAGGAACCTTCTTAATTGAATCCGAAAGCGATGGCGAACCAGAAACTGACAGATGATTATTGGAGACCGGAACTTGAGCAGCTGCAGGAACAGGAACAGGAGTAGTTGAGATCTGACTTGGGACAGACCAGCTGTTGTCAAAATCATTAGAACTTTGGACAGTCCACAGATCCAGTTGTTCAACGTTGTCATTATTCATGAACGGAAAAATATGGGACGATTTTGATGTACCCGTGGAAGAACCTGACGAGGGTTTACCGGTAGTTAATTCGGTAGGCGGTTTGAAGAATTTACTGTGTTGATGCTTCTGTGGACTAACAGGAGCTCTATGATCATTGATGGATTCATGTGATTCATCAGCAATGTTGTTTTTCTTTAAACCAAAACCTAGTGAGAATAGACTAGAAAATCTTCTTTGGATGCTACTGCCAGAGTGTGTGTCTCTTGGGGCGGAAGTGCCACCAGCACTGGCGCCGGCATTAAAAGGCGATTCATTGGAAGGAACAACACTGTTGGCAGTCACAAACGAGTCTATGGTGTTACCAAAATTGTTGCTCTGACCTTGTTGAAGTTGTGATAACTGATGTAAGTGCGGATGGGTGGTGGTATCCATTGGTAAAAGAGAATTGAGGTCATGACTTCTCGCAGCTTGATTTGGCGAGTTATGAGCAGAAAGAAATTCATTGGAATGTGGCGGGGAATTGGGGATGTTCAAAGAAGGTTCATGATTGCTCAACAAACGTGGGCTGTTATTGGAATTGTTATCAAAGGAAAAACTAGAGGAGTGATGACCGCCAAGAAACAAGCTTCTGCTATTACCGCTGGAAAAATCATGGTTCATTTGAGGGTTAGTGTTATAGTGAAAGTTCAAACTGGTATTTCCAAGATTAGAGTCACTGTTATTGTTCAACAAAGAAGCTCCATTCGGATCAACACTATTCGGTTGAATCAAAACTGAAGATTGAGCTACCTGTTGAGGCAGGGCGGCGGAAGCAGCAGAAGCAGCAAACATGTCGCTACCGTTAGAATGCGCATTGAAGAATCTGTCCGAGTTCGCCTCATCACCAATCAGGTTTGTTGGTAGGAAGCTTTGTGCAGCAGATGGAGTATCAAGTGCATCATAGTCGTTCAAATAATCAAATCCATTAGGCTTATCATTAGTCAAGGATGGTATTCTCAAAGAAAGATTGTTGGAATTGTGGTTCATAAAAGAGCTACCAGTATTTCTGTAGCTTGGCCATGGAGACGAAGGTAGTTGGGAGATAGACTGTTGCGATGGAGCTTGCTGAGTGAACGAGTTGAGAGAAGGGTTAGATCCAGATAAATCGTAGTTGTAAGAAACATGAGGAATGGCTTGTCGTTTCTGTTGGCTCAAAGATGATGGTGGATAAGTAAACCCAGTAACGCCGGTATTGGGAAGTGGTGGCGCCTGATTATTGGCTAGGTTGAAACTATGTGCAGTTGTAGCGCTAGATTGACGTTGTAGGGCTTGGCTTTGAATGGCTTGTTTGATTTGATGGTTCTCATTCTTGACAACATCAAAGGCTTTACTAACATTGATACAGTTATTGACTTCCCTCTGTTGCTGTGATCTCCATTCTGCTTCCAATCTGGAGTCTTGCTCAACAACCACTTTCAATCTGTTGTAAATATCTTCATCATCCTTCTTCAACATCTCTAATGCCTGGATACCTTCCAAATTCAAGCAGCCAGACTTATCCATATTGAGATTGAGTGCCTTAAGAGTCTTGATCAAAGCTGGCTTCAATGATTCACAATGTCTTCTCTTTGGGTTGATACGTTTGTATTCTTCTTCCACTTCACTCAATAGAGAGTGTAGCTTTCCAACCTTTTCTTCCATGACTGTGATATTAGAATCTAAATCTGCATGGATCCTCTCTTCAGATTCATTCAACTTCTGAGTCTCAGTATCGAACTCGTCTAGGGTTTTATTCCAGTTAGCTAATTCATTCTTCTTTTGTGCAATATTCTTTTTTCTCTTCTCTAAGTTTGTGATCATTTTCTTCTTTTTTAATTCGATTAATCTTCTGGAATCCTCAAGCATCTTTGTTTCAGATAGAAGAGCCTTCTTATTGTTGACACCCAATTTGACACGTTCACGTAAACTGTCTCTTTCTTTAACCAATAGAGCCTCTGTTTCTTTGTATTCTCTATATGCTTGATCCTGCTCAGCCAAAATAGCACGTAGCAATTCTTGACCATGCTCTAAATGCCAACGAAGATCCTCAATGTTTTCATTATCTCTTGGGTCTTGAAGTGGAGTGTAAGTGGTAGAAACTGCTGTATGCAAAGTGGAGCGATTCATTTCTGAGTTGACTGTGTTGGATCTAGTTCTACCGGTTGCCCTTGGTGCACTGACATCTAAAGTTGAATTAGCAGTACCGTTGGCATTGGGTGCTGTTTCATCTTTATTATTTGCCATTATATCGGCAGCAATCTGAGTCAAAGGGCTTGATAGTTTGTGAATGGATGAAACATCACCCTGGTTGAAGGTCAATATTTTGAATAATGATTCTGGGTTTTCCAAGATCCACTTATTCTGAAACTGTTGAATTTTCATAGACTTGGTTCTGATATGAACCGATTCAGATTTCGATTTATAGCCATCAACATTCACAGAGACCAAATCTAGCTTGTAACATGTATCAGGGATCAACTTGGAAAGACAGACATTGTGTTCGTTTGGGTTTAGAGTTAAAAGTTGTTTGTCGTTCATGAACACCATATAATAAACCATCTTGGAGGCAAAATTAGGAGTATTTTCTTTGTGATTGGGTATCTCCCAGTGGATATAAACTTTACTTTCAGTGATGTTATCGATGCAAATCTTGGAAGCTTTTGGAATGTCTATATTCAAAACTTTAACAAGTTCATCGGTGGAGATTGAACGGAGCGCCAATACTCTGAATCCAAGCGACATGCCTGCCAGTACGAGAAAGATTATAGTAACCCAATAAGACATTCTGTTTGGGTTTTTGTGGTTGAGATTCTGTCTTGTATGAATCCTTTTGCTTTTTCGTTGTTGAAGCGCTAGTAATTGTAGATATCAAAACAAGCTGAGAATCCTAGCTTTTTTCAGTAGATTTTTCGCAGGCGGGATAGATCCCGATTCACTCCCGCACACCGGAAACTGGGAAGAAGCGCGCGTACCCGATCAACATTCAAATACAAGATGTTTCTAAATCTCCGTCTACCGATTTGTATTACTTGCACCGTTGTAAAAATACAGTTGGACTTCCCTCCAACATACTCATTCATAATCATCTACAATAAATGACAGTCGACATATACCAAGTGGCAGAACTCAACAGTGAAGTACCAAAATTCAAGACGGAATCATCCCAGGGAAAAAAGTCTAACAAACGTGTCAAACCCCTAAAGCAACTGCTAGTGGACGAACAGAAGATTCTTCTACAATCAAAGGCAGGGGATCTGAACTCTGTCAACTACTTCACGATGCAAGCACCACCTTCAATCAAACCTACAAAGAAATACTGTGACATTACAGGGTTAAAGGGTAACTACCGATCTCCAAACAATAACTTGCGGTACCATAACAAAGAGGTTTTCTCGGTTGTTAAGAACCTTGGGTCCGGTGTCGATCAACAATACCTTGAGCTACGTAACGCAAACGTTGTTTTGAAATAAACAAATGGTAAATCAGATTAGCAGAATATGGTCGGTGCTACTCATAGTCTAGCTTGATCCGAAGTCAAGTGGACTTTTTGTTCAACTATTACAACCCAACCTTTATATTTTATTACAACAATTTAAACAGCCAAATGACAAATTAAAGATAAATTATACAGCAAAACAATCTAGCAAAAACGTTAAATCATTTGAATAAATTTCAGACCTCTATTTTCTAATTGTTCCCACCACCGACGATCAAGGATTGTAAATGTTCCATGAATTTTTCTAAAGAAACATCATCAGTCAAAACAATACCACCATCAGCTCTGGTAGCATTAGCATCGTATTTAACAGAAGGATTCAATTTAGAATATAAGAATCTGGCTTGAGAACCACCTTCTTCAGTGTCAATAAATCTTGGCAAAGGGAATCTATCAATTAATAACTCTGCCGCTTCTTTCTTTGGATCTTCTAAAAATTCTTTGAAAGCAGCGTACTCTGGTAAGTCTTGATAACCTTGAGATCTCCAAGCAGCAATAGTAGAACCGTGGTAGATCAAGATGTGGAAGAATGTATCCAACAATAGGATTCTGTCCGGTTTGATAGAAATTGAATCTAACAAAACAGCTTCTGGTTCACTATCCATGGAGAAAGAGGTTAAAGTTGGTTGAATCATAATCAAGGAGTTGGTTGAATCTTCTCTGGACAAAACATGTCTGTAGAAAGCAGTTTCATCTGGGGAATTGTTGAAGACTTGTAAGAATTGGGATCTTCTCAAGTAGAACATGAACTGTGGGTATAATGAGAATCTAGAAGATAATTTGAAAGAGTTTGCATCATCCTTGACGTAATCACCGAACTTACTACATAATTTGATCAACATTCTATCGGTCCATCTTAAGACATCAGCAGAATCGTCATCTTCAGCCTTGTAAACAGCAATCTTGGACATCAAAACAGCAGCAGCTTCTTGATCAAAACCACCGCTAATAGATAGATCACCAGGAGCGACAATGGCGTTAGACAATGTAGTGACTCTAACTCTGTATTGACCTGCACTATGTTGATAGTGTGTAATATATTGGATGTAAGATTGGGTAGCTTGAACTTGGTTAGCCAATTCGAAAAAGACGGCATAAGATTGGTTAGGAGAAATAGAGTTCAGCTTCCAAGAGGTTGTACCACCAATACCAATTTCGGAGTCAGAGACATTTGGACCAGTGACCTTGTTGGAGAACGCATGGCCGATCAATCCGGAGACCTTCAAACTCTTACAAGTCTTGACTTCAAAGGTACAGTTGAAACCCATCAACAAGTAACCGTGTTCATCCTTCCCAAACATTCTCAAGAAAGATTGCTTGAAAATAGAAGTAGTGAAAGCATCGGTTAACAACAAGACACCGCCAGTTTTGTTAGTCAAAGTTTGCATTTCGGAAATACCATTTTGATCGTAACAACCAGCAAAGATATCGACAGTGTGGCCGTTCGTAGCAGCCTTATCAGCTAAAGCATCGTAGAACTTCAAAGCCTTCTTGTAATGCTTAGCATTATCTTTTTCAATATCAGAGTGTGATCTAATAGGTTCCTTCAATTGGTTACCCACGATCAAACCAGGTGCGACAGTTCCTGGACCAGAGGAGAATAACATGATTCTAGAACCGAAGCCGCTGTAAGAGCCTTGTAATAAGTTGATAGCAATTGACAAGGCAGCACCTGTGGCTCTTAATGGTCTGTTGCCAGTTTCAACAGTCCAAGAGTCCTTAGTTAACTTTTCAATCAAATCAGTTAATTGAAATTCAACGTCTTGTAAAATGGAGAAGAACTTGGTGAAGTTCTTAGATAACAATTCGTCCAATTGCTCAAGTGGGTAGTCTTTGTTACCTCTGAAGACATATGACTTAGAGTGAGTAGCACTTAATTCATGTAAATGAATCATAGAACCATAAGTGATTAAACCAACCAAAGCATTTGGTGGTAATAAACTTAAACTTAAAACAAGAGTTTCCTTCAAAGCTTCCAAGTTATCGTCATCTTGACATAAATCAACAACAAATAAGAAGATTGGTGGTTGTTGAACAGGTCTTGTCAAAACATATTCCATAGTCGTGGAAGATGCTTGTAATTCTAATGGAAGCATTTCAGGACTCAAGTTTGAATAGTGTGGAGGTAAGTTATTACGACCACCACAGATTGGACAGAACCAAACATTGGATCTAAGGTCAAGTTGACAGTAAGGGTTCAAAATAGACTTACAAGAAACATTAATACATGGGTGTGGGTCATAACTGGCAATTGGTAAATCTGGGTTTACCTTTAATGGAGTGTATAAAGTACCAAGTGGAACGATTAATCTTGAGGCTTCAGCTCTGGTGTTTGGAAAGACATTCCAAGAGAAACGGACACCATTAATATCTTCGTTGGCTTCAAAATCCATTATATCACTGATTTAGGTGGGTATTTTGAAAGAATTGATTGAATTGTGGTTCCTGTTACGGACAACTGGCCTTTCCTTCGATCTGAACTGTTTCGAAAGAACACACCGACAACTTTCTATCGATTCGCGCCCAACGTCCACCTGCTTTGATCCCTTTCAGTCGACCCACCAGATCATTCGAAAATTTCAAAGCTGTAAGCTGAGCGTGTCTTTCGCAAGGTCACGTGCCTACCGAAAAGCGCAACGTGATACTACCCTCGCATATTGGGCGAGGTTCTTGTGTTTTTGTATTTTAAATTTATGTTTCACTATACAAGTCATGCCCATCCGTCTATTCAGATTCAACATCAATCTCATCGACATCGCTGTATAAATCACTGTCCAAATCTTCTGGAATATCGTTTTCTTCGCCTTCTTCGTCAGAGATTGTATCTTCACCTTCGGCCTTTCTTTCTTCTTCACGTTGCTTACGACGTTCCTTCTTAGCTTCCTTCTTGGCCTTCTTTTCAGCGATGTTGGCCGCTTGAGTTTGCTTTCTTTCTTCCTTGATCTTTTGACGTTCGGCGTGCTTAGCTTCCAAGACAGCGATTTCCCCCTTAGATTTCTTAATATCGTGGTGATATAAAACCTTACCTGAGGAGACACCTTCTTCAATCTTGGTTAAGTTCAATCTTAAACGTGGTCCCAGCTCAGTCAGCTTGATAGCCTTCTTTCTGATATTAGAAACTTCCTCAGTTTGAGCTTCACCTTCAGCAGGTTTAGAAAGTGCCACATCTCTGTCTTCGGCAAGATCGACAACACTATCTTCTTCGACTTCAGAGTCACTGGTGAAACCACCGTTGGAATAAGGATCCAATAATAAGTCAGCAACGTCAGTAGCTTTACCTAAGTTCGGAAGCTTCTTTCTCAACCGAGTCTTGGCATTTATCAATTTCTTGACAGTCTTAGAACCTTCGATAGCCTTGGTGTCAATGGCGTAATGACGTAAGTCAATCAGACCAGTTTCAGGATCCTTGTTGACCATTAAAACTCTTCTGACAGATGAAACTTTAGTGGATTGTGGCTGAATAGGTGGGAACAAGTTTTGGAAAGTTGTGATGAGTAATTTTTCATGTGGATCAGCCTTGGCAGGGTTGGTGAAACCATTCAAAACTAATAATGGTGGATTTAAGTATTCTTTTGATTCTTTAGTTATAGATTTTGGAGTCTTTAAGATTCTGTTCACATCCTTGGATAAGGAGTAGTTTTCGACCTTGAAGGTGATGGTTGGACCTCTAGACATTCTACCTATTCTTAGTTGTGTGGTACCAGCTTCAGATTGACTGAAGATCATCAAATGGGAGACATTTAAAGGACCGGCCATAACGACAAAATCCCTCAGTTTATTGGACTTTCTTTCTCTTAACTTGATGGCAGTGTGTGGTTGCATAACATTTCTCATATCTCTAACTAATTGCGTAAGAGAATGATTCTTCATGTTCGAACCTATTCTAAGAACCATTGAACGTGGGATCTTCTTTTGTTCGTCTTCATTTAGTTTGACGTGAGTTCTAGTTTTTTGCTAGGTACAGAGGTTAGTATCGGGCTCAAAGAATTTCCAAGATATTGGATGAACATACTCTTCTCTTGGCCATTTTGAGATGCTATATGTTCTTGAAATTTGACAAATAGAAACACATCTTCACTGTGGGTTCTTCTCTGGATTTTATCAGACTAAAATTTTCGCTATCAAAATTTTTGTTCAGATGACATCCGGACACCACAGCTGAAATTCACAGGTTCGACGTAAAAAAATTAAATCAGCTCTAATAGGAGTTTGATATCAAAGATCTCGAGCTCTTACAAAATATTGTTAACAATCACGAAATATCAATCAGAAATGGCCCCTTCAGTCGAATCCAACATAAAGAAATCTTCCAAGAAGCAAGAGAAAAAGGAATCTGCTTTCTCTTTAGCCCAAAAGATTAAAGCAAAGGCTCTTGAAGAACGAAAGCAAAGAGAAGCCAAGATCAAGGCTAACAAGGAACACGAAAAGAGAGAAAGAGTCGAAGCCGAGAAAAAGACTTTATCGATCAATGTTGAAGAAGCCGAAGAGTCCAAGATCAAGTTATTCTCTGACTTGAAGCTTATTCCAGAACTACTCGAAGCTTGTCAAGCCTTGAAATTTGAGAAGCCAACCCCAATCCAAGCTGAAGCCATCCCATATGGTTTAGAAGGTCGTGATATCATCGGTTTAGCTCAAACTGGTTCTGGTAAAACAGCCGCCTTCACCATTCCAATCTTGCAGGCCTTGTGGTATGCACAAACTCCTTACTTTGCCTGTGTTTTAGCACCAACCAGAGAGTTAGCTGTTCAAATTAGGGAAACTTTTGATGCCTTGGGTTCTAGTATGGGTTTGAGATGTGCTACAATCGTCGGTGGTATGGATATGATGGACCAAGCTAGAGACTTGATGAGAAAGCCTCATGTTATCATTGCTACCCCAGGTAGACTGATGGATCATTTGGAGAATACCAAAGGTTTTTCTTTACGTTCATTGAAATTCTTAGTAATGGATGAAGCGGATAGATTATTGGATATGGAATTCGGTCCAGTCCTTGATAAAGTTTTGAAGGTGATACCTAGAGAAAGAACAACCTACTTATTCTCTGCCACCATGACCTCCAAGATTGAAAAATTACAACGTGCCTCTTTATCAAACCCAGTTCGTGTTGCTGTTTCTAACAAATATGCAACCGTCGACACTTTGATCCAAACATTGATGGTTGCTCCTGAAGGTTATAAGAACACATACTTGGTTTACTTGCTAAATGAGTTCATCGGTAAGTCTATCATAATTTTCACAAGAACCTGTGCACATGCTCAAAGAACTGCCCTTCTTGCCAGACTGCTAGGGTTCTCCGCTATCCCATTACATGGTCAATTGACCCAAGCTCAAAGATTAGGGGCTCTTAACAAATTCAAGGCGGGAGACAGAAACATTTTAGTCGCCACTGATGTTGCTGCTAGAGGGTTAGATATTCCATCAGTCGATATTGTCATCAATTACGATATACCTACGGATTCTAAGGCTTACATTCACAGAGTTGGTAGAACAGCCAGAGCCGGTAGATCCGGTAAGTCCATCTCATTAGTCACTCAATACGATTTAGAATTGATCTTAAGAATTGAAGCTGTTATTGAAATGAAGTTACCAAAGGAAGTTCCAGATAGAGATATTATTTTGAGTTTGCACGATACCGTTGACAAAGCCACAGGAGAAGCCACCATACAGACCAAACAATTCCAGGAATCGAGAGCCGATAAGAAGAAGAGGAGAGGTAAGAACAACGACGATGCAGATCGTGAAGAACGTTAAAATAGGTCATATATCGTATATGATCATAATTCATTAAAGAAACATAAATTATACTCCAGAAAGTAAAACATTTGCTTCAATATCGACAATGAGACCTCAAATTTGGAGGATTAGCTCCTTACTTATCCTTAAGCTGGTGGTGATATACTTGATTAGTTCATGATGCGAGCACCAATCAAATTTATTTGTAGCGAAAACGAGTAAAAAATATTCTGTAGCAATCGATATCATGGGTGCTATGAACCCTTAGACCAAGGATAATCGTGTTGTCACATATTATGACATGAGACTTCAATTTCAAGTGAATAGGGCGCTTGATGAAAACTGATGCTAAATAATGGAAATATTACTAAATCAAGTGGCTTTCCAGTTTTCTTCTTTCACAGTTAAAGCTTTAATGAATAATAATCAAGAAAGACCGCTCCAGTTCATGGGCTAATTAGCAGCTACATTATAACTTACAGAAGTCAAACTATAGGTACAACAAAGTATAGGTCCAGAAAGTGCACTCAATGAACCCTTTATTGGTAGCCCGTCAATGAGTATGTAAAATTTACTAGAACTTTGAAGCTGAAAGTTTGTTTCGATACTATCGCTTAGCAACAGTTCATAGTTCATAGTACAAAGCAGTGTCTTAGGGGTACTACGATGATGTATCTGTAAACTGAACCGGGTTTAAATTTTGACTGGAATTATCGGCGTGAACTTTGTCTCTAGTCCCAAATTCTTGAAAAGAAAAATTTGAATTCAGTCCATATAACCGATTGTCCCGGAACGGCACCAATAGTAGAGTTCGCTAGGCTCTTGCAATTTCAATGACAATCTCCTAAAACGCAAATATTCTGACAGCTTTTCTTTAGAAAATTCCGAATAGGCTTTACAGAATTTTGCTTGAATGTTTTATTAATTGTAAAACAACTGATTTGTGATGCTTTAAATATTTGATCATTAAGAGTCGAAGTTGGAAGAGAGAATCGAATAGATTTCTTGTGGAAACACATACTGATCGAACATAGATTATTTCAAACTCTCACCAAAAGATCTAATTCGTGATATAAATATTTCATAAACCAGCATCCTTTAAAATTTCAATTTTGGAACATTTTTGTCAATTGACTAGACCGTTTGGCCTTGTGACTCTGATTACTATCAATTAATGATCAACTAAGACGAATACGTAATGACATATGTTAAGATAAGTATTTATATGTAATAAGAGAGCATCACCGATTAGGTAAGAGATTACTAATCAATCTTGTTCTAGGCTAGTCTATTCACAATAGCCTAACCTATTACACTAGTTCACTATTATGTATAAATAAGAGCTAGTATCCTGTTCAGATTCAATCTCTTTACTTCTATAGACTTTTTATATAGAAGTACCGACTAATCTTGACATTAAGGTTATCATTATCAACCAATTTAGGGTCTTACCAGACTCCTAACTATTACATTATAATATTTATAATATAAAATTGAAAGAAAAAAACATCAGCTTCAGCAAGGCTCGTCTCATACCCATGCTATAGCTTTTGTCGTAAAATCATTGCGATTATACTGGGGGACGATATGTGACCTAATAATGGATTACAGGGTTCACTCCTAATCAACAGAACTCTTAAGAGAAGATAAGGAAATCTCATTCTCAGACACAATACGTACTATAAAAGAAAAGCCTTTCAAATAAAATTTAATCACTGACCACTTGCACCAGTCTATAATTTGAGTTACACTAAAATGTTGAGATATAATATAGGAAAAATACAAAAAATAGCTCTTAATGGCTATAGTCACTTTTCAGCAAGTTTACTTCTGAAGTTTGAACTCTGCAACTTCCAAAGACACTGAAAACTCAACCTGCAGTCGAAAATTTAGTCCCGACTGTTGAGACCAATGACTGCGGCGCGCAGACATGGAGGAGACAGACTTTTTTTCCAGCCGAGGTATAAAGATTTGAACATATGGAGTGGTGTAGTTATATGCCAAATATACTCACTGGTTTTGAAAAGATGATTTCTTCATACCGCCGGAAAAAGCTTCAAATCGAATTCTAGAAACCATGGTTTATGAGAATGGATTGTATTTGAACTTTTGAAGACCGAGGTATTTGCAGATCTGAGATTCAACAATAACCATAATATGGTTTTTTTGATCCATTCAGAATGCATGCACTGAATCGACCATTATGAATTTATCAACTAGTTTAATACCAATATAATATCCTCCTCAAAATTCAACAAAACAAAATTCTGTTTTCGGCCAGCCGAATTACTATTGAGTGAAACACCATAAATTGTGTAATGTTCTAATGTTCAATTCGTAGTACTCATCAATCGGATATCCAGGCCCTACCTAGCACCATTTCCAATTTTTCATCGAAAATCACGATGACCAGGAAAATTGCATGTCAAATTTCATGATTCCATGCGATCCGAAAGGTTATTATGAATCATCAAGAAACTTACTTTTTCATGAATATTCATGGAGTAAATTAACATTACATCACAATACCTCGTAATCCAACGCAATACATAAGTTTTGAGGCAAAAAAAGCTTTTGATGTAATTATAGACATATGTTTCAAATGGATTCAAAGAAATGACTAGTCATTGCTAGAGATATTTTCTGAATAGCGTTAAAGTTTGTCCTATAAAACATGTCAATACGAACTTTATTAATAAAAACCCCAACCTTACCTGCGCAATTTTTAATTTTCTTTAATTTCAATTTAAAATTTCAAAAAGTAAATAAAACAAAAATAGAGAACAAAAAAGTTTTACTCAATCTTCTCTTTATGGTCTTTGTCTGTGGGATTGATGGAAACATTCCAATTGACCTTTTCTCTATTAAAAGTCATCTCTTCGACTAATTATAATGAACACTAAGGTTAATTAGATTAAACTACAGAGGTATATTAAAGTTTGTCATTTTTAAAGCTAAAGTTTGCAACCACTCGTAACAACTGCTGAAAGGTTATGTCGCGATTTTTAACTTACGTGTTTACCTGTTGGGGCGGGGAAGGTTCGTGGCATACAATTTTCAAGTAATAAGGCAGAGAGAGCCCTTCATTCACAAGGAAGAGGAGTGTTCCAAAAATCAAAAGATCTGGAAGCTTCGACTTACTGTATTCCTTGTTCCATTATCAATCTGTGTGCACACTGTACACACGAGTTCCAAAGTATAGATGGACTTCCAGCCACCAGGCTTTCAGTCGCCCACGCTCCAGTGAGTCCCTGTTTTCAAACCTAGACACCAGTAATCAGCATAAGGTTACATGCAGGGTACAGTTCTGTTTCGTTGCATCCACACGCGCCTGCATTTCCAGTAGTTTGGCGGCCAATGCGCCAGCGCCTGCTGTTTGAAATGATGGCGCCTTGCGATTAACTTTATATTCGTGCAACGGTTGGAGTCGCACCTCGAACCTCGAACATTGCTGGGAAATGGTTATCAAACCTGCCGGGGTCAATTCTGGGCTTCTATAAAAGTACACCAATTTCCTCCTTTTTTCTTTGTAAACGGCCCCACAACTATATATATACGTTCATCGAAAAGGAAACTAATTCAAAACGCCGACATATAATCAACAACACACAATTATGCCACCCAGGAGACGGAACCAGCCAGATATCATTAAAATCTGTGTGTTGGGGGAACCTTTTTGTGGAAAGTCTTCCTTGACTCTCCAATTCACAGAGTCGCATTTTCCTTTGGATTTTGACGAGAACATTGAAGACACATATTGTAAAGCCGGAGTTATCGATAACAAGCTATACGACTTTCATATTCTTGATACTGCCGTCAAAGAGGCCTATTCTCCCATCAGAGATCTTCAGTATAGTGAAGCTGATGGGCTCATAATAGTCTACAGGATTGACTCCCTGGAATCATTCCAATCAATTCACAATGAGTACAATCATATACTCAGAGTGCGAAAGGAAATTCCGCCTTTGGTGTTGGTAGGAAACAAAAGTGATTTAGAATACGACAGACAAGTCGAATCCAGTGAAGGTGAACACTTGGCAGAGGACTTGGGATTTATTAAGTACTTTGATTGCAGTGCTAAAAACAACTACAACGTCGATGAACCGTTCTTGTTCCTGGCTAAGTATATCGTCAAACGTAAAAAAGAATTACAAGAACAACTCAAGCAGTTGGATGAATCTAACAACAGCAGCTCTAAATCTTCAAAAGCATTAAAGAAACGTTTAGAGAGATATCTCAACAAAGAGAATTCCTCCTTTACAACAAATGCTAACCTAGAGAGAGTCCAAGACCATTATGATCTAAGTAGAAGCTCAGAAGCTCTGTTAGACTCGGCTGAAGATGTCAGTGCCTCCAAGAAATTAGCAGACAAGATACAGACAAGTTCCAGTCAAAGCCAACCAACGGCAGTTGCGGATTCATATAAACAGAATGAAACAGAGAATAAGAACACTCCGCAGGAATCGGCCGCATCACCATCCAACAGACCAACTTCTCAAAACGATGAAAGTTCAAACACCCAAACTGTGCCATCGAATTCTGCTTCTACGAAGAAGTCAAAACAATTGAATAGAAGATCCGATTCGTCCAATGATAGAGGAACAGTAGTCAAGACTCCAAACAAATGCTGTGCTATTATGTAAGTTTCTCTGATTGTTCAATCGGCCATACCTTTTTCTTCATTGACTATCTATTTGTTCTCGTTGGTTATTCTTGTTTTGGTTTTAGTTATTGTTTTTGTTTGCATTTCGAGTACCTTTTTTTATAGTTATGAAATATTTCACGAAGTTACATCCCAATTAGAATCACAAACGTAGTGTACGCGAATGAGAAACATATCGCTTGGTCATTCAGTTAAACCAATCCTTCGTCAATGACACTAGTACTCTAATTTTGTTATCAAACCATCTTTGGAAATTCGAATACCTGGGAGCAACATATCTTTGTTCTTGAATCTCAGAGAGGCATCTGTAGATTTTGATAAGATGGATTGATTGGTTCTTTTCATTTATAGCATTAGCAACATGTTGGACTCTTAATCAATCATCAAGAACACCGTTGTGAACAATTTGTTGTTCCATATGAGGGGTACCACCTGCACCAGAGCCAAATAGCTCCAAATACTTCAAACGTGGATAAAACGATATCAAAGCTGGTGAAAAAGATTGAATTGAATTCCCATGTAGTCTAAGTGCAGCCAAATTAACCAACGACTTTAGCTCCATCAAAACATCTGCTGGAATCAATTTGTGCAAATCACTGAAGACCGAATTTTCTCTTGTGCCAAGTGAAAACCTTCCATTCTTTTCCGAAAAGGAAACAGACGATCTCTTGGAATTCGACGCATCTCTTGATGCATATATGTATTTTCTATTGTGATCCATTAAATCGTCAAATGAACTGTCAAGTTTTGATGATACAAACGGCAGTATGAAAGAAACCTATGGCTTCCGGTTTATCAAGAAAGCAGATTTGGAAAAGCCGGAGGAAGACGAAGATGTTGAAGGGATCTGAATTTCAATTTCTTTTGGTCTTATCTTGTTTGAGCTATATGGCATTGTAAAGGAACTCAAGACAATTTTCAGACTAGTGGTCCATCAATTCGTGGTCTTGATTTCACAAAGAGCTTTAGGCCAATTGAACAAGAAATCTAGATATTACCTCCGAATGAAATTGAACTGGTGTTTGATTCTGTACCTTTTAATAAATGTGATATATGTTATGATCTGAATTTACACTTTCCGGATTTGAAGATGTGTAAATCTATCAAATTTCAAAACAAGAGGTGAAATACTACGCCTTTCTTATCTACGTTCGTTGTCTCTGATTTGGACAAATCCAAAAGTACTACCATCGCGTTTCCGCTACAGCTACCATCCTAAAGTTCGACCACAAAAACTCCATACAAACTACACACAATAAAGCAGGGTAGTACACACAATCTTCAAAAGTAATAAGTACACTCTAGTGCTTTCAATATTATTAAGGCTTAAGTTTTGAAAGAAACCTTCTTGGTTGCAAAATTTAGGCTCAGAATCTTCAATCTTTTTTTTTGACAATTTGCTTTGTCCAAACCCTGAACTGCAAAGTGATGCGTTCAACTTTATTGTATTGTCCAGTAGCGTGAACTTGGCTTAGTAAGAAGCTGACCTCAGACGCACGCTCAGAAATAGAAAGAATCGCGGGCTTCTTTTTCTGTGGGTTCAAAACTTGATATTCACGACGGAGCGCACTGTTGTTTTTATTTTCACGGCGTCGGCATTCAACGCTTTGGCGGCGGTCTAACTAAACTTCAAACATTTCATTGTATCATTGTCATTATTTTGATATTGATCTTTATCTTAATCATCGCCATTTTTGGTAATCTATTTGCTCGCTCAAAGTTTTGACTTCTCTTTATAAAAAATTCTCCAACCGATTGCAAATTTGTGCCATCCATCTTGCATATCCTATCATCGAGAACAAATCCCAAGGAATCGGTCCGACTTGATTGTTCGTTTTATTGAACCAAACCAATCATTACCACTGAAAAGATCAAGTTTGATTCCTCCCCTTTCAAAGATCGATTGAAAATACTAATCACTAGATCAAACTAGATATTACACAATAATTTGCGCATCAAAATACCTTGTTTTACACAGATCTTTCACCACGATCTCATCCTTCCTTTTCACAAACATGTCCAGAGTATATTCACCAAAGGCAAGCTTTACCAATTCATTATTTCAAGATAATCCAATGACGAGGCTTATAAATCTTCTCAAAAATAGATATTCAATCTCTGTGGTTGGTATATTGGTCTCAGTTTTCATAATATTTAACGTCCTGACAAACATCTTCTTTGATCAATTATACGTTCCAAGTTTTTCTCCAGATTTGGGGGTTGAATATTATGATTTGAAGAACTATGAAGGTCTAGCGGATGGTTGGCAGCATGAAGAACGTATCTTGTTTTGTGTTCCATTAAGAGATGCTGCCCCACATTTACCAATGTTCTTCGGTCACATGAAAAACATGACTTATCCACACCATTTAATCGACCTATCTTTCTTGGTCAGTGATAGTTCAGATGACACTATGGGTGTTTTATTATATCATTTAAGGGAGATCCAAACCAATCCTACGAAAAGTTTGAGATTCGGTAATATTGAGATCTATGAGAAGGATTTCGGCCAGGTCATTGGCCAAAGTTTCAGTGATCGTCATGGTTTTGAAGCCCAAGGTCCTAGAAGAAAGTTGATGGCTAGAGCCAGAAACTGGTTATCATCTGTCAGTATCAAACCTTATCATTCATGGGTTTACTGGAGAGATGTTGATGTCGAAACAATCCCACCAACTATTATTGAAGATCTAATGCACCATGATAAAGATGTTATTGTTCCAAACGTCTGGAGACCTTTACCTGACTGGTTAGGTAGTCAACAACCATACGATTTGAACTCCTGGCAAGAATCGGAAGGTGGTTTGCAATTGGCCAACACCTTAGGTGAAGACGCCGTTATTGTTGAAGGTTACCAAGAATATGCCACATGGAGACCGCATTTAGCTTACCTAAGGGATCCATATGGCGATCCAGAGGTCGAAATGGAATTAGACGGTATTGGTGGTGTTTCCATCCTTGCTAGAGCTAAAGTCTTCAGGGATGGCTCTCATTTCCCGGCATTCTCATTCGAAAAGCATGCTGAAACTGAGGCCTTTGGTAAGCTTTGTAAAAGAATGGGCTTCAACGTTTACGGTTTGCCCCATTATGTCATCTGGCATATTTATGAACCATCCAGTGATGATTTAAGACACATGGAATGGATGGCTCAAGAAGAAATCAGACAGCAGGAGGAAGTCAAAACCCAAGAAATCTACAATAAAATCTGGAAAGAAGGCTTCGAAGATGTGAGCAAGGAATGGAGCAATGATAGAATCAACATATTTAAGAATATAGATACCAGCAAATTTACCAAGGGTAAATCAGCTAAAGCTAAGATTGTTGATTGGTCTGGTAGTGATACTTTCCAACCAAAGTTTCCAGTTCAAGGGAGCGAGGATAAAGTTGCTGCGTTTGATCCAAACAAGAACTGATCCAATGTATATATAATAAAACAAAGAAATTTCACGTAAAAAACTCATTTCATACTCAGATTAGCTGTAGATATCAAATTAATACTAACTGTACAAGATTTAGAAACATTCGCGTGTTAGTTCTATCCAATCGTAGTTAGTGACGACTGAACCAAACGAAAGTGAATTGTTATTCTAAACTTTAACGCAAATTGCTCTTGATACGCAATTTCCATATTCAATGAAGAAACTTACAAAAGCAGGTCGGTTGGGTTGGTCACCCGGCCTGTATTCGCGGAAGTGCCTCGTAAGCCAGGGCGGAAAAGTTTTTCCACAGCGCAAGAGGTATTCTCGGTAAGAGCACACCTTCCAGGACCATCGAAGAAACGACACTTAAATTGAAAAAAAATTGAAAATTTTTTCAATTCACTCCCCATTAAGCACACTAGGTGAACAATCTTTTCGAAAACCATCACATAACACATACTATCATAATGTCTGTTGCTCGTCCTCAAGTTTCCGTCTACGCCGTCAACGGTGAAGTCACTGCTACCGCTTTACCATTACCAGCTGTCTTCTCTGCTCCAATCAGACCAGACATCGTTCACTCTGTTTTCACCGCTGTTAACAAGAACAAGAGACAAGCTTACGCCGTCGCTGAAAACGCTGGTCACCAAACCTCTGCTGAGTCCTGGGGTACTGGTAGAGCTGTTGCCAGAATTCCAAGAGTCGGTGGTGGTGGTACCCACAGATCCGGTCAAGCTGCTTTCGGTAACATGTGTCGTGGTGGTCGTATGTTTGCTCCAACTAAGACCTGGAGAAAATGGCACGTCAAGGTCAACCATAACGAAAAGCGTTATGCTACCGCCTCTGCCATTGCTGCTTCCGCTGTTGCTCCATTAGTCTTAGCTAGAGGTCACAGAGTTGAACAAATTCCAGAAGTTCCATTAGTTGTCTCTTCTGAACTTGAATCTATTACCAAGACCAAGGAAGCTGTTGCTGCCTTAAAGGCCATCGGTGCTCACAGAGATGTCGTCAAGGTCTTAAAGTCCAAGAAGTTAAGAGCCGGTAAGGGTAAGTTAAGAAACAGAAGATTCACCCAAAGAAGAGGTCCATTAGTTGTCTACGGTCAAGACAACGGTTTAGTCAAGGCCTTCAGAAACATTCCAGGTGTTGAAACTGCCCCAGTCTCCGCTTTAGGTTTATTACAATTAGCTCCAGGTGCTCACTTAGGTAGATTCGTTATCTGGACTGAATCCGCTTTCGCCAAGTTAGACTCTGTCTACGGTTCCGAATCTGTTGAATCTGTTAAGTCTGGTTACTCTTTACCACAAAACATCATTTCCAACTCTGATGTTACCAGATTAATTAACTCTTCTGAAATCCAAGCTGTTGTCAGACCAGCTGGTCAACCAACTCAAAAGCGTACCCACGTCTTAAAGAAGAATCCATTAAAGAACAAGCAAGTCTTATTAAGATTGAACCCATACGCTAAGGCTTTCTCCGCCGAAAAGTTAGGTTCTAAGAAAGCTGAAACTGCTTCCGCTAAGCCATCCAAGGGTCAATTCGCTGAAGTTTTAAAGCAAGCTTAAGCTAATCCATTTAAATTATTTTCATCATTGATTATCATTTAATGTGTTGAGCTGTGGAAAGCCTATCGGTTTGCTGTTGTGAATATGTTTCTTATTAGTTAAATAGTTTGAATGTCTATCGACGTTGAATGCAAGCTTATAGCTTTTTGGTTCCTTAAAAGTTGAACCGAACGGTTTAGTACCGATTCAAATTATTCTTTTGTATTTTGATTGATTTACGTCAGCATTTTGAGTAGAATTACGATGCTTTTCACAAATAACATCGTCGTGCCGTTTCACGCGAACCGCTAAGCCTTGGGTTTTTTTTATCTCCAGGTTTGCGTGCTGTGGCTTGCCCTCGCAGGATCCAAGACGTACTCTGTTAACTACGAGCTGTACGGAAAATAAGATCTACTGTTTGTTAGTTGAAATCGACCTAAGCACAACATGGTGCCTTGAAAGCCTGCTGCCATAGGTGATATATGAAAATCCTTGGATTCTCTTTCAGACTTTAAGAACCCAGTACCGTTGAATCTGGCTGAAATACGAGGGGTGTAAAAGGCTACAAAATTTGAACCCAAGTGCTTACGTCCTCAAAACGCAAACATTTCTGTGGAACTGTATATAACCAATTTTTTCAAGCCCTGGAACCAATGACCACCAAAAAGTACAAGAGTATTTATTATACAAAATACACGAGTTAGGATAAAAAGTCATTAGTATTCAAGTTATAGAGAATAAAATAGAAATTCTTTAGACGGATAAGTCCACAACCCTAAATCTTTTATTGGATTCATGGACAGCGAATTCGTTAATATCTGAAAAGGTTCTCTTTAAAAAAGAGGTGCAGCAACTCATAGGAGTGGCTTCAAATTCTTCCACTTGGAATTGTTCCATTTTGAGAGCTAATTTATTGATCCAAGATTCGTAGTCTTCAGAGCTCACGCTCAATCTGTAATCTAACCCTTTTAGGGCCTGGACTTCCAATCTTTGTAAATCCTTGACAGTAAGACCGGAGATCTTGGCCCATGATTGGAAACTGTATTGACAATCAAAATGATACTTGAAAGATAGGATCAAACAGACAAGGAAACGTTTCTTGATACAGACCAATTCATCTATATTTTCATCGCCATCGGATAACTTCAATGTAAGCGTAAGGTAATATCTCAAAGCAATTTGAAAGATTGGTAAAGAGGCACGAGATCTCTTCAATATTTCTGTGAGGAAATGATTAAGCCTGAACTTAGACTTGAGTGATTGTGAGACATTGGTCAAAGAGATAAGATATGATGAGGTTTGTTTTATGATTCTTTGGATGGTTTCTGACTTAGATGATGTCTTGGAAGAATTTTGACATTCTTCTCGATGGCGGTGGATTTCAGTGGAGTTTGGTGGAGTCACCAATTGATTGTTAACAACAGACATGGTTCTTTAAAATTCTAGATTTTGTAAAGGTAAATTTTCAGGGTGAATGAACACAGAATCAGGACAATTATTCAGTGTTCACTTTCAATAGAGAATCTAGTTTCAATGATTGTGAAGACTTAAATATGATTGACCAAAAAAGAGCTTTCGATACTAGACTTTCGTTAAAGAACTAATATCAAAAACCAACGTAAACTTCTTCTATGACTGAGGGGAAACTTAAAAGGAAAAAACAATAACGGAGCACATTGAGACTGACGATAAAGAATGATGCAAACGATGAAGATGATGACAAGTGATAATACAGCGGTATTCTAAAAGAAAGAGAGTAATTGAGGAGTTGAGGTAAGGAAAAAAAGGAGATGTAATGAAATGGAAGTGGGCTAACAAAGAATATGGCGTTATTCAAAATACAACAAGAATACACCAAAGCAAAAATGTGGAACCCCCCAAACAAAGCCAACAGCGTTAGGTACCTCAATTAAGATATTTTTGTTCTAACACCATGTCTGTAATTTGGAAAATTGCCGACGCTTTATATCAAATCTGAGTTGCTGATCAACAATCAAAGACCATCGCGGCTCCATGAATTGACTCACGTAAAGCCTATCGGCATAGGAATAAGACGTATCTATGTGTCATTGGTACAGCCGCCACTCGATGTGCCGAATCCCGATGGTTTGCGGCTGACTCACTGCTCCGTCGGCAGGAGGTCAGCGACGGACCGAGGCGGAAGTTGGAACACCTAAAGACCCAAGAACGCCACTGACGTTCTAGAAGCTTCAGGCCCTGTTTCGGCCTGACTGCTTTCTTCTATTAATTAGATTAGAGGTCTGAATGAGTAAGCTGTTTACTTTAACTATTCTGTCAAATTACAAGTTTTTGATGCAATCATCCAACAGTAACCAGCTTAATTTCAGGACCTGTGACTCAACGACAAAATCAAATCATAGCGGAGAAATTAAATGCGAGAAGTGAAGCTTACGTGGGGCTTTTTTTGATTTCTGCTTAATCGCAATTTGAGTATCAAGAAACAAAACATACGAATAGTGGATAGAATTAGTTCAATAAATATTTCTAAACCTACAGATGTTGTAAGTTATATGCATCATGGTTTGAGAAAGCGCTGTTTAGCCCTGTTGGTTCCACTCTACATGATAGAAGCCTTGTCTAATGCCCTCTCAAGGATCTTGAATTCTTGCCCGACAATAGATTTGATGAATTTCAATCTATCTTCTCTAACATCTTCCAAATCATCTTGTGGGATATTTCTTAGATCTTCATATTCGTAAGCTTGTAATCTAAAACTTAGGACATCTCTCCAAATTCTTTGCATACGTCTAGTCATGTGTGCATGCTTGAAATCTGGCTTGAACAACCATGGGATCAATTCTTCGCCACGGTTAGTGAACTTGATGAGCTGAGTTTTATGGAGAGTCAAAAGACGTAACAATGCTAATGTGATAGCATTTGGTTCAGATGTGGACAATAAGTCAACACCGGAATAACAGGTGTCTTCATCTTCTTCTTCGTCCTCTTCACCATCTTCATGGTCATTATGATGGTCATGTGGCTTGCCGCCGCAACAGCCATCTTCTTCATGCCCACGTACTTCTTCCTGTTCTTCATCACAGAAATTTTCATTAGAATGCCTATGATTATGACCAGCTGCAGATGAACAACAACCCTCAGAATTGCCGTTCTCCCCTTCCTCTTCCTCTTCCTCTTCTTCATCAATTGACCTCAAATATCTCTTGACCTGTTCATAACCCTTTTGTTCCCACCATTTGAAATGAACTCTGAATAAATTTCTTCTGAACTTCTTTAAGTTTTCAAAAGCATCACCGAGATTTACAGTATCAAACTCATTGCCTTTGATGACAAAACCGTACTTATTTAACAGCACAACATTTGGCAACTCGCCGTATGTGTTGAATACTTCTTCGCCTTTGGAGACAGAACGTGTCAACGTGATATCAACACAGGCATTTGGATGGATGACCTTGCCTTCAGCGTCTGTGATTTCTGGGGAATATAATTCAATTTTCACACCTGACTTCTTAGCAGACTCAAGTTCTTGAGATTCTTCCAGGTCGGCTTGCTTGGATTCCTCTTCGGCTTCACGGATTTCTTGTTCTATAACTTCGATAAGCTCTTCAATTGTACCCTTAAATTGAACTTCTTGCTCTTCCTCACCAGAGTGATTGTCTTCGTCATCGTCACCCATCTCTTGATTCTCGTCTTCATGGCCATGATCATGTTCATGTTCTTCACCACCGCAACAACCGTCTTGGTAGCCATCTTCACCTTCACCTTCGTCATCAGTTAGAATAATATGATCACACTCACCTTCGAAGGCACCACATGCTTCACAGACTTCGTACATACTTTCGAATCTAACAGAAGGATCGTTAGTATGGTTGAACAAATCAGCACCAGGAACTAAAGCTACTTCATGGAATGCATCAATTTCGAAATTTCTTGATGCCAACGCATGAGAGATGGCAATAAAATGTTTGAACTTGAGGTCTTCTGGAATGTTGGCCGTGGATTCTGAACTTAAATTGAGAATATCCGGTATTTGAACGGCACCGTTGGAAATGTCGTTATGGAGACCTGCGAATAGACAGGCCTTCTCATAAGAATCTAACAATTCTTGTACTGACAAATGACCTTGGACATCAATTTCCGAGCCTCTTAATAACTGTTGCTCCTTCTTGCTCCAAGCAGAAGGTGGGACAATTGGACTATTATTATCATTATCATCATCAAGGTACTTGATAGACCTAATGAAAGGCCACCACGGTGACTTTTCCTTCAATTCAGATTCATAGATGAAAGCAATAACCAAAGCTAGGGCACCGGTAATTTTACTTTCGTAAAGAAGATTGGAAATGTATGATTTGTGAGCAGAGAGGATAGAATCCTTATGTAAACGAAGTAAAACTGGTGGTGGTAGATCAGGATTTAGTTTGATGTCCTCTTTGGCAAAGACACCGATACCACCCAACGGAGATGGCTTGATCTCAAGAATATCAGTGTTGAAATGACCACTATTGACTTTGATCCATTCGATGACTCGTTGGGCGTCTTTCAAAGAAGTGGAAGACATTTGTTGAAGGTTGTTTACTATATCTGTGGGTAACGATACTCTAATTGGATCTTGTCTCGCTATTCAAGCTCTAAGTGTCTCAAAATTTGTTTGCTTGTAATAAAATTTGATACACGTATGCACGGTTACGCAGCCCTCAAAGCGCACCTGTCTCCAACTGGCTTTCAGAAGTCACTGGCTTGAAAATAGCTTTAACACACAAAACTCCATGGGAGCAGGATCATCTCAAGCATTACATCCGATATGGCAATTCAGCGTTTCGGTGCAATCAGTTTCACCATGTGGTGAATCTCAACCCTCATCTCTTCAGATAATTTAATAATTCATGCCGAACGTCGTACTATTTGTTATATAACAAAAGCTATATTGTAATACATGTAGGACATCTGCAAGTTACAAGAATAATTCTCATCCTGACATGTCGTCAATATCAACCACCACCAACAATAATAATGTCGGTTTCACAAAAAGAAGACGCGGCCCCGCCCCTCTCATCTAGTTTTCCAATTACAGAGCGACGTAGATCCACAAAGATGAGAACTTAAACTGGTGTCAAAACAACAAAACGTTCTCGGAAGAGAAGTTACATTCGATGATGTTGGAAACGAAGTGATTAAAATGAATATTTATCCACTTTTATCTCCCTTTCCTTTTCTTTCTTTGCAAAAGTCTAGAATAAAAGACAAACATTTCTTTCGCTCAATTGAAACGTTTGCCACTACATGATGGACATCTTTACGTTGATACAACAGCACACCAATTTGGTAACTTTTTTGAAGTTCTGTGTCTTTGCTGCTATTTTATATGCTTTACTCTGCGTGGTTTTCCCTCCACTTTCTTTCCCAAGAAACATCCCAACAATTCCTTTCTATGTTTCGTTTTTGGGGTCATACACTTCCATGGATCAAAAGGATATTTATGAGAAATTCATTAAAGAGAAGGCAGAAAAATATGGTGCTGTTAAAATATACTTTGCTTCACGTTGGAATATTTTGGTTACGAGACCAGAGTACCTTCTCCAAGTTTTAAAAGATGAAAATACATATGCGAAAAGTGGTAACCACAAAAAAATCCCCTATGCGGTACTATCAGACTACACGGGAGATAACGTGATCAGTGCACACGGTGCAATATGGAGAAAGTATAGAACTGTTGTCACACAACCAGTACAGTTCCCAGAAAAAAACTGTGTTCCAGCCAACACTGAGAAGTTTATTGATTTAGTGAAGCAGGACATGGGTGACTCCAATTCAAAGAATTTACCCGTTGGGGATTATATTCAACGGCTTGCATTGGACAATATATGCAACTCAATGTTAGGTACAGACTTCAATACCTTGAGCAAGAACAAACCGTCAGAATTGCATCAAAAATTGAAGCTTCTAAAGTCACAAATTTTCAAGCCTTTGTTTATGAACTTTCCTGTCTTGGACATGTTGCCAATACCACAGAGAATGAAAACTCGTGAAGAGGTGAAAAATTTTAGAGAGTATTTGACTACTGAAATCAAATCCAAACAAGTCGACCCACAAAATACAAATAGGAGCGCTGCATTTGCATTACATGAGGCGCTAAAGAGAGGAGAGATAACAGAGAGACAGTTTACTGATAACATTGTAATTATTTTGGTTGCCGGCCACGAAAATCCACAGTTGTTTTTCACTTCTTTGCTCTACTTAATGGCCAAAAATCCCCTAATCCAGACCAAATTAAGGAATGAGATAAAAAATAAATCTATCAAGGAGCTTGAAGAAAGCGGTCTTTTGAATTCTATTTTATACGAAACATTAAGGTATTTGCCACCATTAGGACAGATTGTTAATCGAGAAACGACCAAGGAAACAATATTGGGCACTGATATTATAATCCCCAAAGGTGTCTATGTTGGCTATAACAACTTTGTGACGGGACGTGATACTCAGTGCTGGGGTCCTACCGCAGATGATTTCATTCCAGAAAGATGGGGATTGACACAAGAAGATGTTTTCAAGAACTATAAATCTGCTAAAGCTTCTGCAAGGCTTTCAGCTTTTCATGGTGGAAGAAGAGCCTGTATAGGGGAAAGATTCGCACTTTATGAAAGCAGAGTTTTTCTTAAGTATGTATTGGGCAGTTTTGAAATCAAATTAGATGATACATGGGATGATCATTTGACACCAGCTGGGCCTATATGTCCTTTTATGCTTAGAATAAATTTCAAGAAGTTAAAACTTTAGGTATCAATACTAAAACAGTTAACGCCACGGTTCAGGTAATTTGGAGGTTGAGATTGCATTGGATGACTTCCACTTATATGATTCTAGTTGTTGTTATTCCATTTTTCTTTGTTCAACGCAACAGTCGATGTAGTTATATGTTACAAGATTTCTTTGATTCCAAGGTTCTAAAATATTAAAATAAAATACAATAAAAGTTTTTATAACTTTAGGTATCATGGTATGTACTGGGATAGATGTTTGATATAATGTAACAATAACTACTATTTGTGTTGCATTGGCTTGGTTTATTGATCTTTGGCAGAATGCCGGGCAAAGTTTTGACGACCAATCATATGGCCGTCTTTCATCTCCTCCAAGCAGTAACAGGTCTCAATCAATGAAGATAATGAAAGGTGTTGAAGATACATTCAAATTTCAAAAACTGCATTGATAAAACATCTAGGTTAAATGCTAAAATTTCGAAGCTTCACTTAAGAAATAGATCCAACGGTGCCGAATGGGTACATAAGTACATGGTATGCTTCTCGCAGTTTGCAAAATTACCAGCTGGATCACGTCACTTATATTCATATTATGCTGCCTCTAGGCTTGTTTTTGCAAGGGGTTAGATAATCTTTTGAGTAGGAAGACTTCAGATCTTTAAAAATTTCCGCCGCAATGTGAGCTCACGGTCAAATATGGATAAGTTTTAGATCTGTTTCATCGGTAATTACATCTCAAAGCGGTTCGCGAACATCGCGAACGCTTAAAAAACATCAAAAAAGACGATATTATGACCAACGTTGATAAGTGATTTTATCTAGATAGTTTAAACGTCAAAAGTCCAACTTATCCCATTCCATTTGTAATTCGTCATTAAATTACCAAATTTCAGTCTTCTATATCGACCACATCTCTACAGCGACTTGAGGACCATTTTTTAAATTTGTTTATACAGAATCAAAAGATTTTCTTATCAAGATGACAGCAGAATCTGAAATTTCTAACTCCACAACCCAAACATTTGATCTTTACAAAACCCTCTCACAACTGGATGAAATCCAAGAATTCTCCTCTAAGTATGCTAAAAACCGTTCAAAATATATCTTTGATAGTGTTACTATTGATGACCCATTCAACAGAGAGGCATTGTTGCTGAAATTAGATCTTAGGGACAAATCGGCAAAAGATTCTTTAAACCAATTGATAACTAAGTTTGAACAATCGCTGGATCGAGTGCTAGTAAGTTATATATAGATATTCTAATTAATCAAAGCTCGTTTACTAACAGAGGTACCATTTCCACAGAACTGTCAATCAATGAACAAAGATAGTGCACTGGAGTCGTACAGAAAACTAATACAACACAACCTTGATAGCTTACTTGAGCTCAAATACGACAGATCTACACTGGTAAAACCATCGAGCAACGTTAATCAAAGGGACTCAATAGATTTGCCTCCTCAGAAAGTATTACATCACGTTGCAGAAACCCATACCACACAGGGTGACATTGAAATTCCTACCATTATCGAAGCACCAGTGAAGAAGAGAAAGCAACTTTCAAGAGAATCTAAGAGGTTCCTCGAAACTGCGTTTGAAGCCAAGAGAGATCCAAACAGCAAAGAACGACATCTAATTGCCGAGAAGAGCGGTTTAACCCCTATGCAGGTGCGAGTGTGGTTTACTAACAAGCGAATGCGCTCCAAATGAAGCTAAGATTCACGTTTCATTAGAATTATATTCAGATAAGAATTTGGTTTGAATTATATAATTAATTTCTTTGCTAGTGATTCTAACAAGTTATATTAAAGTCTAGATTTATAAATTAAAAAAAATCAGCTGCGTATTTAATATACGGGCGACTGTAACATACTTAGCTTGACAATGTTGTAATTTAGTCATTCAATTTCATATAAAGGCTGATGATTGTGACGCATCCATAGTCTTAAATGACCCAAAGGGCATCATATAAAACAATAACAACGTAAAATATCTTACTAATCTTCTTTGTCGCTAGCACCGTAGATGTAACCGAATTTTCTAATTTCGCCCAATCTCTTCCTTGCGGCATTTAAGGCATTCTCAAGCTTCAAAATTTCTACTTGTTGTTCCATTTCGACAGTTTTATTTTCGTGATTGGATAATTTCGAGTAATCGACTTCTTCTATCTTTTGATCTACTCTATTGGAAAGAATTTTTTGAACTTGGTAGATTAAATCTTTACAAGCTTGAGAAACATTCTTTGAAGCTGATTCGAGCTGGACAAGTTTTGGGGATTGTAATGATGCCTTGACCCTTGAAGCTGCAACTAGTTGTATGGTAGAAGCAGCAACTTCATTTGAGGCAACGATTAACTCTTCGTGAGATTTGTGCCCCGCCAATACGCCATCAGATGTAGAAATTAAAATCTTAGTGGTATTGGCAACTGATTTAGCAGCAGATATTAAACCTTCGGTCCATCTGTTATGTTTTTTATAGAATTGGGCACGAGTTGACGAACCTTTATTCTGTTGGACAATTTCATTTTGAGATTCGATTGCTGCGTTGATCAAAGCAGAGATGGTATTTGCTATGGCCAATGCAGCCCCCAAGATTAATTGGTTTACCTTTAAGTCGGCTGGCGATATACCTTCCAGTTGAGGTTCACTGAACAAGTTGTTCAATTTTAGAGAGGCGTCATGGATGGCCTGCGCTGCTGATTTCAATTCATCATCAACAATTTCATCCAACTCGCCTTGTCTAATCGATAGGTTCAATTTCGGAGCCAAATTTTCCACTACTTCGGTTAGAGCTTGTAGGTGTTCTTGAACGTTAATGTTACCTGCGATGACAACTTCCATTTTTGCTTCATCGTCTCCAGTAAGTTCAGTTGAAAGCAACGAGGCAAAAAATTCAGATGCTTCCTCCGCGGTGAGTTTGGCGATCTGAATAATCGAATGAGACTCTTCATCGTCTTTGGATAATCTGGTAATACCTTTGGCGTTAAGCAAAACATCACCGATAGCGGTTGTGAAATCATTAATGGATCTGATAATTTCCGAGTGGTCACCATTAGGACCATCTGCAATGAAATCATTGAATGAGTTGGAAAATTCTGTTGCAGAAGAAGAAGCCTTTTCGATGACAGAGAGTAGATACTCCGGAGAAGAGTTCTGGTTGCCTGCTTGCATTGGCGAATCAAGCTCATATAGGGAGTCTTGAATTCTCTTAATACCACTGGCAAGGATTGCGTCAATAAGGCTGGTCAATTTTCCAAGATTGTCAAGTAAGGCCTGATCGATTTGCTCTTTGATCGCATCATTACTGTCCTTTTGAATATTAGCCAACTCAGCCAATGCATCATCCATAGTCTGTTGAACAATTTCCAGTTCTTCTTCCTTTTCTCTGAGCTTTTGTTCCATCTCTGAAGTACCATTTAAGGTTCTACTTTGTGCATCCAACTTAGAGTGTAACTCGTCTATCTCTTTCTTGTGTTGGGCAAAGATGGATGATAAATTTGAAGATTGGCTTCTTTCGCTGTTATCAAGTTTCATGGATAAGTCCCTGATTTGAAGCTCTAGCTTATCAATTTCACTGTCTTTACCACCTTTTAGCTTCTCTAAATCCAACCTGGCACGATCTCTTTCTCTAATAAGACCAGCCAACTCGATGTTTTTAGATTTCAACTCCTTTTCGAGTTTTTCACGACGATCAATAGCCTCCTGAGCGGATGCTGCTTTCTGTTGAAGTTTCTTGAATTTGTTCAACAGATTGAGATGCTCCTGTCTCAACTGGGAATACAACTTCGCCAATGATTCGTATTTGTTCTTCCAAAGCGAGACCTGTTCTTGAAGGTTGTCGAGAAGCTCGTCTTTAGAAGCGATTTGTTGAGAAGCTGTCTGAGTGGTTGCCACAATTTCATTCTCCAAGGCTTGGACACGTTGATCGTATTGAGAAAGCAACAATTGATTGCCATCGTACTGGTTTCTGAGTTCCAACATATCCCGCTCCAACTCCGCAACACGACCATGAGCCTGATTGGATAACTGTTCACGGTACAAATGTTCTTGGGCCAACCTTTGCTGTTCCAACTGATCTCTTTGTTGTTGTTCAAACAATTGGGTTTGTTGTTCGGTAATCTGTCGTTGTTGAAGAAGTTGTTGTTGCTGCTGCTGAATCAATCTTTGCTGTTCCGCTTCATAAGCAGATTGTTGAGAATTCCAAAAGTCAACACCCGTTGGCTGAGCTGCAATAGGTTGGTCGAATTGTGAGGTAGTATTTTGATTAGAGAAATTGTCAGTGTCTGATTCGATATCACTTTTTCTGGAAGGTGGTCTTTGATTAGTTTCATCCTCAGAATCATGTTCGTCTTTAGTGAACAAATCAGGAGACGTGGTTGGTAATCTTGGGATAGTAATGAGAGATGTCAAGTAGCGGATTGAAGAGCAGTCAGCATAAAATTCAAACAATCTGGCGTGTTGAGAGTCATAGCGCTCCTTCAATGGCTGTAGCGCCTCGTCTGAACCAGTAGAGCTGTAGATACCTCTCAACATCGAAGTGATAAACTTGTAAATACCATAGGATTCAGAAACCAGTGGAACCAAAGCCGAGATCTTACATTCAGATCTTTTATCGTGGGAGACACCAGCAAAAATAATCTTTTGTAAATCATCCAATGAGTCCTGCAAGTCCATCAAATCCAAGATTGCTTGATAACCGGCGTCCGGGTCTTGAACACTCATCAAAGAAACATACTCTTCATATTCAAAGGTACCATTAAACCCACGGTGGTTCTTATGGAAAACAAGTTTGCTTTGCAAATAATTGATGTATTCTCTGATTAATCTAGTGTAACCCCGTGGTGATTCCTCACGGTGAAAGGATCTTGACAAGCCTTGGACCCATTCGATATTCCTGATACCGTCATTGAGAGCTGAGCTATGACCTTCTTGTAAAACCTTATGAATAGTAATCAAAGCTTTGAATAATTGTACTTCGTCAGTTATTGGTAGTAATTTGATGTAATTCCAAAAGGCTTTCGAATTTTTGTGGTCCCATGTGTAAACAATACAAGCTCTGACGTGTTTTCTCTTGGGAGCAGTTTCATCAATTGTGGTAGCCTTCTTTAACGCCGTTTGGAGATCCGATTCAGAAACAGTCTTGGACATCCTTTACTCAGTTAGTATAATCCAATGAATGTGTTGGCTTGATAAATATATTGTACCAGCAAGAAATAAATCCAGATAATACCACTAAGTATCAATAGTGGATTACCATATTTCCAAATGAAGAAAAACATACTTGCTAATCAGAACTTGAAAAAGATTGTAATTGTGATGTATTCGTAAAGATTTTGATGTTTTTCTCAATACAATTGAGTTGTTTAGTTTGAAGAAACGCTGTAACTGCTTGATCGCCTTTACGACTCTGGTCGCCGACATCCATCCACTGGACGAATTGTATGCAAGTCCTGTCGACTGTGTGGTTGGTGAGTCTTGATATTGCAGGTAAAACCGAGGGAAAACTATCAATCAGTCACGCTCCAAAACCTCGGGTTTCCAGTATATGGTGTCCGGTTGTTCTGAAGAGTTTCTTTTTGACCATCGACCGAGGTGGCGAATTTCTTTCGGGGATATTCCAGAGAAGGAAAAAAATAAAGTTGTAGCTTGTAGTATTGATAACAGTGAATAATACAAATTTTTTGTTTATCAGAACAGCAGTTAACACTTTTGAACGTCATTTTGTATCTGAAGAATAGTTTGATCATTATCACTTAATTCTTCTTTAATATTTTAAAAGTTCAAGCAGCGTACTAAAGTTTCAGTCCCCGACTCCTGGCATCCCATTTTATGAGCTCTATCGAAAACTTAAAAGCATTTGATCCATTCGCCGATACTGGTGACGACGATACTCAACCAACCAACTACATTCACATTCGTATTCAACAAAGAAATGGCCGTAAAACTTTAACCACTGTCCAAGGTTTACCAGACGAATATGATTTGAAGAGAATTTTAAAGGTTTTAAAGAAGGACTTTGCCTGTAATGGTAACATCGTCAAGGATGAAGAGTTAGGTGAAGTCATTCAACTACAAGGTGATCAAAGAGTTAAGGTTATGGAGTTCTTGACCACTCAGTTACAATTGCAAAAGAAAAACATTAAGATCCACGGTTTCTAAAATCAATTCTTTTACAACTGTTTGCATCACCAACACCTATGTTCCTCTATCGGCAATATATTCATATTTATATCATTTATGAGTGTTATATCCATTAAATTTTCCTCAATTATTCTAGATCTAACTGTAATAATAATGAACAACTTATCATCTGCTCCGAATGATTTATATTTACGTTTGATTTCTCATACTTCCGATTACTAATTGACTGTATTCACTTGGTAGCTAACATAAGTACGTATTGTAACATATTTAATGCTTTTTAGAATATTGTTAATCAGGGCCGCTTGTGTGAATTAAAACAATAAATTGTACTTACAGTTGCAACTAGTGCAGTAATGTTGTATGTATGTAACCGATCATACTCGAAAAATTATATCGTTTGTGCGCGAGCAAATTTATGTAAAGAGCAAATATCCAGAACCACCTTCTTAGTATATTGATAATGTTAAGCGACTCATCGTTTGATCAAAAGTTATATCATTTTACCCCAAAAATCTTTTTAACATGGCACCAGGAGATTTAAATCTGAAAAAGTCATGGAACCCTGCATTGATGAAGAACCAGCAGAAGGTCTGGGAGGCTGAGAGCTCTGTACTTGAAGAAAGGAAAAGGATCCAAGAGAGACAGCTGGAGATTCGGAAGGAGAAAGAGTTAAACGAGCTTCTTCATCTTCAGGGGCGAGACCCAACAAAGAGACTGGATTGGATGTATATTCAGCCGAAGAAAGAATCAAGTGAAAGAAGCAACCAGGAAGAATATCTTCTAGGAAAGAAGAGATTAGATGCATCCGTATTACGTCTTGAAATTGCATCCAAACGTCAAGGCTTTGATGCATTAAATCTTCAAACCAGTCATGAAAGTCAAAACGAGTCGGTGAGCCATCATAGACAAGACCCTATGATTAAAATCAGAGAGCAACAAATGAAAAGATCACAAGAACGAAAGGAGCGATACCAAGGTAATGAAAAGAAACATTTGGAAAGAAAAAAACTTGATGCTAGACGAAAGCGCAACTCAAACAGTTCTTCCTATGACTCAATGGGGCCGGGAACCGATCAAAGGTTGCAAACCGATAATATGAGGGTTGATAGGCACTATAAAAAACAAAGACTTGAACCAGAGGATGATAAACCCAAGTACAGAGATAGATCTGATCGCAATCTTAAAACAGGATATACAGATAACTTCCACAAAGATAAACCAAGAAGTTAGGACTTTTTAATAACTTAATTCATTATGGAGGGGAACAGATCTTCACAGATAGATACAATGGATACAATTTAAATTAAATATCTTCCAATTTTCTCTTTGTACCTTGCGAGGTATTCTCCTCATCGTCTTCGTCACTTAAATCCAAAGGTTCACTGGCGTCAGAATCTATCTCTTCTTCCAAACCATCCCTTTGAGCCTCCGTATAGTACTTAACCGCATTTGGGAAGATATCTTCACTCAAAAGTTTGGCGAATTCGTCCCCATTTGGAAATTCTTTACCAGGCTTTCTGCCTGTCCATTTGAACCAACCAAAAAAACTTTTCATGCCAGTTCTATAGTTTTTTTTACCTTGTTGAGATTTCTTATCTTGAATAAAGGAAGGATTGATAGCGTAATACGATTTTGGCCAGATAATGCCAGTGTCTGTTGATATCAATTTTTCTGTGAGATCGAAGTCATCGTCATTATCTTCCGAGTCATTCTGAGTTGAATATGTCTTTGAATTTTTGGATGAAACATTGTTCTTAATCAATTCCTCTTGGTCCAATTGTTCAAATTGGAAATTCTTGGTGACTTCTTGTTCAGAGAAATTATCGTTTTCTTCGCTTTTAGCAAACTTGAAAGTAATAGAGAAGTTACCAGGGTTAACAGAATCGTCATCCTTTCTAGAGGCCTCCCATTCAACGTAAATGTCTTTGATTAATTCAATGTATTTGAAATCTTCGGCCCTGACGAATTCAGCGAACTCTGGATGTTGGGATAGCACGACGTGCCAAAATTTATCTATCTTTTGAATAAATTGGCTTCTTTTCTGAAAAATCATTTGAACCTTTCTCAGACGTGCGATTTCTGTTATTTGAATAGTCAGTATACTTCCTTACAACGATAGTGAAATTTCAAAAGACTTACCAGCTTGGCGCTCAGCTTTCTCCAACTCGTCCTCGATCTCAATTAAGCCTATTAATGCATGATCGAACCCATCCCTGTGCTTATATTGTTAGAAAATTGATGTTTCCGTTTCAGAGATTAAATTTGATTTTCTTTCATACATTTGTTTGTACTTTTTATCTGTGACAAAGACCATTATGTCCTTAGTGGTAACTTTGGGTATGACCCTCTTTGCTTAATGCTTTTAACATACTGAATACGTTTTCGGCTTGCAAAACATTTATTATTCTAAAATTGTAGATTTTCAATTGAACACCTCGCTTCGAGCTTCAAACGAGCGATCAGTCGCGGGTGCCTGATCCCCGTGAAACGTCAGCACTGACCTACAGTGATATCACGTGACTTGACAGATACTTCTGTTATTTGATACAAATATGTAGTTGCCTCATTTGGATGTTAGTAGAATGCGCACCACAAAAAAGCAAATCCTATAGATGAAACCCAGCCACTTCTAACTACATTATTTCCATATAAATATTATTGAAAAGGTCTTATTCAAAAAGTGTTTGGGAGTCTTTGGGTGTTCTTGGCACCCTGAACCGCATCTGCAATCTTAACACTTATTTTTGCCATAACGCCATTTTAAAGCATAGATATAGGAGAACATAAGCGTTATGAATGAAATGATACTTTCCGAACTAGCTTTCCAATTAGAAAGGGAGGATTCTAATGGAACTTTACTAAACAAAGCTAACTTTCCAGTTGTTGTGCCTCCAAAAGAACCTCAGACGTTTTCTGGTAACAATATCGTAACAGTTTCCAAAAACGTTAATGGTGAAACTGTTACGGCTAAGAATTTCGCAACAAATAATAACATTTCAAGACCAAGAAACAAGTTTATTTTGGCAAGAAACATATTGAGCAAGGTTGTCAAGAATTGTGAGAATCTTTCAACAGATGATACTTCCCGAATAGTCTCCAAAGTATGTATTATTGATGAACCGAATGGGGTACAACTTTACCATATCCATCTATCAAATTCTGACTAACAAAATCAATTCAGTTGTGGGCCCAAAATCAAAATTGTGATTTGCAATCTTATTTCAATTATGTTTCCTTTCTTGAGCGTTGCTGGCATGAAACATACCACCCAACTTATCACTATTATCCTAAGAAACTTGTACCTAATGACTTATTGAATTCTGCTGTAATATCAAAGAGCCAAAACGCCTCAGTCGACGTGATTATTGACGGTCCTCATCTCAATAAACTATTCTTGCATCAAGAGCGAGAAGTCACGATCAACGACAACCTGAATGCTACCCCGGGAACCGTAGGCACCATAGTCGGTTCCTCGCTGGGTACTTCTAAGAGACGAAATATTCAACCATTCTACACCAAGCCACTGCAATTTAGTTTCGAGCTTACCAACGGGGCTCTTCAATATGCCAAATTGAATAGGAAAAGCAAAAGACCGAAGGTCAAAGAATCCGTCAATAGTTTCAGAAGGGACCTAGAAATTTTGAGCAACGGGGCTGAAGATATTGAAGATGTTAATAAATATCTGAACCTTTGCTCCAGTACATATGGAAAAAATGCCGATCAAAAATCTGAGAATACTACTCCAATCTCTAGTCATAATAACAAACAAAACACCCAGAACTACAAGGATTTCACTATGCGCTTTTCGTTGAATAGCAGGGCAACTTCAATCTCTTCCAGAGCTAACACTGCCCATGTTTCTAAGAGAAATACTCGTCAAGCTACCTTGAAACACCAATGCCTCAGTGGTCCTAAGCAGACAGAAATTGGCTCGAGTAATATAATAGCGCCAGTGATAAACAAAGTCGGTATAAACAGTTGCACTATGATTGATGAATCACCTTCAGCCCATCAAAATTCGAACAGCCTCCCTCGTGGTATCAACAATTTCAACTTCGAGATCAAAAAGTCGCCTTTCAACTTCGGTAAGGCTGCCGTGGAAGACATTATAAACCATAGCTAGGGAACTATCCACTCAAAGACTTTTATAAGATCATATTTAACCGCTCAAAGAAGCATTTGTACAAAACTATAAAATCTAAAAGAAAAAACATATTAATAGAACCCGAAGACCTGCGGTAAGTATTTATATAAGTGATCAGGCTGATCTGTATCTTTCCTTTATCTAATTCTTCAAAATTCAAATGTGAAAACATTCATTAAACTGTACATTCTTTAAGGACTTCTACTTCTTCTGAAACCCTATCACCAGATCACCGGCATAATTCAAAATTTCATTGAAAATTGCATCTTTATTGATAAGAACCTCATTCTTACCATCGGGCTTGTAGTTATACCCGAGATGGACCTTGAACTTACTGGTGACCAATTTGTTTGGAATGAACAAACCAGTGATCAAGTTTTCACCCCTATCGTTGATGGTATATTGACAATGAGAGAACAAAATCACACCTTCAAACTTTGTTGTGAGACCTTGCACCAATTTCATGATAGGATCAAACTTGCTTGTGATATTTTCTGGGTAATTTTTATTTTGGTTTATCAAATTCTTGAACGTAGAGACGCTAGGTAAAATACCAGAGGAGATATCTAATGGGAATGGAGTCTTGACGTTTAAAACAAAGTCGTAATCACTGAGAGATGGTTTGAAAAGAAGCTCAATAGATTCCTTCTTCAAGCCTTGGGACTTGACCAACTGAGTTGCAACCTTAGATAGAGCAGTTAGTCTAGCAGCAATTGGCAATTGGATACCATTGGACCATAATTTACCAGATTGATCAATCTTGGAAGCAATGAAGAATTGGATCTTTAAACCGTTTGGATCTTGTTTACGGAGTAATTGGAAATTTGATTTAATCTCGTGGAAGGACTGAAGTGTCAATCTATCTGATAACTTGGAGAGGATTTCACTTTCTTCGTCTTCTGGGTTCTTTGACAAGTCCAAGATCAATGGGTCTTCCTTCCAGTTCCAGGTAGACAAGAAACTGAGAATCTTGAGGAAACCGTTAGAAATAGAACCTGGAATTTCGAATTGAGATGGATCGAGGAAAGGTTGTAATGCTATCAACTCTATCAATTCATCATTGAGATGCGACAATAACAACTGGTCATCTAACCATTTCTTGAACAGACGAACAGTTGGAGAGAACAAGTGAAACCGATGCGATAGAGAGGTGACGTATCTGGTGTGTGAAACAACACCTAAGTACTTCTGGTGGAACTTCAAATAGATAGATTCGATGGTGGATCTCTTTTCCTTAGTAGAGTTCTCAATCGCTCTTAAGTATAAGACTTCATCGCGTTCTGTCAAAACTCTCAATCTGAAACCATAACCTTCTGGAGTCAAAACGTTCAAAGTGGTGATATCAAAATTGTATGGGATAGTTCCGTTGTCTTTGGCAATGTATGATTTGTAAACCGTTTCTTTGGTCAATGTTTCCTGGATCTTCAATAAGAAAGCAGTCTTAACTTTTTCCAAAGCTGAAATTTCATCAGGCCATTTGACAGATGTTTCAAATTGTAAGACTAAATCATTGAAAAAGTTTGGCGAAGAAACGGCGAATGGGACTGGCTGTAAGTAAGATGTAGATCTTAATGCTGGACTGGCAGGTAAGACGGACTTGATGGACAATGGTAACTCTAATTTGATCAAGATTTTGTACAATTCATCGTATGACCTGACCAAACTATTGAAACCGACGGTGGAGATGACACTTTGTGTAGAAGCAGATGGCAAGTTTGGTAATGGTAGAAGTTTGTTGAATAAGGTGATTGCTGATGTAAGTTTTAAATCTACCCTTAAATGTCTCTTCAAGATATAATCCATGGCACTGATCACAATAGGCTTGGAATAGTCGCTATTCAAGACAACAGAGTGAATAATAGTACCATCTTTGAATCTTCTCAATGTGGACTTCGAGCCCCAGAAAGATCTGAATTGTAAACTTTCTGCGTCAGTCTCAGCTGGTCCCTTTATAACCATCTTTTCAGACTCAGCTGCATTGATCAACAAACCAATTTTGACATTGATGTTATTCCCAGGGTTTGGCTTTCTTTTGCTGATATCGAAAACAGAGGCTCTGTTGAAACAAATATCGAAACCCCACAATCTGTCACCAAGACCATATTGCAATAAATAGGAGATCTTGTTGGCGAGGAAGTTTTCAAAAGTCAAATGTGTGATCTTTTCAAAGGCACCAAATTGCAACTCATCATCATTGTTCAAAGGAACTTGGAAGTCGACAGTGTAATCGTATTTCAGGTGATCTTGGTTGGAATTTTGTAAGAATAAAACATCAAATCTGTCCCTGAAAACATCATTCAACAAGGACAAAGTCTTCTTGGCATGTTGCACCAAAAGCTTGTAGGAATTGTCACTAACTTTATGCAAAATGTTGATCTTTGTAGTCTTATCAAACAAAGTTGGAGTGTTGAAACCACCCTTGACATATCTGGTAGCTTCGTTACTACCAGAGTAGAATTGGACATAACCACCTTCAGATAAATCTTCAGTTGCCAAGTACTTAACAACACCCTTGAACAATTGGTAACTCGAAAACCCGTGCAATAAAATCTTATTTCCTTGAGAGCCACCACCATTCAATAAGGCAGCCATTAGGGTAGCAAACTCAAAATGACCAAAGCCACCCTTTTCAATCGAAGCACCTAAGCCCCTTTGAGATAACCATAATCTACCCAAAATACAAGCTTCTTTAAACTGTTCTGCAGACTTCTTGGTTTTGTAAAGATATTTCAAGTAGTGTTCGTATGAGGTTAAGGTCAAAATGGAAGAGTTATACAATGGAGTAGAAGGTAATTCCAATTCTTCTGATTCCTTTTGAACTCTGATGCAATTCTTGTTTGGTAACAGCTTCTTTGCGTCGAAAACTCCGTACGGCAAACCAACTAAGATGTTGATAGAAAACTTGGTCTTGTAAAAGTTGTATTCTGATTCTAAGTTCTTATCAATGGCTTCCAGTTTTAGAACAGGCGTAAGAATATCGTCATTTAAATACTTATAACTCAACTTCAAGAAGGTCATCTTTTCAGATTTGAAAGCCTTATTTAGACTACCAGCAAGGTGGCCCAAGTAGAAAGCTCTCTTGTGCAATGCTCTGTAGTTCAAGTAATCCTTGGCTTGGAATAAGTCAGAAGGCATAGTCAAATTAACATCAACTGATAACCCTGAAGAACTTTGAATACCAGTCTTAAGACCAAAGGAGCCGACAATGGAAATGTTCTCAGGCTTGGCGTAGTTGAATTTATAGTTGACATTGGCTGGTTTTGGATCATTGAATGGAATAGCAGTGGAACTATTTTTGGACCATTTTTCAATATCTTCTAAAGATTGGTTTTTCAACTCTGGTATGTTTTCAATGATATCATGCAATTTGTGTAAAAACTTTTCGATTTTGGCAATCTTGGTGTCTTGTAATTTTATTTCTTTCATCAATTCATCAATTTGTAGCTTAAAGATGTTAGATTTGAATAATTCAGCAGTCTCTCTTGCTATTTGAACTTCTTGGGAGGAAAGGTTCTTGTGGTTGGTGGTATCCGTTAGTATCTTCCTAGACTGTTCTTCTTCTTCACCATCGTCATCTTCTTCGTCACCTTCATCATCACTGGCTTCATCTTGGCCATTTTGATGGAATTCCTCCCTTTCCATTTCTTCCGATTCGTCGTGTTCTGAACCACTGGATCCAGAATCATTCAAAGATGCCTTAACTCTGTTTGTTATGACCTCTATCAAATCGGCCTTGGACAAGGCAGGTTTCTTGACTTGTGGTTCCTCAGTAGGAGTCTGATTGTTCTTTCTTTTTTGTGCCATGATGAATTGAATGCAAGAAAATTATGTGTTGAGTTGGGTTATATGTTCAAGATGGTTGTTGATTTGGGTCAATAATTAGATGAAAGAATGTAGTGAAAAAAACAATTCCGATAGTAGTAATACTACAAATTAACAGTGAAGTGAGCGAATCCTACTTCTTGGTTGAGCTGAGATTGTTGAACTTTTGCGAATCGCTTGGCACACTTTTGGTTTGGAATAACCGTGAAAGCCTTGTTATTAGAGTGTTCTAAAGGCCTTTGTTAATCTTCATAGACCACCTTCTGGCTCCACTCTACAATTTTTTTTTCTGAAATTTTTCACTGCGTGTAATTTACAGCACGTTCCATAGTGGATCTGTGTAAATGTCAGCACTTTACAAATTTCCCAATTGTAAATTTGGAGCGCGAAAAATTCCCTTTAGGGAGCGCAAATCAGGAAATTTCACTTTTCCTGGGCCTTTTCCCTGGTGTCGGGATGTTATTCATGAGCTCGGATAAGCATGCTCTAGTTAACTGTAAATATTCTACCCCAGGTTTCGATGTAATTCTTTTAAATAGCAACGTAGTTGAAACGTTTTTTGAGTACTAATGGATGATTATTCCTCTATATATCAAAAAATAGAGAACTATGGTTCCTTAGCTATATAACTTCTCAACCCAACAAAACCCTTTGAACATATCGCTAAATTTCACAACTCTTTCATCATCTTTATCCCACATGTACCCTTGTCTTTTAATGACATGTGCTTCTAACCCTAACATACCACCAATCACCCCTCTAGCAATTAAGTCATCCTTTGGTCAACTGTGTGTATATTCAATTATGCGACCTAACCCACCATTCAAAGTGAACCAAGCGTGAAATTAAGGCGCCTCTTTGGTAATTGGGTATCTGAATGCATCTCTACCCATAGTTTCAGATTTCTGAATGTGTCTATGAGAATTTTATGTTGATTATTGGAGAAATCTGATGAATGGTCCATGAAAGCTCGACGGAAGAAGCTATGGATCGAAGAGGCTTCAAATAATGGAATAGGAATGGCGTAGATAGCAGCATGGTTATACTTGTACTTGTTCGTGACAGGAGTATCCTGATGGGAGAATAGGCATCTTTGACGGCAGTATCAAGAATATGAAAGTCGTATAGCTTGTTATCGATAACTCCGGCTTTACAATATGTGTCTTCAATGTTCTCGTCAAAATCCAAATATCCTGGTATGTTCACAGTTTTCAACGAAACGGATGAAAAGGCACTTACTGAGAGATTCTTTGAGCATATTCGTGATGCCAGACCAATTCAGGCTTTTGGTGGAATTGTGAGAAAAGTATATTCTGCCATACTTATTAAATCACATGGATTATCATTTTCAATGCATAATTGGCATCTGTCAAGGTGTAATTGTAACTTCTTGCTTTCACTGAACTCCATAATCTTCAAATCTTTGGCTGATTTCTTGATATATGTTGCTAACTTGGATGAGTTGTCATCTTGGATGTCTAAGTCATTTGAATACTTCTTATCCTTTATTATGGTCTCCATTGAAGCTCTTTCTAACTCAGAGGGTGTCTTTTCTTCTCTAATCATATCACTGATGGTCATATTATGTTCGCTGCTCTTCCCTTTCTCTGTGAAATGCCCTTTAAGCTCAACGGCACGAGCTTGTCTATTCACTTCTTCACCCTGACGGCGTTCGGTACAAAATTGATCTTGAAACTTTTTGAATTGATTTTCTTGTTCTTCCAGTTTTGGGTCCTTGCGAAGTTTGGCCCTAAGAATCTTTGCTCTGAATTCATTCAACGGTGACTGTATGACTTTGAAGTGGTCAACAGCGGCCTCAGGTCTCTCATGGAAGTTCACAACTTCTGTTGAGGCTATTCTTGTTGGACATCTCTCTCTTTCTCTTTCTCTGTCTCTTTGAGGTAGCATTTATTGAAGTAGAATTTGTTTCACTGGAAGTATTGTTAAAAGTCGTTTGTTTACTTCCTTTATTGGTTGGCAGACAACCTTATATCCACTGCCACACAGATGTCAGTGCAGTCCCTAGAAAATCAAATATGCCAAAAAAAATTAAATTAAACTCCCACTATGCGCGAAGCTACAAAGCTGGTTAAAACCTTACACACATTTGATTCAATTTATGAGTTCCAAAACACGATAAAGCAACCAAAACAATGGCAAGAGACTGGTGTAAAACATGTTGTACTGTAAGTACTTTTCTCTATTTAGTCATTGAGAATGAGCAGTTATACTAACAGCTCTGATGAATCAGTTCGTCGATGTTAACAAAATAGCCAGAAAAGCCCATGAGGAATCAAGTAGGCATAAACTGGGAATCACTCAAACCATACGAGACCTACATCATAAGAATATAATTGAAGACCGAGAAAGAAGGAATAGTGAAGGATTCAAGCCATCATTCAAAAAGAAAACAACCAAGTTGGATACCACAAAAGAGGCATCTTCGGTGGATAACGTCTCTAGCTGGACAACCGTTGATAACAAAGAGTCCTGTATTGATAAAACTAATGGAGAATACCCAGATTCCAACATTCCCGCAGCTACAGAATATCCAGCACCGAAACCAATAATCAAGAACTCATCTATTAAGAAACAAGGTTTTACTGAGAATGAGAACAAATCATGGGACGTCAATGCTACAAAAGCAGTGGTGTTCGACATATCCGATGGTGATGATTCGGCCGATGACTGTGATAGCACTGTTTCTAAAAGACCAACGATACAGTTCAAAAGAAGAAAATTTAAATAATTATTTCAAGTACTAGTACGACTACTCTTTCGTATAATATAGCGATAAGTCATGATATGCAACATGGTTTGAAGTTATGTAGTATGGTTGGGTATAAACAATTCCATTTATTGAAATTGATCATAGTAGATATATGTACAATAATCCATTACTCTTGTTCAAAACCATTAAAAACACCTCTTTTTCCTCTCTCACATACACTTTGCCATTGGCACTCCGTTCAATGTTGAGGTCTAGAACCACCTCTAACAAATTCTAAGATCTTCCAACCTTCAGTTTCCTTGTTATCGACTTCTTCTGGGACTCTGGTCAAAACCATGGCGTAAGAGCTTTGAAAAACAGCACCTGGGTCACCTTCAGCAATTTCACCAGTCTTGGCCTTTCTATAGACCAATAATTCGGAAGCTCTGCAACCAACAACCAAGACTGGAATGTTTGATGGCAATAGTTTGGCATTGGCGATTTCAACGTTTCTGATATCTCTGATTTGAGAGTCAGAGAAGACTTCCTTTTCTCTGATGGCCTTTTGTTGGGCAGCATAGACATTGTATGGGGCTTCGGAGAACCAGACTTTCAAAGTCTTTTCGTCACCCTTGATGTAAGCTTCTAAAACTTCTGGAACAATGTAATCACGTAATTGTTGAGTGAAATCTTCAGTATTGAAAGATGGATCGATTCTCTTGAACGCTCCAACAACTTGGGCATGTTCGGTTTCGGCAAAAATACCACCAATCTTTTCAGTGACGGTTCTAAGAACAACAATCAGTGGATTTTCAGACTCATCCCAGAATTTCGTCTTGATATCAGTAACAGTACGACCAACACTGGTGTTGGTCTGGAAATCTTCAACCTTCTTGGAGAAGCCTTCACCTTCAACTTTGTGGTCAGTGGCGACTAAAGCAGAACCGGCATCATCGTTGGACTTGACGGCCTTTGGTCTCTTCCCGGAGGCTAATTCCTTTTCTCTTCTTAATCTTCTAGCTTCTTTTTCTTCAAAACCACCGTACTTCGACACATTGGATTCATCGAAAACCTCGGAAACATCCTTGTATATCTTGGTGTTTCTGACTGGCTCAACAACTTTGTCAACAGATTCAGCAGTACGTTCAATGACTTCACGAGTGTATTGACCGGTTTTAGAGTCCCAAGCATCAATAGCGACTTTTTCTATCACTTCACCGGTGTCTTTGATGGTCTTTCCTAAAACAGTAGTGGATTTTTGAGCCTTTTGGTAAGCTTCACGAGCCTTCTTGTATGCATCAGATTCACCAATCTTTCCAGTTTCATCTTGAAGGGCCTTGATATTATCTTGTAGATCTTTGGATTTCTTCCATTCTTGCTTGAAGGTATCGATGAAGATCCCAAGAGGAGATTTTGGTTGAGCGTTCCTCGGATGAAAACTGGTGTGAAGAGCTCTCTTGGATAGACAGAGTCTAGCTGTTTGCTTCAAGGTGTTGTTGGACAACATTGTATACCGTGCTTTTGATATTAGTGGTAGGGAATCTAGAACAAAGATGTTAGTTTTTCTAGCAGCTTGAACTGACTCAATGCTTTTCTTTATTTCCATTTGTTCGATCAACTTTTTCGCACATCCCAACCAGGTTAAGGCTCCACCGAACAGTCACGGGAAATCTCCGGACTTCGCGACTCAGGCTTCCAAACCAGTTCTGGACTGGAGCTTGGACAAACCCCTTAAGAGTTTCAATCCCACCTGAAGAACGTTTATGCTCTCCCAAATTAAGTATTTGCTAGTTATCACTCTTTTCTGAAATCTTCGACTTGAATTAATCAGAAGCAACCCGTTAACTTGTGAGCACCTTTAACTGTTTATAATAGTGTTTTTTTATTCATACCGCCCGAGCAGTAACGACGTTGTCTGAAGAAAAATATACCAAGGTACCCCGTACCCCGACCTTGCAACGATTTTCATACGGAAAATGAAGCCAACTTTTCAAAGTTGAAACATCACCGCCACCTTCACAATGGATCGAATTAACTTCACATAAAAACTCTGATTTATGTAAAAAAAAAAAAAAGAAAAAAAAACATAACAGAAGTTCACTCTTTTAAAATTTTAGACCACAATCTTAAATTGAAGATCAATGGACCTCCCAGGTCGCTCTTTTGTGACTCGGCCTGAAAAGTCACACATTCATTGCGACGGCAGTCATCGGGAGACGGGAAATTGTAATCAATTTTTTTTCCAGCCCTTGGGAAACAAACAACTGTAATCCCTTATATTTAACCAATACTGGCTCCTCTTTTTGCCAATTCGTTGTCCGTTCATATTTGCATATCTTAATGTCGGATAACGTCAAGTATCCCTTCTGGTACGGGGGTTTTGGTGGTTGCGTTGCCTGTGTTGCAACTCATCCATTGGATCTTGCCAAAGTCCGTTTACAAACATCAACTGTTCTTCCAAAGCCAACAGTTTTGAACATGTCTCTCCAAATTTTGAAGGATGATGGTATTGTTGGTATCTACTCTGGTCTCTCAGCTGGTTTGTTGAGACAGTGTACTTACTCTTTGACCAGATTCGGTGTTTACGATTTCTTGAAGTCTAACTACTTAACCAAGGATCAAAGGTCTGACATCAAATACCTACTGCCAATCAGTATGATTTCGGGTGGTATCGGTGGTACTGTTGGCAACCCAGCTGATATTATCAACATTCGTATGCAAAATGATACTGGTTTACCTGCTGACAAGAAGAGAAACTACAAGAACGCGTTTGACGGTGTCCTAAGAATTGTCAGAGAAGAAGGTCCATCTAAATTGTTTCGTGGTCTGAACTCCAACTTGGTCCGTGGTGTATTGATGACATCTTCGCAAGTTGTTTCCTACGATATGATTAAGTCTTCGTTAATCACCCATTTACATTTCAACGAAAAGTCCAATAACTTGTTCTTCCTCTCCTCCATTCTCTCCGGTCTAATAGCCACTACCATCTGCTCGCCAGTCGACGTCTTGAAGACCCGTACTATGAACAACACACATCATGAACCAGTCAGTTCCATCTTGAAGAACTCTATTAAGAACGAAGGTCCTTTGTTCATGTTCAAGGGGTGGTTGCCAGCTTTCGTTAGATTGGGACCAAACACGATCATTATCTTCTTAGTTGTTGAGCAATTGAAGTCTTACAAGATCGGTGCATAATTGCGCGTTTGATTTCACAACATTGCAATCCAAGGTATTAAAGGCAATCATCTTACTTTTCAACAACGTATCTAGTATCATACACTGTGCTTTTACAACAAGCTGCTATACTTTAATCATTTGTCAAAATTAGACAGAAAAATTATCGCTTTTATAGAGATCATCGTGTATATAGTTAAGCTGATTATTATTTACAACCTCTACTGCGAAATAATCCAATAATTTATGTTAAGCACTAAGGCATGCAATACATCGTCGTGTATAATTAAGCAGGTGTTAGGATATGCAGACTTATGCATGGACACCTGTTACATGTGTCTTTCCCTGTGATAGAATAACCTAGCTCAAGTTACAAGACGATCAAATATTCAACAAGTATAAAATACAAAATATTTCTATCTAATTTCTATAAACACTTCAGTTAATTTCTCGTGTTGATTTTTTCTCAAATCTTGAGAAAGTTTAAATGAAAGGAAGCCACCCGTGGTACATCTGGCTTAAAATGTCATCTGAGGTACTAAGTTGAATCAAGTAATCAACTTGAGCTTCAACATTCACAGCAGTACCTTCCTTTTCCAAAATACCTCTCAACTTTCTCTTAATAACGGACATTGGATTCGGACCCAATGTTCTTCCTGACCTTAAAGTCTTATCAGTGAAGAAGTTCTGTAATGAAGACATCACAGAGTTTTGATTCTTTCTTAATAGACCCAAAGTCACTTCACATGCTTTCCTGAATTTACCTTCAACACCTGTGATACCAAAGGCATCCACAAGATTTTGTGTAAGTCTGAATGGAACAAGTTCAGGAATCCCCAATTCCAAAGCTTTGCCAAAAACACAATCAAAATCAACATGGAAAACAGTACCTGTTGTTTTAATCAAAAGAATGTTCTCACTATGACGGTCACCCAAACTTAAGATGTAACCAACCATGGACATAACAGCAATGCAGCAAGTAAAAGTATCTCTGGCACTATACCATGAAGATGCCTCTGGATAAGTTTCGATGAACCACTCATGTAGAACTGGCTTAAAAATACCAGCCCAGGTTCTGTAGTTCTCTTTCAATGCCTGCTTGTCATTCGTGCTATGATCAAAATCTTTGACCAACTGTTGATAGTCGATATGGATACCCTTTTTTTCGTACCTGGGTAAAATAGCATTTCTTAATGTCATAGCTTGGTTGACCCATTCGATTACACCATGAGTTTCACTCATTGGAATCACAGAATAAGTTAGAATTTTGAGGCTTCTTTTGGAGGATTCTTTTTCTCTAGCCAAATGGTATCCCATAAATGTGGTGATTTCCATAATTTTGGCATCTTTTCTTAAATCATCTTCTTTACAAAGAATACCGTATTGTAGTCCATCAGATCCCAACACAAATAATCGCTTTGGAGCTTGAAGAGATGACAGCACTTGAACCTTGTTTTCGATCTTTAAAAAGGTGACAATGGACGTATTTGGGAACGGCTCATGACTATTGGATATCTGTTTTGAAATTTGCAACGCGACATCGAAGTTTCTTTTGATAGGAATAACTAATGGGCATGGATTTTTATAATGATCATGTTTGAGTTTATAATCTCGGGACAAATAATTATAATGGCTTTTGGAAGCTCTCTTAATTTTCGCTTCACAAACCATTAACAATTCATCGAAAAACTCAAGGGAATCTTTGAATTGTTGAGATATCATTCTCAATTTTTTGCTTTTGAAGAAACTTTTCAAGATAGCTGTAGCAAGTTCAGATCTCTTGGAAGTCGGGGATTTGGTTTGAGCAAACACGCTCCATAATGTTTGAGCTGGAAACTTGGCCATGATATCACCAGAGATCTCGACAATAAGATCCACGCTAACTTTGTTTCGATTTTCCAAGCGAGAGAGAAGTCCAGAAAGGACTGTGTACCAGAAGTAAGTCGGTTTGCTGTTCTTGAAAACTTTGATTTCTTTAATAATTCTCATAAAGTTATCCGTTCTTTGTTTTTTAACTATCGCCATTTTCTCGTCACGTTTCTCCTTACCAACAGCATCTACATTTTCTAACGACTCGGCAAAATCTGTCCATATAATAATGAGCTTTGGCATAGCCTCAAAGAGATAACTATTGCTGTAGCCCAAACATCGGATAAACGAATATATCGCTTTGTATTCCAAAGCACCGGAAACATCATTGATGTTGTTCGTTCTTTCAGTATCTCTCATCTCTAATAATCTGTTGTAATAATCAGCCAATTTGAAATGAGCATGATCCCAATTTGGATCCATCTTGATTGCAGATTTGTATTCTGTAATGATCTTTGAAGAACTGGAGCTATTTGTGAACTCTGACCAACTGGTATACTTGAGTTGTATCTTGGCCTTTTCTCTTTGAGAAAGCTCCTTATTCTTTGGATCGCTAACTTCATCCAACAACTCTTTGATTTCAATGATTGCATTCGAATGATCTCCTTGTATCCATAATAGTTTGGCATATTCTAATTCACCAAATCTTGTATCCATCACTCTCATCACAGAAGAAGCAGCCAAATCAGTTCTGTTGTTCTTTCGTGCTAGCCTTGTTAACTTCAGCAAAACATCATTCGTGTCAGATCGACAATCTCTAGAGTCGACTAGGTTATTGGCAGTTTTTCTCAATGACAAAATATTCCAGTTTGCTTTGAAGTCATTGGCAGTGAGATCCAATTTGGTACTCATTGAACATCTGAAGTGCTCGTTATTCTTGTAATCTTTCTTCAAAATGGCTTCAAGATCGCTGACGGCATGAAGCAAAACTAAGGAGTTGTTATTCTTTGACAAAGATTTTGGATTGCTGAAATTTAATGAGCCTGCCAATAACAAGTAGACATTCTCAAACCCCTTCTCTAAATCTTCAAAATCAGAGTTTCTATAATGAACAAAAATCTTCCCAATGTGGTAATTCAATAAATTATTACTGTTGGCCAATGAATCATTCAATTCCAATTTCCGAGACCAAAAATTAACAGAGTCCAATCTACCGGCAAGAATAGAAGATTGTAGCCCCAAGCCTATCCATTCGGCATTGATGGGTTCATGAGCTTCAGTTTTCTTTGAAACAAGTAAATCAAGCTTGTCCAAGCATTGATCATATAGATTGCGATCAGCAAGTGATTTCAACAAACGAGTTTCAGGCTCTTTGACATCCGAAACATCAAACTCACTCAATGCTTCAAAACAATTCTGTGCCATCTTCCAGTTTTCGTTGTAATCCATCTGTGTTATTCTACCGTCTAATGTTTTGGCTGGATGTTTCTTCAAAATACCATTCAAAGCATCAAAATCGCCAATGTTAGCGTATGCTTGACGAAGGGATTCAAGTGACCCAAAAGACCAATCACCTTCTTTGACACATTGCTCCATATAATAGAGTGCTCTTTCGTACGAATCAGCTTGAAGAGACCTCTTGGCCATGATATGTTTTGGAAAGCGAGCCAACATGGCTTTGATTTTTTCGGTCTGACTATCAAACTTCTGATTATCATCAGAAATCTCAACTCTTTCACGAACCCAACTTCTGAAATAATCAAGGATACTGAAAACAGATTCAAGAATTAGCTTGGTGTTTTCGAAAGCAGAATGATGGATCTTAGTGATGTCTGTATTCAAAATAGTGATAATCTCTTTATGGAATATTTCATGGGCTTCACTTTTGGTTTCTGAAGCTATAAGGAAACTCAGAGAGACATATGGAAGAACGAAAGCAGCTATCGATTCGTCTTCTTTGGCTAATGATGAGCATAATTCAAAGATCTTGGAACCTGGTGCATTCTGAGTCATTTTCAACAAATCAAAGGCAAACTCACAAATCCATGTGGTGTATGGTTTCCCCGGGTTGAAAGACGGATAAGTCAATGGCTGATGATTACCTGGCTTTGCCATGAATCTGGATTTGATAAATGGGGCAAGAGTTGATCTGGAAATATCACTGAACTGCTTCCATAGCTCTGACTCTGGGGAACTATCATTGGTGATTTCGAGGTTAATCTCAGAGAGTTCAATCACCGACAAATACTCCTGCATAGAAAATGCACAGAAAAGTTGCTTCTTTGGATCTTCGGCAGCCCAGAAAAAGGGAACGAGAAATTTATCTAGAAACCTCGACACGAACTTTTTCGTTTCTCTACTCGATACGAAATCATGAATAACAATTAATCCTTCCGGAATGGATTGAGTTTGGATTGTGGTTTGGTTAACAGCACCTATCAAACCAAGAAGCTTCGAGCATTTTGACGATATATCGTCATTCGATTTAAACTTGTGAAGTATATGGAGTAATGTCTTGAAGACACCAGAAACCTCAGGACAAAATCTCGACTGTCTCTCGTACAACTTGTAGAGTGTGTCATTGTATGCGTAGAAGAATTTTTTCAAATCGGACAAAGCTTGACTGATCACCACTTTATTGTCAATGGAACATCGTCTATCGATGTTTTTCAAAAGCATCAATGGTTTGTTGATACTCTTAATGAGTGCGTCTACTCTCTGATAAATCAATACCAAATCTTTGTTATCAGAAATGGAATAGAATGTATAGAGATTCTTGATTCTGAAGTCTTCAGATTTGTCAAAAAGCAAGTTGATGATGCTCTTACCGATGACTTGGCACTTAGAGTCCAAAGAGTTCCACTTATGAATGATAGTGGCAATTGTATGGTCTGTGATCGGAACAAGGTGTTTCTCTGAAAGACGCTCAACAAGAAGCTTCCAAGTGGCAAGAGTCTTTTCGGCCAAGGTCTCATTATCAAAAGCTGTTTGAAGACAAGTACAAATCTGAGGTAGCGTGAAAACAGCGGCCATTGGAGAATTGATAATGATAAACTGAACCGCAGTCAAGGACGAAGATTTCTGGCTATATGATTTCAAGCCTCTGCTGTCTCTAATGGCATCAGAGAAGTTCTGAATCAAAGGCAAAATGTTTAGTTCAAGGAATTTTGAAATACCCTCTCTTGAGGAAGTGGTTGGATCTGTGAAAGACTTATGCCTTGATAATTTTAAAACAAAAAGAATTGACTTGTTAATCAAATAATCGTTAAAACCAGGTCGGTGTCTAGTCAAAACCTCCCAAACAGTCTGATTGGTATGTATATCTCTTAAAACTGCTTCTGTAAAATTTGGACTTCTTGTCTTCAAAACAGAGAGTAAGCTCCTTTCGTCGAAGTTTTCCGCAGAAGTTAGAAGTTCAGCTATGACCTTTGGCAAGTACATGGAGATGAGATCATATTTTGACATAGCCTTAATTTCAGCAATCCTCCCTATAATATCGTTCTGGTAAAATGTCAATGTTTTCGGGACAATATGGATGGCAGCATGGGATAATATGTCATCCACCGGCATACCCACTAGACTGGAGATCTTTTGACCTAGCAATGGTTGGTTATGTAAGTGCTCTGCAACATGAAGGGACCAACGATCAATAACCAAACTTAGCAATTGCCACGGTGTCTTTTTTTTAACATACGCAATAGTCTGGAGCTCATGGAAGGCAAATGACGATTGAACCTTATTAGAAGATGCCAAAAAATCTATCAACTTCATCAAAATTGGATGAAGAAACTCGCCTGTTGAAACACAACCTAGTAGTGACCATCCCATAATTGTTGACTCGATGAAGATGGAATTTATCGGGAGATTCAAATTTCTGTGGCTTAAAATCTTACAAATCTTGCTTGAGACAAGCTCATCTAGATTGGCTTCTCCGTTAGATTTGATGTAGAGTGGAATTATCTTCAAAGCCTGTAGTCTTATATCTCTGTTGGTAGCATATAATGATCTCATCACATATTTGAAAATTGGACATTTTGCAAAATCCTTCATGGGCTGATAATGTGAAAAAATCTTGAATATCGTCAATAACTTGGATATTTCAAGATTTACATCAAACTCTTGGGCACCTTGGTTCGGGATAAAATATTCAATAAAAGAATTCATTAAAGTCAATTCCACAAGTTCAGGTCTCTTATTGTCGATGTGTTCGAGGGCTTTGGTGTTTCTGGAACAGACATTGCATGATTTGGTGTTCCGATCGATTGAATTGGAAATAATACAGTATAGCTCACCAATGGAGTTAATAATTGAATACTTCTCTGACCGCTTTAGTGATTTGAACATTGCTAGCCGCGTTTGCAGAGTTGATATATATTGTTTCGAGGAAGTGATATCAACAGGCTGGTACTGAACAGCGGTGTATAATAGTGACTGAAAGATTGACGTTTTTGATGCCTTGTAATCTCGCAAAAGATTGTTGATAATTGCATCGAACTCGGGTTCATTAAGCTTGATTTGAATAGTTGAACAGTCGCCTTCAATGTAATGTGCGATAAAGTTTACAGAATTCAATAATAAGTCGTTGAAATCCCCCTTCCTTAGAATATCTTTGCAAGCTTTGAATTCAAGAACATTAGAAAATAAACCAATATGGTTCAGCGAAATGCACTCCTGAAAAACCTTCAAAGTTAAATAAGCAACTGCAATCTGAGTTTTTGCACTGAATTTGAAAGATTTGAGGTTTATGAACGTATCTCTCAATATCCCAAGAAGAAAACCCAACTTGGACTTGGTTCTCAGTTCATCGTTAATAAAGTAGTTCAATGAATAACTCAACATATTGGCTCGTATTTCATCAATTTTCAGTTCCTGGGATGAGCTGAATTCGGAGGTAGAAGAAAAAATCAAAAACTCCATCCTCCTGATTGTTGATTCAAAAAGGGAATCATAGGAAGAATCCAACATCAATCGCTTGCGAAGTTCTGGGTCTGTCAAGAGATAAAACAAAGTGGAGCATATCGACAAAATATCAAGAATGTCCTGTATTTCATTGGACTTCTTTAACATTCTATCTGAATACCATTCAAAAAGTGTTAGAAGATATATTTTTATTTCCAGTTTGCACCTAAATAATCTTGGGTTTAATGATGCAGCCATGATAATCGTTGTAAAAACATCTCTAATATTGGCATGAAGGTCTTGGTTCGTGGTTTTGCTTTCTCGAATTAGTACGGTTATTAACCATTTGTAGAGATATTTTTCATCAGCTAAATTGGTGGTTGTATGTTCCTGTTGTACATCCTTATCATCGTCTGTGACAGCACCTTTATCATAAAATGGCTCAAGTTGGATAAGAACCATAGGGTCTCTTTCTAAAATAGAGGTTATGGCCCTTAGAGACATAGAAAGCCATGCGGTTCTGTCCATTGAGTCATGGTATACTTTCTTTTGTATGGCCTCCTTGACAATTGTTTTCAAAAGGTGTTCAGCGTGGCCTTCTCCTAACTCAAAACCAGGATCTAAGATCCCTTGTATGACTTCATTCACTTTTTCAATACCAAGCCCCGTAGTTTTGGGTGATTCATTAGGGAGCATAATGGTGAGCTATTCTTTAGCTTTTCAATTTGGCGAGTCTGGTATGATTGTGTGGTGAGGAAATAGCGTTTAAGATCTGAGTCGCTTATTTCCTTACACCTAGATCTCTTGTTTGATCTCGGCAGTTGGGTGGCGCGTTGAAAGGCTACAACTTACGCGTCGAGTGTCAAGTGTGCCCTACCTTCCTCTCAGTTATTCTCACGTGACCCCATATGCGCAATAATTGCTGACTTATATCTAACTCTTGTATAGTTTCTAGAATTAAATCACCGACACCGCCACTGACTATGTACTAGTTTGAAAGGCTAAGCTTTAAAACTCGTTCCTTAACGTATTTATAGTGAACTTGACATCGATTGAACTCTTTGAATGTCAAAATTGCGGCTATAATTCGGGATATTAGTCACGTGATAGAAAATAGGGCTTCAAATTTGTTAACACGAGAGGTGAAGAATATTAATCCGCAGGCCGCTGCCGAAAGTCCCAATCACAAAAAAAGCATTATAGTATCTATGCCGAAAATCGGCCTTCTCGAGCTATGCCAACGTTATCAGAGTTTGATTTTCAACGGAGTCCGTGTGAATCTGGTTTTTCTCGTTAATTTTGGTGCCCAAAGAAAATTTGTCCAAATGCATATAACTGCAGAGGAGTCTGAGGCTTTCGGAAGCCGACCAATAAGAGCGGCGGAAAAGGTAATTCCCTGACCTGCTGACATAATATGTGTCCGCTTCAATCCTTTGGTCTTTCTCCAGGATTCAGACAAGCGCAACAATGCCTACTGCTAATAATTTAGTGCATAAAGCTTTTCAAGACGTGTGAGATAGAGTGTAGCAACTGCAACCTGAAACGACTTTACCAACTTGTTGTTGAAATTATACATCTCCTTATCCATGCTTTAAATCCACTTACTATCCTTGCAGATTCTCAGTTATATTGTCGTTTTTATTTTATAGCCCCGTGATTAAGGGATCTTTTAAAGATTGCAACTCCAAGATGTCCACTTCCATTCAAAAATCAAACAGACAGAAGAAGTTACTAAAGTCTTGTATACGCTGTCGTAAGCACAAAACCAAGTGTGATAGCTACTTGAAATCTCCAGGCCCTTGTTCGAACTGTATGAAGAAAAATCATGTTTGCAAGATAGAATTCATATCTCCCCCAAAACGATTTGATAATCTCAAGAATTTGAATAACAATTTAGTTGATATTAACGCCAAGATCAATGAAATGCTTGAGTTTTATGAAACCATGAGGAGGACTTTGGATATCACAGAGGTCAAATCATTCCAGGAGTTCAAAGTTGAAAACAGCCTCAATTTCATGAGCTCGGATAATTCGGATTATGTTTCAGATTACAACTCTGACTATTACAACGACGAAAATGACGAATCACCTCCACCAATATGTATACGTGATTCAAGTTTACTAAAACTTTCGAATTCCAAATTTGTCAATATTAGTATCAGCTCAACATCCATTAAGATCAATGATTTTGAACATGATATTCTAGAAGCAACCACTTTGACCAATCAACACTATTCGAACCTTTTCAATCTCTTCGAAGTGTTATCGTTATCTCACAACACTTATGATGCAGTCTTGGTTTCTGATGATGAAGATCTCCTGACACCAGTCGAAGCTTTCAAAGAAAACAAGCTCTTATTTTCCATTGTCTCCATTAGCTCAAAGAAAAATATCTCTGAGGTCCAGGTCCAACTTATTAACCAATTTTTGAAAGACTATGTTGATTCATACTACAAAATCATACAAAAGGAAAAGTTGAGTCTTGACAACATAAACTCAATGTCCACTGAAATTCAAAACACTCAGAATTTGACTGAAACACAAGTGTTTGGCAAGTTTGAATTGTGTAACTTTCTTAATTTGAAGTTCTTCAACAACGATAAATTTCTTATTAAATTAATCAAAGCCTTGATTATCAAGTTTTTTATCAGTCAAAACGAAACTGACGATTGCAAGTTCCTCATCACAAAGCTTGTTAAAATTATCGAATTGAAACTTAACTTGAACAGAAAGAACTTCAACTTTGAGAAAAACCTCTCAACCAATTGGAAACTTCTATTGAGATTTATCATTGATTATTATTATTCCATTTCTAACGTTCATCTGTCTGAAATCTTCAAGATACATCAATTCAAAGAAGACGAAAACTTGCAGAACTTTTTGATCAATTATAAGGTTGAGAAAACACATATCTTTCAAAACTTGAACAGATTGTCTTTCAATTGCCCAGATCTAAAAGATTACTTGAATTCTCAGTCCAGCATTCCTACTAGAGTCAGCTCACCAATATCAGATTCTCCTAGAAGATCAGTAGAATATGAGGCCAGCTCAGTTACCAACACTACTATCCCAGAAGATGCCCCTAATGTTCTTGAAGCTCCTGTGAAAGAATGCGCCCCAGTGTTTAGTTCACGTGGTGCTACAACCAGTTCAGTATCCAAGATCAAAGACAATTCATCAGAACCCGGCAAGACATTAGAGAATGGTATTAGGACTCAAGAAGGAAAGAAATCTGAGGCAGACTATGAAGTCATTCTTGACAATCTTATCGATTGGCAGAAAGATTCTGCTGATGAGGTTCTCATGAAGATCAACCAGCTGATCAAGAATTGATTGTAATTTATCTGAATGAGGTGGCTACGTTGCTTTGATTATTTATTTCAGGTTATTTATTCTTATGGTTTCAATGCTTGCAATAGCTTTACTATATATATAAATTCTAACTGAGATAATTTGACCTTCAAGATTGGTTGCAGCTATGACAGCACCCTACACAACTAGCTTAAATATGTAGATTGAAAAAGGATTTAGTGGTTATTGATTGTAGCTTCAAATTTTAAGGTCGTATATATAAGTCGATTTTTCTATATAATAAGTTTTAAGAGGACTTCATATTAATAGCAATCAAGATTATTATTTTTTGCTTCGAGAAACTGGTTCGTCATTGGAGTTGGCAGAAGCTGGTCTGCCAGATTCGACAGTTTTGGCATCTTCAACAGGGGACATAGTGACAGGCTGGTCGGCATCATCTAGATTAATCTTATCCTTAACTTGAATGATGACACCTCCGTCTTTTTCTTGCTTAGTTTCAGTTTGAATAAGTTCTTCTTGTTCCTTAATCAAGTTTAATCGTTGTTTGTTTGTGATATCTTCAACCACGTCGACTTCAGTGACGTGATAAACTTCTTCTGGCATAGATGATAAAACAGCTTGAAGAGCATCGAAGATAGTATCATGTGATTCTAAGTCACCATATGTGTAGGCGTTGGACAAAACCAGTAAAGTAGCAGGAATCTTTTCTCTCAATCTCAAATCTAACCATAAACCTAAATCGTGTTTCAATTCAACTGGAGGAACACCAGAGTATTTGATACCTCTGGAAGCACAAGCAGCTTGTAATTCAAGAGTAGTCAAAGATTCAATACCTTCGTAGTCAATGGCTCTGTCGTCCAATTTGATGTTCAACAACTTGCTTCTGATTCTAAATCTTAACATTTGATTCGTACCGATTGGTTGCAGGTTAATGTATTTGGCAACAGCAACTAATTGTGATCTTTGTAAGTTATCTAAGACGGCGTCATCCTTGAATAATCTGGCAACTCTCAATAATTGAACTCTGGATGGTGGTTCTAAACCAGTTCTCAAAGTGGTCAAGAAAAGCTTGAAATCTTGCTTTTCAGCATCGGTGATCAAAGAAGGTGGTTTGATTTGAATAGTATCTCTCAAAACTTGGGAAACAGCCTTTCTAGTTTTACGTAATTTATTTGTCTTTTGTTCCTTGTCGGCCTTGGATTCATAAGTGGATGGGAGAAGATTTGGGAATAACTTCAACGCAACAGGTAATAATAACTCCGCAAATGGAACAATGATAAACATAGAGAATGGAACCAATCTGACGATATCTTGAGTTGTTCTTTGCAATTGCTTGTTTTCTCTTCTAGTCAATTCATATCCAGCGGCAGCTTTCAAAGCTAATTTAAAAGAAATCTTTATTTCTAAACCTAAAAGTTTGGTACCATCCCAGTAGTGTTGCACTTCGTGTTTGACTCTATCCCATAATGGTTTCTTTGGCTCAACATTGACAGCAACAGCGACCGGACATGGCTTTGTGGTGATAGGAGATGATGTAGAGGACTTGGTTTCCTGTGTATCTTGTAAAATATTTTGTGTGCTGTGGAAAGCTCTATAAGAAGAAATCATTGGATTTGTGGATCTGATGTGACCCTGTATCACGAATCTACCGAGAGGCACAAATACTCTAGGTTGAAGTCTCATGTGTTCGGTGCTGTTATGCCGTGATTGTAAGCGTTGATATTGAAAACTAGGTGGAGGGACTTGAATAGATCTCGGGCAGTATGGTGTTCCAGCGATAAATTTCGTTCGGGCAATGACAGACAAATATAGATTAAATCAAGGTGAACGTGTCAAGCTATGAAGGCTAAATTAAATGGATTTGAGTATATATAATTGAAGTGGCTGTTTAGGTGCTCAACTGTCCTCAGAGAGAAGTATTTTTAGAGGCTGGAAACTGGATATGTTGGCGTGAGACACTGCCCAACAGCCAGAAAGAAGCTGAAAGCGAAGCGCCACCCAGCAGCAAACTCCTTATGTATATGTGACTACGAAATATCGCGGGCCACGGTCCGCGGTAAAGAAAAATCAGTGCGCACTTTAATCATTGTCAGGGCGCCAACTCCAAGCAACTGCTAAGTTACATAATCAAAAAAACCTGACCGGGTGACCTAAACACCGAGGTCCACAAGCTGACATCCGACAAACTGGCAGATCAGATTGGGAAATAGACCAGTTGTTTTAGAATTAAATGCATTAAATGCAGCCCCATAATTTAACTACATCTACAATATAGTAGAACCAATGTAAATCAAAAATTCTATATTTATTTTATTAACTACATCTCGGATCTCCCCTTTAGAGCTCTGAATTTACTCTTTGTTATCACCGACATTAACTAATGAGTAGAAAATACCGTTAGTATCCTTCAGAAGATTTTCTGGAGTGTCGAATTCCTTGACTTCACCCTTGTCCAACACAATGATCTTGTCACTATCCATGATGGTGTTCAATCTGTGAGCAATAGTCAAAATTGTACGATCCTTAAACTCGGTTCTGATTGTCTCTTGCAAAACCTTGTCAGTTTCAACATCAACAGCAGCAGTGGCTTCATCTAAAACCAAAATTTTAGACGGGATCAATAAAGCACGAGCCAAACACATCAACTGTCTTTGACCAACAGATAAATTAGAACCACCTTCATTTAATTTGACGTTTAAACCCTTGCTATCTCCATCTTCCATGGTGTAAACATGATGCTTCAAATGGGAGAGTTCTAAGGCTTTCCAGATCTGTTCATCAGTGAATTGATTGGTTGGATCAATGTTTTCACGAAGTGTACCTTCAAATACTTGGGAGTCTTGTGGAATAATCGACAATGAATGTCTCAAGTCCTGTAAACCAACTTGGTTGGTTGGGATACCGTCGATTATAATTTCACCTGCGGAAGCTTCAATGATTCTGTACAAAGCTAAAGTTAAAGAAGATTTACCAGCACCAGTCCTACCAACAATACCAATCTTTTCTTTAGGATTGATCTTCAAATTAATATTCTTCAAAACAAGGTCTAAATCTTCTCTATATCTTGTAGAGTAGTTCTTAAATTCAATGGAACCTGTTTGTGGCCAAGTCTTTGGAGGTCTAGGATCCATGTATTCAGCAGCCTCTGGTTCTAAAGTGCTGTATTCTTCAACTCTTTCGACAGCAACAATGTTGGTCTCAACTTCAACACTCATTCTAATAATCCAGTTCAAAGATTGGGTGATTTGAAGAGCATAAGAAACGGATAAACCAACAAGACCAGAGGAAATACTACCAGTGACCAATGTTAACACGGCAAACCCGGCACTAGCTAAAATAATCATGGAACCCAAAAATTCTAAACGGACTGCTAACCATCTGTTGGCATTCACACTTGGGAAGTAAGCACTCATGTTGTTGTCAACTCTAGATCGTGAGATGTGTTCAAATCTTTCTGTTTGTTGGAAACCTCTGATAGTACTAGAACCACCTAAAGATTCTTGGAAGTGAGCGTAGATTGGGGATCTGGTAACAGAATCTAATCTTCTCAATTCTCTGGAGGCAGCCATATAGTATTTTTGGTAGTATAGGTATAAGTAGAACATTGGAATAATAAAGACACCGAACTGCCAGGTGGAGAAGCAAATAACAGCAAGAGTCATACCAACCTTAGTACAATTAACCAAGAAATTTGAGATGGTTCTGGCAATGACTTCGTCAATCTTGTAGATATCATTAGAGAATCTGTTCAAAATTCTACCGATTGGAGTAGTTTCAAAGAATTGCATGCGGGCTCTTAAGACACTTGTCACCATATTAGAGTGAAACCACTTGGATGCTTCAATAGAACAGTATTGCCATAACAAAATGGACTGAAGTAAAACTGCAGATGATGCAGCAACACCAAGAGCCAAATAGACACCCAAGTACAAACCGATATCAGGGTTTGAACCCTTTTCAGAATTGACCTCCGACCAGTGCTTCAACCAAATATTAGAAGTAACCGACAACATCTGAGGAAGACCAACACAAACCAAGAAAATAGTGACATACTTCAGGTTACAAGCTTTAGCGTACTGCCAATAGATGTTCCATTTAACCTTACCTTGTTCACGATGTTCTTTGTTGTTATCTTTTGCGTCGTCGTCAGAGAATCTAATCGAACGTAAAGATTCAAAACTGGCTCTTCTCACACTTAAAGCATCAGTGATACCAGTGCCACTGGCTTCATCAGATGAGACCAAGTTGTCGATATCAATATCTTCTTCTTTGAATTCTTCAGAATCTTCTCTGATATGACCGAATTCTTCAATTAACTGATTCAATGCGGACTTTTGGTCGCCCTTGATAGCATCATATGTGGACTGTTCGCTAATGATACCATTCTTCAACAAGGTGATACTGTCGGAAATGGATAGCACAGAGATTTTGTTGGTGGATAAAATCTTAGTCTTGGTTGATAATAAACCATTCGGACCAAGAACATGATCAACCAAGTGCTTACCAACATGTTCATCAACAGCAGCCAATGGGTCATCAAGTAAATAGACATCAGCTCTAGCATAGACAGCTCTGGCCAAGGAGATTCTGGCTTTTTGACCACCAGACAAAGAAATACCCTTTTCACCAACCAGAGTTTGGTCACCATCCTTTAAAATTGCAAAGTCAACAGTCAAGGCACAGGCTTTGACAGTCTTTTCGTAGAAAACAGGATCGAACCTGTGGCCAAAAACGATATTCTCCTTAACGGAACCATTCATAATCCATGGTAATTGAGCAACATAAGCCACACTGCCAGCGATTGTGACAGAACCGTCTATTCTCCTCAAGTCACCCAAGATACTTTGGATTAATGCAGATTTACCAGAACCCACTTTACCAACAATACAAGCCAAATCACCTTTCTTCGCACTAAAATAAACATTAGCTAAAGCGATCTTGTACTCTGGCTTTCTTTGCCATAGGAAAGTACCTCTCTTGACTTCAACAGTGACATCATCCTTCTTAAGGGCCTTTGGTTTGAAGGTCACCGCATCTTTTTGTAGTTCTTCAGATGTGAAGAAGGATTGTAATCTGCCGATTGCAACCTGAGCTTCAACCCAAGAAGAAATTGCCATTGGAATGACAGCCAATGGGAAACCTAATAAGTTGAAGAGAGTCAAAGCAGGGAATACCAAATCTGACGACAATGGTCTATCTTCGGTGTAAACAAAAACGGCGAAAGTTGAGCATGAAACCAAAAATGGAGCAACATTGAATTGGAAAGAGGCGAATGCTTGGTACAGACATAACTTTCTTAGATTCTTCAATTCCTTCTCATTTCTAACAGAGTTCAACTTTTCCTTGTAAGGGGCTTCCCATCCATACAATTTCAAAGATTTGATGTTGTTCAAGATTTCAGATATGACCCTAGTTCTCTCATCCTTCACCCTCATTTGTTCCTTTTGCAACGTCTTCAGCTTTGCCATGATCATGGAATTGACAGGAATCAAAATCACCATTAAAACTACACCAACCCACATAGAGTTACCTAACAAGTCATGTAGAGAGTACAAACAGACCATCAATTGGAATGGACCAGAGTAGAGAATAGAACCCCATTGAGATAAATCCTGTAATCTTTGTGTATCAACGGACATCAAATTGACAATATCCCCGGTGGCTCTTTGTCCTTTTTCTTCATTGGATAACTTCAAAGATTTCTTGTAAATGACCGAGATCAAAGAAGACTTGATATTCATGCCAACGTTGAACAATTGCCAAAAATATTGGTGTAGAAAACTGGTTTGCACAACAGAACAAGCAAACATAGCAAAAACGATCATGAAACCTTTGGATATTGGTTCTGGAGAATCAGAGTTGTAAGTGTTAACGAACTTAATCAAATATCTTAAGAATTGTGGTTGCACAAATTGTAAGATATCTTGAAGGATTTTGAAAAACCCACCTAGAGCTATTTGGGGACCAAATGTTTTGAAAATTGCCCAACCCAATGATGGATCGGTGGTTTCCAATTGCTTCTTCCATTTTTGGTCAAATCTCTTGGAGATAACGGAGGATTTGAAGTTTCTTGGTAATGATGGTAAATGGTCTTCGGTTAAGAATGTTTCGTGACCCAACTTCATCAACGGTGTCATCCAGGAGAATGTGATCAAAGAGAACAAATCAGCATCTTGTAATGGGTCTTCCTTTTCAATAGAGTGGTATAATCTTGGTTTTACAGGTAACCATGACATTAGCAATGCAAAGAATGAAGCGAAGAAGGAGAAGTGGGCTAGGACAAAGTACTCGTCACTGACTTTACCTCTCCAGAAGAGATTAAAGATTTTAATAAAACCGGAAATAGTGGATAATAACCAATAACTCAATATGATACCGCTAGTGACTCTTGAGTAAAAATAGTCATAGTGATGTAGGAAGTAGGCGACTACTAGTGCAGCTGACTGGAGGATCGGTTGGAAAACATCAATATCGAACTTCTGAGATTTGGAAGCACAATAGTGAGAGGTGACAATTGAGATAACAAGCTGAGTTAAGACAATAAGCAGTCTTGAAGAGTATATCCAATTTTTCTTGAAACGTATAGATTCGGATGTGATAGATTTGCGAATTTTAAAGATTTGATGAAGACCGAAAACGATAAGGAATACATTCACAGCTGAGAAGATACCACCATTGATGAAACAGCGAGTAAAATCTGAGTACTTTTCAGATATTGGACCCCATCCTTCAGAATCGTTACATAAAAACAAGCATTTTTCCAATGTCGTATGGTTTGATAATGTAGAGTTGTATACTACCAGAGGAGTGGCTCTGTTCTGTGGGGAAAACTGACCCAAGGCCTCCTGGTTTATCAGCGTTAATGTACCCATAGTTATGAAGCGTGTTATAAATCGGGATAGACTAATACGCGGTCGTGTTCACAACTGTCCAGTTATTTGGTTTATATAACAGAAGATTATATCTACGAAGGGACGAATTGTTGATAAGACATGATTTTTTTCTGGCGAATTGTCACGGTGTATCCCTATCGCGCTCTCATCTTGGGTAGTTAGTTGCCCGCGGAAGGAAATTGTTCGTATTATAATGACAGATGATGATTAGTCACAACATCCGGACATTACAAAGTCTGGTCGAAGCATGGTAAGCGGTGGTAATGAAAAGTTTTCAGCACACTGAAGCTTATTAATAAGGAATTCGTGAAAAAAAAAAATTCGAGTTGTGTTTTGAAATTAGTACCATTCTGCTCGCCTTGCTTAAAAACGCAGAAAAACCTAAAACTGGGGTGTAAATAATTTTAGTTTTTAAGTTATCCTCTTTTAAAGTTTAGGGGTGTTGTCCTTTTTTGTAAATTTTCGCTTTTCTTTACTGAAAATGGCCGAAAAATGCCCTTTTTTCCCGATCTTGAAACAAAGATTGCTCTCCTTACAGAAATAATTACTCGAATCCAAAAACAGCATGATCATCTCCTCGATCTTATCTTTCTGTTGATACCAAAATCGTACTGTTTCACTCCAGACAAAGAGTGCTCTTCCTAGAGAAATGACAACTCAAATTGAAAAACAAGAAGATCTGCTCCCCGATCTGATCTTCCTAATGATCCCTAAGTTTTACTGTTTCACCCCATTTTGAAATATCCTTATACATTTTAGTTTCCCCTCGTTAGGTTTGTGCTCTTTCTAGCCTTTCTTTTTTGATTTTTAAATTAAATTCTAAGATTTTCCGCGACTGTTTCCATTTTTGGTTTTTCGCGTTGTTTTGATTAATTGCTTAGTAGTAGTAGTACACGTCTCACAACTTAACTCTACACTTTATATGCCTAGAATCCGGCTTCGAACAAACAATGCTAGGGGTCCTCCCTACTATCAACCATACTATCGCCGCCCTCAGGAATGTCCTCCTCCTCCACCTCCTTCTCCACCTCCACCTCCTTCTCCACCTCCACCTCCTCTTAACAATACACCTCCCATTGCTAGCCGCCTTCGAGTCTTCGAGTGAGGGCACCTCTCCCTAAACCTCCTGCAGCCCATGTGGCTCAATATGCTTTGTCAGCTATTATGAGAGAGAGAGCCTTCTTGAGGATCCCATGATTAATCTTCAGGATGCTCAGGAGGTCATGCAATTTGAGGAAAATGAATTGACCGATTTGGAAGATTTCCAGGCCAATAATCCTTCTCCACGTCATGCTTCACCTCAACATCGAAACACTTAGAGACCTCAGATGTATGATCCAGGTCCAATGACTGTAGTCTGTCCTTTCTGCTCTGCTAAGCTCTTCAACGGTGAGTCTTCTTCCTTTTGTTGTGCCAACGGAAAGGTGACGTTGCCCAATTTTCGGGAGCCTCCGGAACCGATTAAGGAGATATTCAGAGACCCTTTATTCCGCAAGTACAGCAGGACAATCAACAGCATGCTTTGCCTCTCTTCACTCGGTTCACGTGTCACTACATCGGATTCCAGTGGTGGAGCCTATTGCTTTGTTATGAAAGGTAAATTGTTTCACAGAGTTGATGGCATGCTACCAAACGCTGAAAATGATCAGGAGAAGTTTGCGGAAATCTACGCATTAGATCGTGCTGTGGACCGTCTACTGAAAATCTTTACTGACAAACCACACTTGCCCTTTGGAAACAAATCTATTCTGTTCTCAGGTGACTTTCGCCAGTGCCTTCCTGTCATCACTTTCTCAACAAATGAAGACACAATCATTTCAAACTCAATCTTCAATGTCAAAGACAGCGCTTCAATAAGAACACTCAAACTAAATGAGAATCTGCGGATTATGAGAAACCCTAACATGTCTGATGCTGAGCGAGTTTCTGCAATGGCTATTGCAGAGTCTCTTCTGGATGTTGGAGTAGGTGCAACAACTTTGAAGTACCTACATAATGTTGTCACTAACGAGGATCTTTTGATCAAATCTGTTTATCCTGTTGCATCGCTGAACCAAATTGCTCATGTCATCAACCAAGCTTTCTACGACAGTGGCATTTACAATGATGATGA
>JAKTTJ010000046.1:0-88342 GCA_030581495.1 Waltiozyma xylosica | reverse complement strand
CAAGTCGGTTACAACACTAAGAGTTTCAATAAATCTTTGGAAAACGCTGTCCAATATGTTGGAGAATATGGTGGTATGAACGTTACTCAAGATTATTTCCGAAGTCATTATATTAATGCTACAACGTATTTATTGGAATCAGACAGTGTTAATAAGACTTTACCATTACATAACCCGATCAACATTGAGAAGGCCAGTATCACTTCATTAATCGGTTACTTTAAGGCTTTATATTTCAACTTCGACTTTGGTTCTGTTATGGGACTAATCCTGAATGGTTATTGGCTCCTGGTTTTAATCATTATCGGATTAGGAAACTTCGTCAAGAGACTAGGTTACCATAGAAGGTTCCATGGGAAGTGGATCAATTGGTATCGTGCTCATTTCACAGTTCCTTCTTTGTTCAATGGTAAGCATACGCAAGACCACTACTTGTTGAAGTATTACGCTACTTTGATACCAACAAGAGTCGAATCTTTGCTCGTTTTGGGCTTTGCCGGTGTTAACTTCTTGCTGCTCGGTGTCAATCTACACTCAAATTTCCCTTACAGTTTATTCGAATCGACACATATGCAACAATTAAACATTTTCATGGCTGACAGAACAGGTCTCATGTCCTTCGGTTTAATCCCATTGTTACTTATATTCGCTGGTAGAAACAATTTATTAACAATGGCTACCGGGTTACCTTACACTTCTTTCATCACATTCCATAAATGGGTCTCTAGGTTTATGTGGTTACATGCTTTGATTCATTCTGCCTGTTGGACTTCTTATGGTTTACAGAAGGGGTATTTATCCTATTATATGAGTAGGGCTTATTGGCGATGGGGGATTGCTGCTACTTGCCTTGGTGGAATTATTCTTTTCCAAGCTACAAGAGTTTTCAGAAATATGTCCTATGAAGTGTTTTTAGTCGCTCATATTGTTTTGGCTATCGCTTTCATTGTAGCTTGTTATTATCATTGTTATACTTTGGGTTGGTTAGAGTGGTTGTATGCATCAGTGGCCGTATGGTTTGCAGATAGGGTTCAAAGAATAATTAGAATGTGTTTGTTTGGATTTCCAGAAGCAGACGTGGAATTTGTCGGCGAAGATACTTTCAAGATCATTGTGACCAATAGTAAATGGTTCAAGCCTTTCCCTGGTGCTTTTGCTTATCTGTACTTCCTCACTCCAACAATGTTCTGGCAATCTCATCCGTTCACTATCATTCAATCTGTCGAGAACAAAAATCATACATTGGTCTTCATTAAGACAAAATCAGGTATCACCAAAAAGATTAGAGATAAGATTGAAGATGGTAAAGTTTTGAAAATGAAGGTCTGTCTTGAAGGTCCTTATGGTCATAGAGCTCCATTGGACAAATATGACACTTCTTTAATTATAGCTGGTGGTAACGGTATTCCAGGTCCATTATCTTATGCTTTAGATCTCGCGGCCATGAATGCTACTAGTGAGGGTGCTTCCAAGCAAGTGAAATTTATCTGGGTTGTTAGAACTACCGAATATTTATCCTGGTTTGCCAAAGAATTGTCAATGTTATCTCAATTAGGCGTCAATTCTCATATCTATATCACTTCAGGTGTTCCTGAAAAGAAGACTATAACATTTCAAGACACTGATAGTGAGACAAAGAACGAAGCAACAGCAAGCGATGGTACTGCCTCTTCCTTGCACTCTGATTCGGAACCAGTCACTCAATTATCATCCAATGGTAACATCGTCTTCATTTCCGGTAGACCAAACATTGACAATTTGATCAAACAGGAATTCGTCGACGCTAATAATGGTTCAGTTGCAGTTTTAGCTTGTGGTGCTCCAGTGATGGTTGATAATATTAGAACTGCTGTTGCCGCACATTTACAAGATTGTCCGAATCGTGTTGATTTGTTTGAGGAGTTACAGGTTTGGTAGATTCCTGTTTGTCAATCACTGTATCTATGCTATTTTTATTTATATCTCATACTATATTGTTTGATTTTTTTCATACATAATATTTTCAAAATACCAGGTACACTTGATATCAAACCAGCTCAGTCATTGGTCGTAAACTTTATAGTGCCAGCTTATCAGCCTAATATTGGGGGCAAGGGGAATATGCATGCTAACGGCGGCGGCACTGCAAATAGATGTAGAGTTCTCACGCACAGATCAGTGTGAAAACAAGTCGGGTTATTAAGCACAAGAGGTATCCCTAAGGCATGTTCTTTTCGGGATAATCTTGCAAGTGAGTCAATAGCGGAGATTGTAACTACAACTATGATTGAATAACGAGATACTAAGATGGTATATCGACAATTAAAATAAAAACAAGTAGAATTAATAATATACCATAGAATGTTCAAGTTTCCACAGACTTGAGTGTTAGATTCAATAGTCTTCTTCAAATCGGTGTCCTGACTCACACTGCTCCGTCTCACACTTTACAAAAGAAACGCACTTTTCTCAAACATCCTTTCCAAATTTCTGCTATTTCTAGAAAACTACGAACAGTGAATTCTATTTGAGATATTCCCAACGTTGAAAAAAAAACATTTTGATAAAGATTACGTTGTGGTGGCAATCAAGGTCAACTACACTGAAACACCTCCTTCTTTCAAGAATTCGTAGGCTGCTTGACCAAGTTTATCTTATACAACTTGAAGATACCAACAGCCTGTCCATTATCAAAAAATCTTTAATGTCATACTTCATCCTTCAATTGATATATTTGGGAAAATAAAGGCCAAGTAATGTACTTCAATTTTCCAGACACTGACGAGCACTATGCTCCGTTAAAGCAAATCAAAGAACAGGATTATATTCTTGAAGACTTGGCTGATTCTGAAATCTATTACCATTTTTACGACTGCACCATTTGATCTAACAGGTCTTTTCGATGCCATTCGCCAAACATTGACTTTGCAAAACTTAAAAGTGAAGAAATTGATGAAGATGAGATCGAACCTAAACAACGCAAGGGGCTCTTTCCCAAAATTTATAGGCTTTAAAGTCTTCATTTCATAGACGCCAACCAGACTCCAGTCATACAAACATGTTTGGACCAGCTCGTTGAACATGTTCGAGAACTTGATGTGACTAGTTACAGTATATACTATAACAAAAGGCAACTTTGTACGGATATTAGATAATAACAATTGATGATGATATTATATTCAGTTATATACTAATAGGCACTAGACAAAACCGAATTATCGATCTTTCTAAAACCCAGGGGAAGCAGCCCATTTTAAGGCTTCCAAAGCGGCTGCGACAGTAATGATCAATGAGGGTAAAGTCAAAACAAGGTAACCCCAGAACAAAACACCGGCCATTTCCTTCTCAAAGATTTCATTTAATTGACATATTTGAGAAAGTTGAATAGCAGGTGGTGAAATAGTCAAAACAAAAGCAACAATAAGGAAAATAGGATCTTCCATGATAGAAATTGGGAAAAGTTTAATGAAAACAGCAATTATTGGTAATAAAATGATTGGAAGAACCACCATCTTGACGACTAATGACGCAAACACAATCTTCGAGTAGTTTTTTGAAGCTGGTGGAGTATCCTGTGAAGGATACAAGTTTGAACCAAGACCAAGTAAGATCAAAGGAATGGAAACCTGACCCAATTGGTTAATAGCTTCACCAACGGTATTTTGTAAAAACCCATCGTCTTTGTATAGGGCATTTTGAAGTTTGGGTATAGAGCCAACAATCATAGAAATTAACATAGCCCATAAAGGCGGATTCATGACGTTCAAAAATCTATTGACAGTTGATTTAACACTGTGCTTGATCTTTTCAGGCAGAGACATGTCTTCATAGATATAATAAATGAATTCGTCTTCGTTGGTATTCAAAGAGTTGTTATCTCGATCTAGTAATCTGGACGTCTGAGCTGAGGCACTTGAAGAATCGGAGGGTTGTCTTTGTTTCTGTATAGAGCTTGACTTGGCAACAACAAGATCACTAGAATCTTCATCTTCGTTGGTTCTTTGATCGTCGCCGGCGGTTCTTTCCAAATCGTTAGAGGTGTAAAACGTAACTGATGGATTTGGCTTGGAGTTGGAGTTCGTACCATAACTGGATTTCTTCTTCAATAAAGTATTGTAACCCCATGACCATCTCAAAACTTGACCGATCTGTTGAAAGACAACAAGGTACAAGATACCTCTTGAAGTTATCTTCTCACGTGTATCATCTGCAATGTCTTCCCATTCCAAATTTGGTAAAGTTTGAGCCAATGCGACTGTCAAAGAGACTGGTAAGGAATTGGAGTTACCAAAAACACTCATAGCAGTAACGAAGTTTGCTTCTGGTTCATCGAATCCCAAATAATTCGACGTGACGAGAGATAAAACATAAGCCAAACCCGTGGAGACAGCATAGAAAAGAGGAATGATGATGATTTCCAACAACTTGGTGAAAGAAAGAGACTTAGCTAGCTTACTGAACACCAATGCGGGTGTGAAGATTTCGACATTTAGAACATTTATGTGCTTTTGTGCTGTCTTTGAAAGTATCCCTGATTTAGCAGTAAAAAACCCAATAGAACAGACTATGACAACTTGTATAACAGCTTGGAAAGTTAGAAAGGCCACTCGACTGAAAGATAAGGATTCAGTTAAAGTCATAAAGCTAATGTAATGCGATTGAAAAGTATATGTGAATTTGTTTGATAATAGGATGGGGTTTAGTAGAAGTATGAACAGTGACTTGAGAAGGGCGTTTTTGTAATTTTTGCCCTCTCTTCAATGAGCAGCTTCGGCCCACGGAATTTTGCTAATCTTATCTCATTCGTAATTGTGCCACGTTTTTCGCCACGAAAAGGAGGCGATGCGAGAGAGTGAACCCAGAAGAAATTCAAACGCTATAGAAGGCACACAAAGTATTGATTTGATTTCGATGGAGATCGACTACAGGGAAGACACATAGATTCATTCAAACACATAAGAACCCTGTACCCTTGTTCAAAATCAAGGCAGAGCGAAGTTAGGACCCCCATACAATGATGGCTTCGCGGTCCGATTCGGCTGTATGTCACAAAGAATGAATTCAAGGCCCGTTCCTAATACTATAGACGTAATTATATTGTTCATATTAAAAGTTCTTTATATGAAACTGTTTTAGCGTTTTCTTTCTAACATGAAAAATTCGGAAATGGTTATTCTGTAACCGATCTACGGGCCATGCCTTCAGGGGTTGCCAATCAGATGGAGACCTGCCATCGCGCCAATAAAAGATTTTGAGCCAAGAACACGTTTTCATATCAGTCTTGGCCCGCACCCAGTCTTGGATAATTATGTACCTTGTGCCGTTTATATTGGCTTTACATTTCTATAAGTTAGGGCTTGAGACCCAAGCATAGAGTTTAAGGGATGAGATATCAAATCAAAAATTCTTCAAAATATGGTTCAAGCTAGACATTCTTTGAAAAAAATAATTATTCCTATCAAGGAATTCCAAAAAAGGTCGTACCCGGATTCGAACCGGGGTTATCCGGATCAAAACCGAAGGTGATAACCACTACACTATACAACCCAATTGTTATTACTTGTAAATATACGACGTAGGTGAACCTGTTAATATGACTTACTTGAACTTATTGTAAGATTACTTCTCCGTGGATTAGATAACTTATTAACAACCATATAACTAACTATATCAAATGAGCGAATTATTGTCTCCTTTTTATATTCCAATAATCCCTCAACTAATCATTGCTCTCTCTTATGCATGTAACCTCAAAAACATGAAATATCTTTATTACCACACTCGGTTCTCAATGGCTCATCGTTCATAATCTTGACATGCTTATGTAAGAGTTCTTCCATCTTATATTCTCACATTACTCTAAAGAATTAGAGGCTTGCCACCCGCCCATAGATATTATATTATAACATAAACTATGGTAATATTTGACTAGTGTATTAAAGTATCTAAACTATATGGATGGAGAGAAGAAGAGGGACTATTTAAAATTTTCCTTTAGATTCGCGATGACCAACACATCGCTCATAACATTGCCGGGTTGGAACACCAAACCAACCAACAGACCTGACCCTGTTTCCTCATAATTACATGTAAATACACGACTTAGGTGAACCTGTTAGTATAACTTACGTTGAACTTATTGTAAGATTATTGCTCCCTGAATTAGATGATTCCTAAACTATATCTTCTATATATGTGTTAACAGGAATCTGGTCTCCTTTCTTCTTAAATAGTCCTGAACACCTTTCAGCTTAGTCGTCTCTTGATTCAACTATATTTATATCATACGATGCTTATAGCAGAGTTCGTCTAACTCTGATTCATATTCTTACATTACAGAAAATACCCAGAGGCGCCACTTTCAAAGAAACGTTTTCAAACTCGTCTTCATCCTTTTTATGACCCAAAAACCTAATACAATCTTGACAATCTTGATTATTTACAGGATCCACCTTAAATCTGATTATTGGATTGAATGAATTTTTCTGGAATTGTTGAACTTTATTATATGCAAATGTGTTAGGAAAGTTATTTTTAAAGTATTAAATACATGATTAATAATTAAAAAAAACAGAAAAAAGGATTTCTTTGGTTAGTTGATCTTCATAAAAAATAAATCTATAATAAATGATATATACCACTAAATACGAAGCATAAAGTTTAGCTACGTTAATATATTAGTCAAATATTACCATAGTTTATCTCACAACATTTATGGGATGTGGTTTTCTAAGAGAACATATGACCTGTTCAAATATTGTCTTGCGAAAAGTTCGACAGACATGCATGCGTTGGTGCTGTGAAAAGATCTTCAAGGAGGAAAAACATTCCTCCAAATTTTATATTAGAAGAGATTACCATAGACTTATTAGGCCTTAAGTTTTCACGTCATTACATGTCTTCACGATTACGATTCCATCACTATTACCAGAAGTAGTAATAACTTTGTACTTCTCCATACTTTTGTCACTTTATTTCATTTTATTAGATTATGCTTTCCTAATACTATACTATATCGGCACTTAGGAAAAACCTATTCCACTTTTTATATTTCATTTTTTGTCACTATTGTTTTAATATAAATTATCCATTTACCAGCTTGATCAAACATTATACTTAAGATATTATTTGAATAGTAAAACTATTTTCTGAAGCCTCAACAAAATGTTCAACTCCTATGTCAACTTTCTAATGAATAAAAGTTAACAAAGAAACAGAAAAGAAACAATAAAAATAATATTTAGTTTTTTGAGTTGATTTTTGGATTTGATTACAGAAGCTCTAAACCTTTCCTTTTCTTGCCCAAATTCTCACTTTATGCATACAGAACCACTTTCGGACATCCATTACTGAATGATGCCTTACAGTCATACGAAGAACAATTCTTTGTTTGAAGACTGCGAAGCTGAATTTTGAATAGTATTCCGATTCTCAAAAATTTTATGAACCTAGAGTCTCAAACATTTATTTTTTGATACCTTTTTTGAAAAAGAGAAATACATGCTTGAGATATTTACTGGCGTAGTGCGTTAAGCAATTGTTTGGTGATGACATCTCATTCGTTGAAAAAGGAGATCTTTTGCAAACACGAATAATCGGATTCTTTTTTTGCAATTAGTGTAGAAGCACTTTTGCATTCCTCTTTCTATCTTTCATATATTTGAGGAAATTTAGTTTTCATCAAAAACATTTCCCAAAATCGCCAATTAAATAATCAATCACAACTATGATAACCGACCCTTTTACTACAACTGAAGATAATATTATCTCAAGAAAGAATCCAAGCCCGCAAACAGACGAGTCTTTAGCTGATTTTGTCGTGATTTCTAATAGTGACTTATTCCACAAGATTTTGTTTGATGGTTCAACCAAGAGCCCTTTACCAAAAGACCAAACACAACCTCACAAGCTTATTAAATCAATCCTTAAATCATCAGATCGCACTTTTGCAGACAAGACTCACGAAGAACTTAAAGCCTTCTGTTTCTCAACTGAATGTTCACATTCACGCAATGTTGCATTTTCTCCATCAGCCACGGTGCAATTGTTTGAGAAATATACACATCTTACGAATTGGATTGAGATCGATTTGTTGAATCGGCACTCGTACGGGTACCGGAAGCAAAAAGGCAAGAACAACAAAAGCCAAACTCAAAAGAAGGAAATTTCCAAAGATGCTCATCCAAATCTCAAACAACTTAAAGTTGATTTGGAAAAACATAGCAAAGATTTTGATAGACAATTGGGAAGAAGACAGTTATTGAAGAAGAGTACTCAGCTTGGTATTTGCAGAAAGAGACTTCCTGGTGAGTTGCTACCTGTTCAGCGAAACGTCATCAAATCTTATACCAGACCACAAGGTAAGTGAATTTTTAAGAATGGCAATACGAAAAAAAACTCGAATCATCTTCCTGAAGAAACCGAGATGAAAAAGTTTTGGCTTCCAAAAAACTAGATCAAGATGATTTCTCAGTTGAAAGTTTTAGAGAATTCATCAATGATGTTTTGGACACAGCCTTTTGACAATGACGCTGAAGAAATGGAAATCTCGTACATCTAATGATCCTGGGAAAGTTTGGGTTGCAGATAGTATATTTTTGTCAGTAAATCTGATATTTCTTAGTAGTATTAAACTTCTCTTACATAACAATTTTGTGACGTTGACTTTCAAATTTAAAGCGTGAATTTGTAGATATTCTAGGAAGGATTAAGAGTAGAAACAATGAAAGTTCTTTGTAGTTATTCTGATACAAGGAGCTTATATCATCAGCAACTCTAGCTTTAAGTTGTTTCAAAAAAAACATTCTCAGAAGTCCTCGACTACGACAAACTCTTCTCTTGGGTCCATTGATATGATTTTTGACTCCCAACTGAATCACTACAATCATCAGTATGATTTTCAAGAATAATAATGTTTAAAACTAATTTCAAACAAAAAGATATTAAAAACTCAAAAAAAGAAGACATGCCATTAACCGCGACGACAAAATCACTCCAATCATTCGCCACAGATCTCATAGAAACCCGAGAAACAACACCCACCCAGGAGACTATCTCTTTCCCTCTTCAACCCTTCATCATTTTAACAAATAAATATAATATTAAATTTATATTTTTTTTGTTTAATCTAAATGGAGTCTGCAGTTAAATTATCAAAATTCATATCTCAATTATTGAAAATATATTAAGATCATCAAAAATAATAATAATAATTATTTAACTACTGAAGCCGTCATGTCGTCATTGATGCTCAGCTTGCGCCCCATTCTATAATCAAAATGGGAAAACTCATTCAATATTTCTATAACCCAATTCTTTTAAATATTTGATATAAACATAGTACTTTGAATAGTGCTGCAAACCCTCATTAAATATCTGACACCATGCTTCTTGATTGGAGATCAATGTAGAAGTAAGTCAAAGATCTGCTTGTCGGATAAGAACTTCTTTAACTTAATATCTACCGTTTTCATGTAAAAGATTATGGTACAATGATCTTTGGGAAACATTTTTAACGACAGTAGTACCTGAAAAAGCTTTAAACTCTGGGACTTGAAAAAACATATCAATAGGAAAGTTTCAAATCACCTGTCATTATTCTCAAAACTATCAAAAAAAATTATTTGCGATTTCTGTGGATCGAACACAGTACCTCCAGATCTTCAGTCTGGCGCTCTCCCATTTGAGCTAAAACCGCACCGTGTTGTGAATGTAAATATACGACTTAGGTGAACCTGTTAGTATGACTTACTTGAACATATTGTAAGATTTAGTCTCCGTGGATTAGATGATTCCTAAACTATATCTTCCTATATATGTGTTAACAAGAATCTTGTCTTCGTTTCTTCTTAAATAGTCCTGAACACCTTTCAGCTTAGTCATCTCTTAGTCAAACTATGCTTTTATCAGCCTATGCTCATATCATGCTATGCCTATATCAGACTATGCTCATAGCATGCTATGCTTATAGCAGAGTTCGTCTAACTCTGATTCATATTCTTACAATGAATAGAATATGACATGATACCTATGTCGGTTGGTGTACATAGTTGTCCCAATCCAGTACTTTATTATTTGATCACGATGGAACTCAGGGGGGTATAATTAAAATGGGCCAATAATTCTCATTTCTGTAAGGGTTATAATTGATACAATGACGAATATTGTCCGTTCCTCAATTGCTCATAAAACAAATTAAGAGATACAACCAACAACCTAATCCAATCTTGATTATTTACAGGATCCATCTTAAGTCCGATTGTTAGATTGACTGAATTTTATGGAATTATGGAATTTTATTATACACAAATTTTATAGGAAAGCTATTTTTGAAGTATTAAATGCATGATAACTAATAAAACAAATACACAATTTTGATTATTTGAACGATCCATCCTAAGTCTGATTATTGGATTGAGTGAAATTTTTGGAAATATTGAATATCATTTTATATGTAAACTTCATTGGGAAGCTACGTTTAAATATATTAAATACATATTTATAGCGATTAGAAAACGCAAATAGGAGTTAGCTATTGGGAAATCGTGGATCGTCGGATGTATAATGCATCGAGTGTATCTTTTGATATAGTCCTGTGGTTGGACAGTCGTCTTGTGCGCAGACATTGACTAGTGAAAAATTTTCTTGATATGAGAAAAAGAGCAAATAGCTAAGTAAGACTTCCATTAGTACAAATATATCCCTTACGAAATACCTCATTAAGAGAAAGCAAACGACTTTTTACCTTTTGGATCAGCTAAGTGTACGTCAGGAGGAAGATGGCTGGTGGCAAGCCTCTTATTCGTTACATCATACAAGAAATAGCTGACCAATTCTCCTGTGTGTAGAACCTAATGCCCAACTATGTTCCGGACTGGTTTGGCTGGTCCAAAAATATACTTGCGATGTGGGATGTATTAAGGGAAAGAAGCTGTATAGGTTTTTCTTACACGCTCTTTTCTTTTATTGTGAGTTCGGCCCTTCCGAATCCCTTGAGATTTATTCCGTTCATTATTTGTCCTTAGTTAGCCTTAGAAATATTGTTAATGATCTTTAGGAAATTTAGCTGTCATTTTTTGATATTTTACGTCATCACGGATCACAAATTAACCAAGTAAAACGTCTCAAAATCATATGTAACCAATTCCCAAGCCCTTTATATATAATTTCACAACTTAATATCCAATTTTCCAATAGCAACATTGATTCTTTGTTGCAAGATACCAACCCAATACAAAAATCTTTCTTTCTCCTTATTTATAATAGAATCATATAAACCAGGTAAAAACTCACAGACATTCTCATCTTTTTGCATTGGAGCCAACAAAATGTGCTTGAACCAAGTCCTATTGTCCAAGCCAGCATCATAAATGAACACACCGTCTAAATCTCTAGCTCTGGAGCTGACTTGTTTGATCTTCATTGCTAAGTTTAACTTCTTGTAGAATTGAAACCAAGGATAATCGAAAGATATCTGATCCTGCAAACCTGATGCTATCTGATCGAAGTTAATTGAACTTATTTTGAAATCATCAATAGTTTCACGTAACGATTTGATGGACTGATAGAACTTCTTGTCAGCTAACCAATCAGCTGGGATTTCCTCAATATATCTACTTATGAATTTGGAGATCATACGTGCCGAGTTTGAGACTTTATATTCTGAAACTTCCTTTTCACTCAAGTATAATCCTAAGAAACCAAAGTATTTAGCCAATGTGTTGTGAAGTTGTGAATCATGGTCTTCAAAGTGGGTATCTGGTAAAATGGCTGTGGAATTATGGACAAATGAAATACTGCAACTTGGTATACCCAAATGATGTTGAAACATTGTAATGTCAGAGAACCCTCCTGCTATTAAATCAATCTTCCTACCATTTTGCAAGTTCCAGTGTTCATATAAAGTTTCTTCCTTTTCATTGAATGGAATGACTTTGGCAACTTCTAACAAGACAAAGTTCAATAATGGATTAGACCCAACTTTAAGATGATCACCAGCGACATGGTTTTCCAAAGAAAGATAGGCAAGGACATTTTTAGGTAGTGCTTTCTTGTTCTCCTCACCATACAAAATGGAAGCAGGCTTACCTTCATCTTCACCATCCCAAGATATAACTCTGATGGTTCTTAATGGTCTCCAACCAACCTTGATCAATTCACTAAAGGCTCTTGAAACCTCTAATAATATAGCACCACCAGAATAACCGTCGTTGATATTGTGGGATCCTGGGTTACCTCTATGATTACCAATGATGATGATCTCATCCAGTAAGCCTGGGATTTCATAGATCACATTTCGTAATTCTTTAGTGATTGGGTGATGGCCTTCTTTAGGGTTTTCAGAATGGTACTGATACTTATTAACATATGGATCCAACCCAAACTCTTTTAATTTATTATAAGTGAACTCCAACGAATCGGTAGTCTTATAAGCATTCAGATATTCCTGGATTTTATTCTCTTCTGAAATATGTCTAAGGAATAATCTCTCAGTTTCTACTTTGGACAAAGTGGAGAAATGAACACTTCTATAATCTCTCCCTAACGAAGTCCGTGGAAGGAAGATCAAATTGAAAACAAAAAAAGCAAATATCGCAAAGACAATAGAAGCAAGGAATTTTAATGTGGATTTAGATGGGTAGTTGTCCATCACAAAGTCCTTAATCGTCGTCACAACACTGACGATACTGTTGCCCCTTTGTCTAGTGAATCTGATGTTGGAAAGATTAGTCGATGGAGTATCATCTTCAGGCGGCTGCTGTCTTTCCAAATCGTTGACAGATGAGTTTCTGTGAATCAAAAGAGGAAGTCTCTCTCCTCTTGAATTCATTATGGAATGTATTAACGTTTTTGGAATAATTGAGATATTGGTTAATTGAGGTAATGATGAAGTCTGCCTTCAATTTTCGTTTCTCGTTTAACTATACAGCTCATGTCACTGTATATACCACGTGACTTAATAATAGGGTTGAGGTCAAATACATAAAACCATTTTATCGTCTATTTACAGATGCAAGAATAACTAACATTCTACGATTAACACCACAAATGAGGTTTTGTTTTTAAAAGATCCAATTAAATATATATTATGAAATTAAAGTTAATTAATCCCGAAAAATTTAGTAAGCTCTCTTGTTGGCAACAGCGTCGTCAGCGTAGACATCTAATGGAGAGACTGGTAAAGCAGTTTCCTTCCATAAGTTTGGAGTCAAGTAACCGTAAGTGTTAGCAATGGCGACGAAAGCAGCCTTAACGGTGTTTTCTAAGGTTCTGGTAGAACCGGAAGAAGAAGTGTAACAATCTTCAACACCAGCTAATTGCAATAACTTCTTAACGGCTGGAGAAGCGACAATACCCTTACCTCTTGGGGCTGGGATTAATCTGACAGAGACGGAACCGGACTTACCAGTGGTCTTGACAGAGACGGAGTGAGGAGCACCTAAGTTAGTACCCCAGTAACCTCTTCTGATTGGGACAATGGATAACTTGGCAATGATGATAGCAGCTCTGATGGCGGTAGCAACTTCCTTAGCGGTCTTAATACCTAAACCAACGTGACCGTTGGAGTCACCAATAACAACAACAGCCTTGAATCTGGTTCTTTGACCGGCTCTGGTTTGCTTTTGGACTGGCTTGATCTTCATGACTTCATCCTTTAAGTCTGGTAATAATTGGTCAATGATTTGGTATTCCTTGACTGGTAAAGAGTGTAAGAAGATTTCTTCAATAGAAGTGATCTTACCGGCCTTCACTAATCTACCTAACTTGGTGACTGGGACCCAACCCTTTTCTTCACCATCTCTTCTACCACCTCTTCTAGCTTGACGGCCCTTGTTGTTACGGGCGAAACCACCTCTCTTTGGAGCTTCTGGAGCAGACATTTTGATAATAAGTTATTAATAAGTCGGAATTTTTCACGGAAAGTTGATGTTTGGGTAACGGTAACTTTCAATCGACAAATGGATAAGAAGTTTAAAAAGATTCCTTCCCCCAGTGTCTCTGCCCGTGTGTCCTGGGATGGGAATTTTTTCAGTGATAAATCATGTTTTTATAAAAAATGCACTTTCGCGCCCTGTTTCCATGGCAACGCTCATTAGTGGCGGATTTGTTCTCAGTGAGTGCGCTGTTTGGTTTGTGAGAGCGGAAATGTTCGGATGTTGTGAAATCCAGAAGATTAGGGCTTTGGGCACGTGAGCAAATGGGGCAACGCCGAGGTTCTACTCTTATCCCAGATTCACGAATCCCCCGTTCAGGGGGACTGAAACCAGAGTGACACAAAAACTGGTATACCGCCTAATTTAATGAGACAGATTATATTTTGTTATTTCAAGTAAAGAATAATATTGATATTTCTGAAAAAAAATACAAACGTGCTAGAACTAAACATAAAAAATACATAGCAGGAATAGTGAAATTATCATATAGTCAAATCAAATCAAGGATATAGGGAAGAAGATAGTCTTCTCTTTGCGTTCATAACTTCTTAGAATTCTTATCGAACTTTGGATATAACTTGTTGAAAAGAAAACCATCTACAGCGACTAAACCAATCAAACCGGTCAACAACAAAGAAATCTCAGTATCAGTTTTACCACCAAAGATTTTAGAACGTTCTTTGATACCAACCACTAAAGCTGGGATAGCAGCAATAGCAAAAACAGTTTGAGTTAAAACGACAGGATTCTTCAATTCTTCTCTAGCTGTAATGGAGAAAGTGGATGCCTTTGTGTATAAATAAGACCCGGCGTCGGAGACCTTTACAGCTAAATTGTTGTAAACTTTGACCACGAAGGACTTGGATTGATAATAGTCTTTCTTCAATTTATCGGCAATTTCCTTTTCTTTCTTGATTGCTTCTTCCTTGTACTTTGGAAGATCCTTTTTCACATCTTTGATTCTAGAATCAACCGCAACCTTGGCCTTTTCAGCTCCATCCCTTATCTTATTCTCAACGTCTTCAGCGTCCTTTTTGGCGTCTTTGGCAGACTTGGAGTTGCTGAATTCATCAACTTTGTCTTCAACCTCATTTATGGCATCTTGAGCGGCTTTACTGGCTTCTTCGGCGTATGTACTGTCTCTAATTGAAATGTTAGTAAATTATGGTTGATATAATAAGTGAAAGGGCCCGACGATTCCATCAGTTGAAAAAGGACACTGTGACTTACGACATCTTGTAATGTTCAATTATACGTTTTAGAAGCTTTTCATTGCAAGTTGGGTAGTGTGGGGGAAAGTAATATCATTCGCCACTTAAATTTTCTAAACTACTAGCAAAGAAGGTCGTTAGCATAGTTGCAGATAAAGTAAGGTTTGTCTTATTAAGCGAAATAGCAACAATGCGAAGTTTGGCATGCGCGAATCCTTGATCCCGGGGAAACGCGTCAAACACCAGTCAGTCATTTGGTCTGCGTCTATCGAAATGGGCTGGCCCAGTCAGAATATGATTTCTAGTGGCGAAGCCTTGAAAAAATTCCTCTGCTTGATATTTTTCTGGCAATTGACACTTGAGTGATTGTTAGAAGGGGCATTCTACGAACCAACTGAAAGATCACTTATCGTATTCTTTACCTGGCGTAATTAAGTTAGATGTGTTCCCCGAGTAGGGAAAATGTACCAAATTGATTCGATTTATATTTTTTTCAAATCACCTTTAATTTAATTCAGGTCTTTACGATTGTTATACCAGGGAATACACAAGTAGACCTGGATCTTGGTCATTACGAACGCTGAGATAACACTTCCCGTTTTTAGTTAGCTTCCACTTCCCATCTAAGACTTAATGTCCAAATTTTATTTTCAATTTGTTCCAGGTAGAGAAGCCTGTCGGAAATCGGAAAAAGATACCCTCTTTGGCGAACTACAGTTTTCTCGGAAATCCAGTTATGCTATCAAAGCATTCGAATAATGATTGTTCCATGTATGGAAGAACTTTTAGGCTGAAATTCTAAATATCTAAAAAAAAGGCTAAACTTTATTAAAGCTGAGTTGAGGCATCATAGCATTAAATCAGTTTAAAGTATCGGTGGTAAAAATTTAGAGAAAACCTTAAAAACAGACCTCACCACTTCATAGCAATTTATCGCACATAGAGAGCCCAAATTACAACCTATAAAATCTATATTGTGTAGATTCCTGTTTACCCGGTTGAATTTATTCACCCAGTCCTCGGTTCTTTCTATTTTTCCTGCAGAGCTTGCCGAATCGCGCACCAAGCGGCACGCGAGCTAATGGAAATAGTTATTGTTTTCCGCCCTTTGTTTTTTTGCCGAGGTCTTAATTGTTAATTTTTGTCTCGACTCTCGATTCGAACACCATTTGTCTCTCTAAAGAACCAGATCTGGACACTGCAATTCTAAGCAACGTGAGCTCGCTTCTGTCCCTAGTACGATTTTGTGTTCAAATTTGTATAAAATGTCTTAACAAAACCAGGAAAACTGTGAATTGTCCCCTAACGTGTGCTATCCCTCACCTATAGTTGGAATTTGGGGGGAAAAACGAAGGTTTGGAAATCCAAAATGGTTAACTATTATTTGCTGTTTAATTGAAAAAAAATCGATAGAAGCCGCTTTTGCGAAACCTTTCTTCGTTCTACCAGCTTATGACGCCAAAGATCCGAATACGGTGTTGTAGGTAACCACTAAAAAGTTGTTCAGTATTCTGCCAAAAAATTAAAAAGTAACACATTTCACTCTTTTGTCGGTTCGCATTTTACCAGTTGCGGTCCGGAAACATGCTCAACTTGTATGTTTAGGGATTCTTGATTTTGTAAGTTTTGCTTTGCTGCCCATAACCTTAGAACCCCACAAAACATCATTGAATCCATAAAACGTTTGGATTAAGACTAAACATGGACACCCATAGATAAGTGTCCATAGCAAGCGAAAAAAGGTAAAGATCGAAAACCTAGAATATTAAATAGTTCCAAACTATGCCTCCTCCATGGTTAGCGCACTTTGGCTATGTACTAAACAAAGTTGAATTAGCGAGATAAAGCATAGAACATTCCATCGGTAAACTTTAACTGGCAATTTTCGATTGCTGCAGTCGGAAAAAAAAAACAGGATATAGTTGCGTCTTTGGTTTTTTGGACAGAAGAGCACAATTATCAGTTGTTCATTATGATCGTCAAAAAGTAGATATTTTTAGAAGAAAGCAACACTTCTGTAGCAACTTTAGCAAGACTAACTCCGGAACAAGGGTAGTTAGTGGATGTACTCCAAGAAACAAGCAAAGATAATGAGCAAGCAATGAGTTATGTATTGGTTAGTTCAGCTGTATGACTTGTGTGTGTATGCACAATCGATTCCAGATTCAATCATCATGTTTGATGAGTAAGTACCTCTTTATCCGATCCACAAACGTTATGAGCCAAGTTCCAGCAATTCGGCAGCTCTGAGAATTGTTTTATTTACCCCATACTCCAGGGGTTAAAAAGTCGAGCAAGGGTTATCCTTGTTTTTGGCCACCTTTGCATTCGCTTAGGCTTATCACCGAGAAAATCAGCCTGCACGTGCTGCAAAAAAATTTATAATTTTACAGTTCGTAATTCTGTTGTTGGTAAGGAAACATCACGTGATCAGGATGTACACCGGAACAGAAAACAGAATGACCGGAATAGAGCGGGATCAGCCATAAGGTGATACATAAGGGAACGAAGAAGACCCAATAAGTAGAAGAGAATGAACGAAAGAAATCTGAACTCTGGAATTTTTAAAAGAAGGATTTTCTGGTTATAAAGGTATTTTTGGTTTTATATTATAAGGAATTTTAATACATACTTCAACAGCTCTTTGCTTAGGTCAAGCAGTCGATGTCCAGCTGCGCAAAGAAGCGTCATAACTTATGCGGTATCCTACAGAACAGAAGCAAGGACCCATCGGCTGACTGGCAGCCTAACGTGGCTTTGTACTTCTTGGATTTTCTCTTGCATGCATCTGCTCCAAGCATCGATATGCTGTTTAACATGAAGTATAAAGTCTATATTCTGCAGCTACTACACACTCAGAACTTGCGCGTTAAAAAGCAAATATAAATACACTGGTTGCCCATCATTTTAAGCTCTGAATTTTATGATCAATATTTTATCACTATCACTTCATCATTCAATAATTTGCTGTTCAAGGTCAGTGCTTAATATAAAAAAGGACCTTGTTAATATAGATTTGTTATAATTAATTGTTAATAATATGACCTCAAGCCAAGAATTCGTCTTTGACCAATTCAAGTTTGAATTTTTCCCAACCACCACCATCACCACACCACAGATGGAAGGCACACCTCAGTTGCAAGATGATAACAACTATCTCAGCCAACACAATCTTCAACAACAACAGTTCTACACACAGCAAGAGTATGCGTTCAACGGCCCTAGAGTTCTCTCACAAAGTTCTTTGGTGGATATGGCCAGTTCCTTTGCATTAAGTCAAAACCACGTCACACATTATCCAACTTTCCAGGAACGATTGTTGCAGGACTTCAAAATCCCACAGTACCCTGTCGTCAACGAAGAGCAAGAACCTGAAAATTTCTCTTCTCTTGACACAATTAAAACTTCTGCAGCTGCTGGTGGTTTCAAGTTCTACGAAGATCAGAGTGGACCACCAAGAAATTTATTCCCGCAAGTTGACACCACTTCAGTTTCTCCACAAGAACCACCAGTTGAGCTCTTGTCCACTCTCAACACACATTACCCAGTCCAACCAGTGTTTGTTTCTCCGTTTATCCAAGAGAAAACCATCGCATACGACTTTAGAGATCGTTTCTACAGTGACGTCACCACTTCATCTTGTGCCAATTCCTCTTCATTCGACAACTTCTCTCCTGTCTCTTCTCAATCTTCTTACTCAGCAAACTCCATACACGAAAGTGCATACCCGAAGTATAGAGTTGTCAGAGGCATCAGCTCCGGTGGTACTGCTAGTAAGCCACCAAAGGTCCCAAACTTACCTGGTCACCACTTTAAACAAGTTGAATTGGAATTGAATGACGCTAGTGTTGAAGCAATGTGCCTTCCTGAATGGAACGAATCTGAAAAGCAAGAAAAACGTCGTATTATCAGATTGGAAAGATATCAAGTCGCTAACAAGATTGTTTGTGATTTCAAGATCTTAGATTCATCAAAAGAACACTCAAACACTTCCAGTGACCTTCCCAACGGTGTAGACGTTGTTGAAGTGTCATGCTTGGAAGCTTTCAACAGACCTTCTGATGACTTGGAAGAAGACGAAGCCACTCCAGCTGAAAACGGTCTACAGCGATCTTTCTACATTACCTCTGTCGAAGTCATTAAGATTGTTGAGCTACTCATTGGTGTTGGATCTCAAGATTTAGGCGAACGTCGTCGTGAAAGAGGCCGAATTCGTTCAAACTTGGTTCCATTTTGGTCTAAGAAGCCTATCAGCTCCAGAATGTCCGGTGGTAACTTGAACTTTGACTCCAACGATTTCAGAATCGAATTGGCCACTAGAATTATGAGTTATGAAACAAGAAAGCCAAGAGGTTTCGACAAGGAGGTTCGTATTCTTAAGTGGGGAAAATTGTTCAAGTCCTTGAAGAGAGCTCTACAAAGTTACTATGTCGAGGTCCCAGACTCTCTCACTGATGAAGACGACAAAGAGGAGGAAGAGGAAGATGAAGAAGAAGCATATGGCGACAACGAATACGAAGAATCGTTGTCGTCGGGCTTTTAAAGGTTTGTTTGCATTTAAATTGTGGGTATCATTCATTACATTTGGGTTTATTAATTTGTTTCTTTATTGGTGTTTTCATATTGTTATTCTATAGAATTGGTTGTTTCTGCAGGTCAAAAGTTTTATTAGCCAAGGGATGGCTCGGCTGGGTCCTTTAATGTATATTTGTTTTCAAATACAAAAATTATTAATGAAGTAATGGTAGTACTCTTTCTACGCACATATTTTGAATTACCTACCAACTGGTGAGCTTTTGGAGACAATCGAGCTATGGGATTATAAAAGACGCGTCATAGTGGCACTGACGAATTAGGCTCAGAATAAACGTTGGCGCTTATTCTTTTTCGGCGATCTTTGATTTGTTGTAAAAATTTCCCCTGGAGCTTCAAGAAATAAAGCTACCAAAAAAGCAAAAAAAATTGTAGTTCGTGCCGAGGTTCTCGGGATCCAATCATTATTATCCGGGCCAGTCCTCCAGCATCTCTGACTTGCTCAAAATGATATGTAGTGAAAGCTTGAAAATGGGATTTTACTTTTGAAACAAAGAAGATTCATATGCTATTACTCATTACAAAACGGACCTATATGGTAGAACCCCCTTTTTTGCGCTGGCTCAGGTATAAAATAGCAACCCAAAGGTCAAATATATCAGAGCCCGAGACTCAGGATCGCAAATCATTTTTTTTTTTGGTTCAGTACCAGCCCCCCCCCTGGGCATTGGACAAGATGGATTTCAACGGCGCCTAAAATTCAACTAATCCAAGGCACAGGTACATCTGCGATCTGCGAACAATATTCTCGTAGCTTGTTGTTTATTTCGTAATGATCGTTGATTTCCTATTTATCCATGCTATGTGGTATCATATATCTCGATTAGTAAGTTTCTAGGTTATCATTATATGATTACCTGATGTAGCAAACAAGCATCATATTATTGGTATTATTCGAGGTCTCGCTGCTGTATAGAAGAGCATCGCCGTGCTTGCGACTTTCGAAAATCATTTCCCCTTCCAGACTTAGCATCTCCAGACATGGATTGCGATTTCCCTTTTGATTAGTTCTTCGACTTCATGGGCTGAACGAACGGCGGACAAAATGTAAGGTTCCGTCAACATGTTTCGTCTTCGTTACAGTTTCCAACAACCGACAGTCTATATAACCTTTAGGTAAATTTGTTCATGATTCAAAGAAAGAAATCCGATTATACGTGACGGCTAGTTCTTGCTCCACATAACAGTCCCTAAAGCAGTATCCATGTCAACTTGGAAGTGTAGTGCAAGAAATTGCCGTTGATTTCAAATCGAAATACTTTTTATATTTATTAGTAAACGGATAGTCAAGTTGCACTTATCTATTCTTCACCATTTTGGTGGCTTTTCTTTTTTGATAAGCAACTCTAATCATCTCACATACCTTATTCCTTCCTCCATAAACTTTAAACAAGCAAAAAAATAACAAAAAAGTACAAAATGTTTTTCTATCTTAAATATAAAAGACGTCTTACCTTCTTTTGCATGACAGAACTCTTCGTCCAGTACTGAACCTTTTCGTTCTGTTCTCCAATAATTGAATAAACTCGTTCTGATTTCATGACTAAGTAAAGGCAACTTAAAGTGTTGAAGTATGACTAACACTCGATTCAAAGCAACAATATGATCATCCAAGGAAGTTAATAACCATGTTGGTTAATTAGATTAAACAGACTTTAGCAGAGAATCAATAACAGAACAAGGATGATGAACTCCTCCTTTGTAGACAAATCTTCTTATAACAACAAAAGAAGTAACAGACACAGACCCGAATCTGGACAGGGCCTCGAACAATTTGGATGACAGATAGAATAGCCTCAAATCAGAATAGTCACAAAAAGTAGACTCATGACATACGCTGTAGTATAGGTCACTGTAGTAGTTAGGAAGCAGGTACGATCCTAAATTTGTTGTTAATGATAACCGTAACGTCAAGATTAGTTGGTACTTCTATATAAAAGGTCTATAGAAGTGAGGAGATTGAATCCTGAACAGGATATAAGTTCTTATTTATACATAATATGAAATAGTGTAATAGGAGACTATCGTAAATAGGATAATCCAGAATAAGATAAGCTAGGCTGCTGTGCTGGAATCTCCTAGAAGGATGAGATAGGTGATTATGGTAGAATGACCTAGAATAATAACAAGATACTTTGATTAATAATCTCTTACCTGATCATGTGATGCTCTCTTGTTACAGTTACCATATAATAGAAAATCTAGGGTTTAAACAAACATCCGGACATTAACTTGCAGAACACACGGGCATGCACATGCAGAGTGCTGCATAAGGTCATGAACTTTCGGAATTCAACATAGAGGATAATTCGAATTTGGTTGAAGGATACCCAAATGGTTGAGGAGTGATCTTACTATGGGGCGCTTGAGGCGAATGATGAACGTTTACAATGTTCTTAGAAATATTATTTTTGGTATTTATATTGCGAGCGCGCTTACTATCCTTGACCGGAAAATTTTTCTTTCCTTTGAAGATTCAAACCGTAGTGATTAATATGAAGGATACTAGGTGGTATTTTCTTTAGATTAGTCTCCGCTTCGCTCCGGTATGTGCAAGATGCCAGAAATTTTCTGATTTAGTTGAAAATTCCTATAGAATCGCTAGAGCAGGTGAGAGTATTTTGTATATATTGAGTAAGCGTAGTTCCAGTTTTTTTTCTGATTGATCATCTTAAGTTGAATAGATTGATCTTTTCTTTGATATGTCTTGCAACTTTGGGAAGGACGACATTATTTGTTATGAGCTTACCTGTTTGTTCAAAATCGGTGGGTAGTGACTTCACCATGATGATTGCGTTGTTGAAGGTAGACAGTCTTGATAGTGCGACAGAGTTGACCATTATCAAAAAGAGGATGATCCAACATGATACCGACTCTTCCGTGGAAAACTTGACCTTGAGACTTGTTAATAGTTATACTGAAGCAGACTCTAACTGGAAATTGAGTTCTGATGAATTCATGAGGACACTTCGTGTTTGCGTGACTGTTCTTGAACTTGATTTTGGGAATGGCAATTATCTTACCCTTAAGATCACCTATAACTATCAAACAGTCAATAACTTTATCGGAAAATCTCACTAATACAACACGCAAACCGTTGACCAAGCAAGCTGCAGGTAGCATATTTGTTGTGAGAATCAAATGACATCCAATCCTCATCTTGATTTCAAACTTAACGACCTTGTTGTCTGAAAACTGTCTGATTATGTGTCCAACTTCATCACTGTAATGACCTTCATGTAACATATCATGCGCAAAAACACAGAATTCTCTTGTGTCCAACATTTCCAAAGCCTTATTGTTCAAACGATCAACCACGGCATTGGTTGGAGCCAAAATGCAAGATTTCTCAAAGAATGACAAAGCCAAAGAGAAAGTCTCGATGTTATTCTCTTGTTCATCATCATTGTAAATGTCACTGTTGTAGAACGATTGGTTGATGACATGAGCAATTTGGTTCAGCGATTCAACAAGATAAACAGATTTGATCAAAAGATCCTCGTTAATGAGAACATTATTTAGGTACTTCAAAGTTGTTGCACCTGCTCCAACATCCATAAGAGACTATTGTAGAAGCTCGTTCAGCATTAGAGATGTTATGGTTTCTCATAATCCACAAATTCTCATTGAGTTTGAGTGTTCTTATTGAAGCGCTGTTACCTGCCAGATGTATAGGATTCCAAATACCGTCACGACGCTGTACCATATACCTGGAATACTGACTCAATGAAATAGACCCAGAAGTTGATCTACCATCACGAAATTGCTCTCGATAACTCATTTAGGGCGCCAACCTTTCTCACCATGAAGGAACAGAAGGGGAAATCTCAAAAGTAAGAAAGCAGGAGAAGTGATATTCGGGCACTTGAACTCACCATTTGATCGAGTCTTAATCAAGATCGAAATAGGCCGTGCTTCGTTGGTTGTTCCTCTCAAAAAAGCAAATTCGGCAGTAGCAGCCAAAGTGGTGGTACGTTCATCTATGGCTGAAGTACGTTGGCGAACATCATCAACGTAAGCGATACCCTCGTAAGCCTGACTTGGCCTTTGACCGTGTTGTATGACATCATTCAAAATCTCTTTCGCTGTGTAGATCGCTTTAGCGAAATCATTATTATTGAAGATATATGTGGTTAAAACAGAGACATAATCTTTGAGATTGTTGTACTCATCCTCACTTAAATTTCCTCTCAGCAGTTCTATTCGTCTATCAACTTGAATCAAAGGGTCTAATGTGTAGATTTCTGCAAACTTCTCCTGATCATTTTCAGTGTTTGGTAGCATGCCATCAGCTCTGTGAAACAATTTACCTTTCATAACAAAGCAATAGGCTCCACCACTGGAATCCGATGTAGTGACGCGTGAACCAAGTTATGAGAGGCAAAGCATGCTGTTGATTGTCCTGCTGTACTTGCGGAATAAAGGGTCTCTGAATATCTCCTTAATCGGTTCCGGAGGCTCCCGAAAATTGGCCAAGGTAACCTTTCCGTTGGCACAACAAAAGGAAGAAGACTCACCGTTGAAGAGCCTAGCGGAGCAGAAAGGACAGATGACAGTCATTGGGCCTGGATCATACATCTGAGGTCTCTCGGTGTTTCGACGTTGAGGTGGAGCATGAGGTGGAGAAGGACTGTTTTCCTGGGAATCTTCTTCCAAATCAATCAATTCATTTTCCTCAAATTCCATGATATCCTGAGCATCTTGAAGATTAGTCATGGGATCCCCAAGAAGGTTCTCTCTGATAATAGCTGCCAAAGCATGTTGGGCCACATGGGCTGCAGGAGCTGTATCGTTAGGAGGTGGCTAAACCTCATTAGCAAGAACCTGATTCCTCACTCGAAGGCAGCTAGCAACATGAGTTGTATCGTTAAGAAGTGGTGGAGGGGGAGGAAGACGACGTTCCGGAAGGCGGTGATAGTATTGAGGACCCCCTAGGATTCTTGGATCGACACCGGATTGAGAGCTAGGCATATAAAGTGTATTGTTAAGTTGTGAGACGCGTACTACTATTAAGCAATTAATCAAAACAACGCGAAAAACCAAAAAAGGAAAAAGTCGCGGAACATCTTAGAATTTAATTTAAACACAGCCAGAAAGAGCACAAAGACCTAAAGAAGGGAAACTAAAATGTATAAGGATATTTCAAAATGGGGCAAAATAGTAATATTTAGGGATAATTAGAAAACTAGGATCGGGGAGCAGGTCATTTTGATCAAACTTTGAGTTACCATTTCTCTAAGAAGAGCAATCTTTGTCTGAAGTGAAACAGTATGATTTTGGTATCAACAGAAAGATAAGATCGAGGAGATGATCATGCTGTTTTTGAATTTCAGCAATTATTTCTGTAGGAAGAGCAATCTTTGTTTCAAGATTGGGCCAAAAGGGTATTTTTCTGCCATTCCCAGTAAAGAAAAGCGAAAATGCACAAAAAAAGGACAACATCCCTAAACTTTAAAAGAGCATAACTTAAAAACTAAAATTATTTACATCCCCAGTTTTGGGCTTCTCTGAGTTTTTAAGCAAAACGAGCAGAATGGTACTAAATTCAAAACTCAACTCTAATTTTTTTTTCACGAATCCCTTATTAATATATATATAGTACTGTAATAAGAGAGCATCACATGAATAGGTAAGAGGGCATCACATGATTAGGTAAGTGATTACTAATCAATCTTGTTCTAAGCTAGTCTATTCACAATAGCCTAAACCTATTACACTATTTCACTATTATGTATAAATAGAGTTTGTATCCTGTTCAGGATCCAATCTCCTCACTTATATAGACCTTTTATATAGAAGTACCGACAAATCGTTACATTTATGTTATCGTTAACAACCACTTTAGTGTCTTACCTGACTCCTAACTACTACAGGTAGCAATAATGGGATCCATTGGGCGTAGGACAACATTGGCCCTGAATATATATGACATCCATGTTTTTTAATCTCTGTGGCTAAGTAGTGTAACCTAAACTGCGTGTTCTTATTAATTATACATCTAAACTTAAACAATGAAAGCAAAATACTGGCCATCCTTTTAATTTAGTAGTGACGTAATTAATTGGGGCCTGTTTTCTTCCAGACCTCAATTTACTTATTAAAGTGATATCTCAAGCAATGTCATGTAACAACTCGACCTTCCTTAATATTATGGTTCACTTCAACTAACCTTAATGCCCTACATATATCTCAAGTGCATAACAGAGTTAAAGATAAATTTATAAAAATAGTGTTCATGATGAGCTTCACGTTCCATGAATTCACTCGAAAATGCGATTTTCCTTCGTTTGTTTTAAGGGCTGGGTCTTCTCATACTTAATCATTTGAAAGTTTTGATACTGGATTCTGGTCACCTGAGGTCGTGGATAATACTCTATTAGTGTGTTTGTGTACAAGAATGAAACTTTAGAATACAGAAATATCACTGTGAAACTTTTCGGAATTATTCAATAAAAAAAAGTTTATCATGAATTAAGCAACATCCACAACTGTGTTAATTATTATTATTATTTGTAATAAGAGTTTCATATCTACTTATACGGTTTATGAAAAAGGCTCCTAACTTTGTTCATATTAGGGTGTTTTTTCATATTGGTTCTTTGAGGCAATTATAAAAAGGTGTGAAATTCCCACAGGGAATTTCTCTTTGATATAGTTTTTATAGAACCACCGACTAATCTTAACATTAAGGTTATCACTATCCACCAATTTAGGGTCTTACCAGACTCCTAACTACTACATTATTATTATTATTTACCAGTTTTTATACTTACGTATACTTTGAATAATTCAAAAGTACATTAAACTCATAAATCATTTCTCTTATGCCCTAATTATATACATATATCACCACTTGTTCCAAAATTCTCTAGGTCATCAAGCTCTCTAAGCATAATAGACTTTGTCAATCTCTGAAGGAATCGGAGTGTCCTTACCAGCAGACAGACCGTTTGTGACATCGTTGACAGAAGTAGAAGTAGTGAACCCTTGGGTGCCGACATTAGTAGAGTTTTGAATCAATGGGATCTTCTTCCCTTCCAAAACCCCACTGATCAATTTCTTCCAACTTTCATGAGAATGCTCAATAACAGAAACCGTTTTGGAAGCATTCAAATATTGACCTTTAAAGCCGAATTCGTTTTCTGGTTTCCCATCAGGGATCTTATAATCCTTAAACCAGGTTCTAACAGCATCCAATAACCCAGGACATAGTCTTTTTACGTCTTCAATATCCTTCAACTGAGAACTCAATTCGTCATTAACATCAATAGCGATGACTTTCCAATCCAATTCTCCATCATCGATCAAAGCCAATGACCCTAAGATCTTAGCTTTTAAGACATCACCAGTCTTTGCGACCTTGGATCCAATTTCAACGACATCGATAGGATCATTATCACCTTTGAACCCAGTTTCTGGTTCTGTGATGGTTGGATCATCCCAGGTTTGTGGAATAGCACCGTAGTTCTGAATATACCCCTTAAAAGGGAAAAGATTCTTGACAAAGCGTGGATTGTTCTCCTTGATATCTTGAGTGATTGGATTGAATGGAGTTTCTGTATTGATTTCAAATTTGGCGTTGGTCCAGCGTGGGATTTCTATTATCACATTACACGTTTTTGAAGTCTTATCAAAGTCGATTGGGATGTCATGGAAATACGAGCCGATTTCACCGTTTGGCAAGACAAGATAGTTTTTAAAACTTGGCGAATATTTGGAACCGGTTTGCACGGAGGAAAAATTGGCCTTAGAGAGATGGAAGGAATTTAGAGTAAGTCTCGCAGACATTCTAGAAGGAACTTTGAAAAGCATTTGATCGTATTGTTATCCTTAGTTAGTTAAAATGAACCAGAGAGTTAAAATTAGAGATTCTTTTTAATTTTGTGGGTCAGAGAGATTACATCGTTAAAGATCTTATACGTGGCTCACTCCAATTTTCGGCCGACTTTTATCAAAATTGCAAAATTGAAAAAAAAGCGGAAAATCGGTCCGATATTGGGATGTCCTTAGGTTTCTGCATTCCTCCTACCTATAAAGCGATATAAGGTATACTTGATTTGTTTGTAAAAACACTTGCATAGACAGTCTATGCAGCCAAAGCCATGATAGCTTTGGCTTTGTTCATGAAAAACTCAATCTTTTGAACCCTTGGATTAAAATCGGGAGCCACAAAATATAGTGTCTTTTTCAAGGAAGGACGTGGGACTTTATATCGGAAACAGCGCATTATTTCGCATGTCTAAGTACCACATATAAAAAGTTTGTCTTTTTGTTTTGCAAACTACCGCTCCCAAGTCCCGAAAATTTCCAAAATCCTATCCAAGATTTTTTTATGTTTTTTAGGCTGTTACCACACTTGTACCGAGGGCCGTTGTAGTCGATCATCGTAGTACCAACGACGGCGGTAAATTTGTGCTGCCGACAATTTGGCACCGCGGTTGATGATCGGTTCAAAAACAAAATTTAGAGCCACTACATTTGTATGCATGGGCTTTCATTTCCGCCGAGAGCGGCTTGCTGACAAGCAAAAAGGGAAAAAGGACCACTTTCCAAGTCTGGGCAGAACGTCGAAGCGAAGTGTTATAATTTCTACTTGCAAAGTGTACCTGTAGTATACTTTCGTTTTCTGACTCAGGATTATCAAAAGTTAACTCAAAGACCCCTTGCGGCTTCGCAAGCGGCCTGCAGTAGTAGTTTTGAACCAAAATTTCTGCAAGAGCGTGCGAAGGAATGATTCTCAGAATAAACCAAGTTATGGGCGATAGAAAAGCGACACCCTGACAACTGGGACTTAGAGGTATAAAACGCTTTGAATTACAAATATTTCACAAAATCAAGCTGTATAATAAATCTCGACTTTCCGTTACCCCCTGAATGGGGTTTGATTTTTTGGGCCTTCAAGCCGGCATCTAAAGTTTTTCTAGCTCCCCACCACCAACGTCTTTGACATGATTTCAGATCTTCATCGCATCAAGCGCTGGCGCGCATAGAAGTCCTCGATGAAATACACGAAAATTACCCAAATAGGCTAATCCTTCGTTCTGATCTTGCATATTTTGAAGCCAGCTTTTATCTATGAACGGGGACCTGAGAAGTTTTCGAATGGAAAGGAAAAAAAAAATAGTATTATTACGCGTTAATTCATAGATATAACACCCACCCATACACTCTCTTCGTCTTTTTGCCTACTATCATACAATTCACTTGTCTTTGAACCATGACAAACTCTACTGAAATTGTCAACACATCGACTCAACAAGTGACGACATCCTTAGTTACAAACGGTGTTATTTTTGGTGCTTTCGTCACATTGTTTGTCCTTCTTAGACTGAAGTTCAAAAGAATCTATCAACCGAAGTCGTCTTTTGATTTAATCAATGAAGAGAAGAAACCTGAACCTTTACCTAGTGGTATCTATCAATGGATCTTACCATTGTTGAAGAAATCTGACAATTTCGTTATCAGACAAGCTGGGTTGGATGGGTATTTCTTCTTGAGATATTTGCTTGTTGTAGCTGGGATTTTCATCTTTGGTATTGTCTTGACCTTCCCTATCTTGTTACCTATCAATGCTACTAATGGGAGCGGAAATGTTGGTTTAGATCAGTTCACATTTTCGAATGTTGCCGTTCGTGGAAGATACTATTCTCATGCCATTCTTTCCATGATTTTCTTCTCTTTTGTTATTTACATCATCTACAGAGAATTGACCTACTATACTTCCATTAGACAAGCTGTTTTGTCGTCCCCAAGATACGGTCAAAAGTTGTCCTCCAGAGTTGTTCTTTTCCAAACTGTTCCAGAACAATATTTGGATGAGATTGAATTCGCCAAATTGTTCGATGATGTCAAGAAAGTTTGGATTGCAAGATCCAATGCTGGTGTCGCTGCGAAGGTTAAAGAAAGAGACGCCTTGGCTTTCAAATTGGAAGCTGCTGAAAACAAATTGTTGAAAATGGCAGTTAAAGCTAAATTGAAAGAGGAGCAGAAACAATACAAAGAAAGAGTCAAAAATGGTGAAGGCGTCGAATCACCAACCGAAGCAAGCATTCAATTAGGACCTTTGGATATTGAGAAATACGTTCCAGAGAAGAAAAGACCACAGCATAGATTGAAATTCCTTATCGGTAAGAAAGTTGATACGATCAACTATGCTCTTGAACAACTTCCAATCTTGAACAAAGAAGTCCACGATTTGCAAACCAACCACAAGGATGCTAAACCTATGAATTCCATCTTTGTTGAATTTGGTTCTCAATACTCTGCCCAGTTAGCTTACCAATCCACTGCTCACCATACTGCTTTGAATTTAGGTCCTAAGTTCATCGGTTTGGAACCAAATGACATCATTTGGATGAATATGAGAATGTTCTGGTGGGAAAGATTGGTTAGAAAATTCGGTGCTGCTGCTGCTGTCACTGCTGTTTTGATCTTCTGGTCTATTCCTGTAGCCTTTGTTGGTTTGATTTCCAATTTGACTTACTTGACCAATAAGATTCACGGGTTAAGATTCATTTACAATTTGCCTGACCAGTTATTAGGGTTGATCACCTCTTTATTGCCAACTGTGATGTTGGCTGTATTAATGATGGTCTTGCCTATGTTTATCCGTGCTATGGCTAGAGTCTCCGGTGCTACAAGTTATCAAATGGTGGAATATTACACCCAGCAGTTCTTCTTTGCCTTCCAAGTTATCCAAGTTTTCCTTGTCACCACCTTGGCTTCCAGTGCTACTTCTGTTGTCACTCAAATTATCGCTGAACCTACTTCTGCCTTGAAATTGTTGTCTGACAACTTACCAAAGGCTTCCAACTTCTACATTTCTTACATTATCTTGCAAGGTTTATCTGTCTCTTCCGGTGCTTTATTACAAATTGTCAGTTTGATTGTTTTCTACTTATTAGGTGCGCTTTTGGACGGTACACCAAGAAAGAAGTTCGCAAGATTCACCGGCTTATCCCAATTGCAATGGGGGACTGTTTTCCCAGTGTTCACTAACTTGACTGTGATCTCTTTGACTTATGCCATTATTTCTCCATTCATTTTGTTGTTCGCCGCTACTGCTTTCATCCTATTGTACGTGGCCTACTTGTACAACTTGACCTATGCCTTTTCTGAAACCCCAGATGCCAGAGGTATCCACTATCCACGTGCTCTTTTCCAAACTTTTGTTGGTTTGTACTTGGGTGAAGTTTGTCTCTTGGGTCTTTTCGTCGTCTCCAAAGCTTGGGGTCCTATTGTTCTTGAAGCCATTATGCTGGGTGTCACAGTGTTCGTCCACATTAATTTGAATGCTGCTTTTGATAAATTAATGCAAGTTGTCCCAGTCGACACCATGAAACCATTGGACGGTGTTTCTGAAACCGCTTCTTATAAAAGACCAACATTCTTCGGCGATGAATTCATCAAGGCTGCCAATCAAGAAGTCGTTGATTCTAAAGCCATGGAACGTTCAGCCATTGATCCTGTCGAATTGGAATTCCTTGGCCCAGATGCTGGTAATGGTGCCGGTGTTGGTAACAACATCCAATTGGAGGATCTGAACAGATTATCCTTAGATCATGTTAGATATGGTGCCGTTGTCCCACTATTGGCAGATGGTGACACAAAACCTGTTCCTCCTGCTTCCTTTTTGAAGAGATTCTTCCAACCACACATCTATTCCTCTTACAAAGTCGTCAAGAACAGAGTCCCAGACATTTACAACTTTTCTGATCCAAACGATATCAATGATCCATATTTGCTCTCTCATGCTTATGATTATCCTGCAATTACTGCCAGATGTCCATACTTATGGGTCCCACAAGACAAATACGGTTGGAGTACTGCTGAGATCAATAAGTTCAAAGGTGTCATTGATATCTCTAACAAAGGTGCTGTGTTTGATGACAAGGGGAAAGTTGTCTGGAAAGGTGATTCTCCTCCATCTTATGACGATGTTCTGAAAGAAGATAAGCTGAACGAGAGTCCATTTTCTGACGACGTTGAGTCCAAACGTTGAAACATCGTCAAGCCATCCACATGTAAACTAGCTGCTGCTGCTGCTGCTGCTGACCCTGTATCATAATTTTTCATATCATGATTCTAATTGTTTAGGTACCCTTCCATTAATTCTAATATAATACTAATAATTCTTACGATCTTCAACAGCTAATGTAGGAAAATAATACGAATTACAGAAAACTGAGAAGCCCGTCCAAAAAGTCCAAGAAAGCACTCACAAATGACAAACAAACATATACAACAAAGAGAGAAAATGACAATAGTATGATCTAAAAAACACTCTAAGCTTCAGTGCTTGGAGCGAATTCAGCTCTATAAGCTTCAATTTTTGCATTTTCTTCTTCAGAAATTCTACCAGAAAGGTAAGTGATAATATCAGATAACCCAACAATGCTAAAAACAGGGATACCGTACTTCTTAGAAACGACTTGAGTGGCAGAGTTAACAGAATCAACGGTACGTTCTTGTCTATCCAAGGCAATAATAGTACCAACAACCTTACCTTCTTCACTTCCAATGATTTCGAAAGCTTCATTGATAGCAGTACCGGCAGTCATAACATCATCAATGATCAAGATTCTCTTCCCCTTTAATTCAGCACCAACGATAGAACCACCTTCACCATGATCCTTCTTTTCCTTTCTGTTAAAGGCGTAAGAAACTTTTTCGTACTTAGTACCACCAATCTCAGCCAACTTGGCAGCAGTAATAGCGGCTAGTGGGATACCCTTGTAAGCTGGACCAAAGATAATGTCGAATTCAATCCCAGAGGCAATGATGGCAATGGCATACGAGGAAGCTAAGTTGGAAAGTAATTTACCAGTGTTGAAAAGACCCAAGTTAAAGAAATATGGGGATTGACGACCGGATTTTAATGTAAAGGTACCGAATCTCAAGGCCTTGGATTCGATGGCTAAGTCAAGGAAGTTCTTTTGGTAATCTTGCATCGTTGTGTATGTGTGTGGTTCTTGCTGGTGGAATTCGTCAACGAGAAATTTAGAATTATAACCTGGCATCTGGTGCTTGTTCTTCTCTGTATTTTTGAAGTTGGCTGGTCTATTAGATTTTTTTGTCTGCGCCGCGACATGAAAGAAGGATTTCAAAATCATCTATCTTTCGCGATATTTCCTAATTAGGACAATTTTCCGTACCCTGAGATTGAATATCTATTTATTAATTACAACTATATGTTCTATACTAAATAATAAATCATTCATTTTCTTCCTGAAAGGAACATCGCCCTGAAATCAGCATTACTTTTAGGTTTTGGCTTATCTTTGAGAGGATTTGTGGTAGATGGGTCAGGGTTCGAGGAGGTTTCATCAGTAGTTGTAATCTCCTTCTTAAATTCAGTGGATGTTGGTATCGTCTGCTGTTCTGTAACAGTTGCGGCTTCCTTACTGGTAATCCCAGAAGTACCCATAGTTTGGGCTTCCCTCATCAACTTACGTCTTTGTAATCGATTAGGAACCATAACGGTTGCATTATTAGCCTTCTGATTTGAATGGTTAAAAACAGCTGGTTTTAATTCCTTAACTTCTCCAACTGACAAAGTCTTGCCATCTAAGATTTTCCTTTCCATTTTCAGAGAGCATAATCCTGCAATTCTTGAATCGGAGAATTCAATAATAGCAGAAGAAAACTCTGGTTCTAAAATCACGTTCTGTATCGCTGAGGTAGATTCTGCAGGTTCATCGATTTCTTTCAAAATAAACTCCTTTAACTGTGATGAATTGATAGTATCTGGGATATTCTTCAACAAAATGGAGTTATTTGAAGAGTTACGGGAGTATTCTTTAATAGCCTCTGTTTCCTTCTTTTGAATTCTTTTTGACTTTTTCTCAGAAATAGACACCTCGATAACACGTCCTTCCAAATTCACTGAATTTAAAGCCAAAACGGCTTGATTAGCTTCTTCAGCTGTAGAGAACACGACAAAAGCATAACCATCGTTCTTCCTCTTTTTAATTCGGCTTTGTTCGGTTAAAGGAACATTAATGTTTTCAATATTACCATACTTGTCAAACAAAGTTTTTAATTTATTAGCGTCAACCTTGAAGAAATCCAATTTGTGAACATAAACCTCTCTTCCTTCTTCTGTTGAGCCTGATCTTGATTTCTTATTGGAAGGATCTGATATTTTTACAGTCAAAACATATCCATCAATTTCTTTATGGTCAAAGTGATTTACAGCAAATTCGGCTTCTGTTTGAGTGGTGAATTCAATATAACAGAAACGACGTTGAGAGTTGAACTTCAATGATGGAAATCTGACTGATGTAATCGTACCACAAATAGAGAACAACTGTCCGATAGTCTCTTTAGTATAGGAAGGAGGGAAATTAGTAACCCAGACAGTATTTTGGAAAAGTCTTACTATTCTAAGCTGTGAGCCGCATAATGATTTGAAATCCTTCGTAAGTGCTCGAGAGACTGATTGTTCATTATCAAAAACCAAATTTGCCTGTTGTTGTGAAATGGTTCCTGGCAAAGAGGTTAATTTAATTTCAGTGATTTCACCACAATCTTTGAAGAATTGGATAATTTGCCTTTCCGTGGTTTGAGGAGAAAGATGGTGCACTGCCACAGTGTGATGTTCCCTGTTCCTTGAAGTTTCTCTTCTTCTTTTCTTTGTCTCTTCCGATATTAATAGCTCCCTGTCATCACCTTCCAATTGTCTCTTATTGCTAGTGATAGTACCTTCTATATTTTCACCTTCCATCAGCTCACCCCGTTCCTCTACGTTTTCCATCTGCTCCAATCTGACTTTGAACACATCAGCCGCTTTCTTCTGGACCTTTACTTGAAGATCTCTAATCTGACCAACATCACCAATAAATTCAATAAATCTCAACGCCTCTTCAAAAATTCTTTCTGGCCAATCCAACTTCTCAGCTCTGTTAATAGCAGCGTTCAAAATTTTCAAAGCACCTGAATCATTACGTTGGCGTCTTTCAAAATTATAGGAGATCAACCAACCTTCAGCCTCTGTTTCAAATTTGGATGTTAAGGTTTTATAACAAGAACGTGCATTTTCCAAGCGATCGAGCTTTTCAAACAGATTAGGAACAAACCTGGCAACGGAGTGGAAAGTATCGCCATTTTCGTATTCCAATGACTGATCAAAGTAGTCTTGGGCCGTGGTAAGAATACTCTTTTTGAATGTAAGATCTCCTAAAATGACCGATTTATATTGGAACGACAACAGTGAAATAACAAATTCTTTCCATTCTTCATAATTCATATCATACGTTGGTAGTAGTATGTTTAACCTGTGTTGAAGCATATCAAATTCCAACATGGGATTTTCAGCGGTTGTCAAGTTTCTTAATCTTTCGGTAAATGGTCGGAGTGAATTTGAAAAGGTTCTGGTGAATCTTACAAGAACACTGTTGATAATGGAATCTCGTTCGTTGTATTCATATAGGAAATTAATGAAGACTATCCATAAATTAGCATCATTGGTGTGGAGAACGGCGGATTCAAAAACTGGGACTATCTGGTCAATGGTCCTTTTCTTCTTTGTGGTTGAATTTTGTATATGGTTCATAAGAAAGATCCATTCATCAGAAGAGTCTCTGTCACTTAAATTCCAAGCAGATTCAATTTTTTGTTGTAATTTCTTAGTTTCTTGATATATCTTATTCGCCTGTTTCATATGAGCTTCATAAGTCTTGGAGTAATACTGAGTGACGAAGGAGGAGTACTCAGAGAAGGTTTGATCAAGCTGTTGATGTGGAATTCCCAACCGTTCAAGATATAGATCCACAACTTTGGTGAGCTTTTGGTCATTACGTCTTAGTTCGATATCAAGAACAACACTCCAAATTTTTTTACCATTAATGAAATCATACCTGGTGTTCTTCAGAGCTGTCGATAATAACACTTCAATATCATACGGCCTAAAGAGAGGCTCCTTATCATTCCTCACTTTATTCTGGATATAGCAATCTGTGGCAAACGTCACATACTTATAGTAGAATTCAGAACTCTTATTATCCACTTCCAATCTTTCATAGAAGCTCTTCAATTCTGAGTACCTCTCTTGCTCATCTTGGAACTCATTGATCTCAGTGAACCATTGTTCTTGGTCTTCTTCTGTTAGGCAGCACCATTCAAGATATTTCTCTCTGGCCAATGAAACGTAAACACTGCAACCTGGGCCATTTTGCCTGAGTGTATGGATTAATTGACGAAACGTATCTCTGTCTGTACATTCGTCTAATTCAGCGATTCTTTCAATGACATTGTCCTCATCTATTATGGATTCATCTGATTGAGTTTCTTTATCAGTCATAATTTAAGTCGCTCCTTGTTCAGCTGGATATATTGGAAATTTTGCTATAAAAAAATTCAGGAATATTCTTAAGAATGGGAGGCCCAAATTCATTTGTTCTTGTTTGCCGCTGAACTCTAATTTGCCCGGTCAAATCTGACATGTTCTGAAATCGAAATTATATGGCAGAGCTCATCGAAAAATTTTGAGAAACTGCAATGTGCATGCAGGACAACTTATAAGATCCAAAGTCCAAACTTTCCTACTTTTTCCCTACTTGATATAATTTAAACAACACCCATAGCTCCAGACATGAACAGTTCAAACTATCTTAAACAGTACGGTTGGAAAGAAGGTGAAGCCCTTCGTAAGGGTGGCATCAAGAAGCCAATCTTGGTGAAGCATAAGAATGATAAGAAAGGTATAGGACATCAAGTTAACAATGGTGCTGATGCCTGGTGGGAAAGATTGTTCGATGGCCAACTTAAGGGGCTTGATGTCAATACAGATGGTGGAGAAGTTAGTTTCAAGCAAGAAAAGGTTGTAGCTACTGCTGTTAAGAAGAGCGAGAGTCCGCTTTATAGAATGTTTGTTAAAGGTGAAACTCTTCAAGGTACTGTTGATAAGGTTGTGACTTTGAAGAAGAGTGAGAGTACTACTACTACTACTACTACCGTCATATTTAACGCGGAAGAAATCAAGACCAGTTTCAATAAATCATCCACAACGAAGAAAGATAAAAAGGAAAGCAAAGAAAAGAAGGAAAAGAAGGAAAAGAAGGAAAAGAAGGAAAAGAAGGAAAAGAAGGAAAAGAAAGATAAAAAGGAAAGCAAAGAAAAGAAGGAAAAGAAGGAAAAGAAGGAAAAGAAGGAAAAGAAGGAAAAGAAGGAAAAGAAGGAAAAGAAGGAAAAGAAGGAAAAGAAGGAAAAGAAGGAAAAGGAGGAAATAACTAAAGAAAGTAGAAAACAAAATGAAATAACGGAGAAGAAAGACAAGAAAGACTCCAAGAAAGACTCCAAGAAAGACTCCGAGAAAAAAAGAAAGTTAGACGAAGATAATTTATCAAAAGATAAACTAAAGTCCAAAAAATTCAAAAAATAGATTAGTTTTGGCCAAAATATCATCGGTATCGGTCAATCTACTGTCTTATAGTTATGGTGGACATACTAACACACTTCCACCTTTTATAATAAAACATTATTTGCATATCTGTCACAATAATTATCTGAATATATTAATTAATGACTTCAAAAATATATCGACGTAGTGTAGCCTAATTGAAAGTACCGATCCAATTAATTATCATGTATACAATTTATGATTTCCGGGATGCGAATCAAGGTCCACTAATAATGAAACAACCACGTGATACTACGGATTTCCGAATGGGACGTTAACCAAAAAAATTGAAAAGTAAACAACGGTTTAGCGCCATCAAGGTGTTCAAGTACTACATAAAAGCTGTCAAATAGCAAGCGTGCTCTCCAAATAAGAATTGAATCAAGGACATTATGAGCTCCACCAGCCTGACAACGATGACAGATGGATGGTAAGTTACAATTTAAAAGCATAACGAACTTGCTTAAAAAACTACCAACATTGGGATACTAACAGAATAAACCTATTACAATAGGACCTTTGATTTGATCTTAAATTTATTATCACAATCCGAACCAGAGATCAATCGATTGAAAAACATCGATGAATTTATCAAACAGAATCAAACATTGATCACAAGTCCTCTTGTTTTCCAAGCCAACAATAATAATGAAGCAGGGTTGCCAAGCAAGGATACGCTGGATATCCGTGGGTCTAGTTATAAGATCAATGAACAGATGAAAAAGGACACAGAGGAGATTTTTAAGATCATTCCATTTGTCAGTAAAATTGAGATTCTCAGAATAGTCTCTCAAATTTCATCAAGACATTCTTCTTCTTCTTCTTCTGCTTCCAAGTCAACAGAAGATGAGAAGAAGAGGGCCAAATTAGAAGATCCTGAACAAATCAACAAGGAAGAAAAGCAATCATTATACATCAACAGTATCCTAAGAGAGCGGACCACTATTATCAAATTGATTAATTTCCTCTTGACACACACTGAATTGCCAGAATTAGGTTTCAAGTATTCTACTTTGATTTTGGAATCATGTGCGGGGGATTTTATCTGTAATGTTATGACATTCATCAAACAAATATATTTATCATTAGTCGATTCCACCATCGCTCAATCAAGCTTCTCTGATATCATTATCACACAATCCACTTCGACCATTGTGGAGTTATTGAAGTTGTTGATCTCCGTGTTTCTCAAGATTTCTGTTCCTTCGCAAATGGTGAAACAATGGTTCCAACTCTTGGAAGATGTTCAATTCTTTTCCCAAGAAATCTCCTCTGAAGGTGAGATTACCAGTTTGTCATCTATCGTTTCTGTTCTTGCTTTGGGTCTTGATACGAACTCCGATGATTTCGACTTCAGATCTTCGACTTCTTATTTACAAGATGCTGATGCCATCACGACTATTAACAATATCATTGTTGATTATCCTTCAGATGCTATTGTTTTATATGGCTGGAGCATTCTCCTTGGTCTCATTGAGCATTCCGTACTTTTATCGGTTTTCGGCATGGGTTTTGATATCGATCAACATAGAGCCAGTTTTGCTATTAAGGCCTCAGAGATGGATGTCTTCCAAAAGATCAGCAAGACTCATCATTTGTTATCTTATGATACTATTAATTCTGCCATTTTAGCTTCCTTTCTTATTGCCGTTTCCCCCTTTATTCCTCAGTTGACTGATGAGATATCCAAGGCCATCTTGACAGTTTTCAAAGATGCTCCTAATCGCTGTATTGAAAAGTTCTTTGTAAATGAAGATGTTCAAAATATGGTTTATTTGAGCAAGGTCAAATTTCCACAAATCATCAAACCATATTTGAGAATCCTTAGTATCAATGGGTCCTATGCTCATAGTGAGTTATCCGAAATGGAAACCTATATGAGCATCTTGCCAGCTTCAAATGATTTGAACTATGAGACTGATTTCGAAACAGACACGATCACATTGAAAGAAGGCCATTATTTGAAGTTCCCATTGGAGCAAGCCTCCAAGGACAGCGCTTCGATCTACTTACCATCTTTGACAAAGGGAAAATTAATGCCTACTGTTGATCAAAATTTGGAAGCGGCTATTTTCAAGTATAAATATAACGGGTGGTCTTTGATCGGACGAATCTTACAGAACATTACATTTTTCCATACTGAGGAAGAAGAACAAGCTGAAGATTTGGCTTTGGTGATTTTGGAATTAATCACTAATACAATTGTTCAAACTGACGTTGACATCACTTCTGATATCTTCACCAATTTGTCTTCGTTTATCGACGATGGCGATATCATCGATTTGATTTTGAAACTCTTCGAACAATCTCTTCACCAAACACACATCGCTTGCTTGACCCAACTAATCAAACTTCTCACTTGTTTACTGGCCAGATTCCCACAAATCGTGTGGTCTCATCTCGTTAGATCAGATCTATTAGAACGCCGTGGTAGAGGTGGTCTTATTACTACCATCCTTGGTGCTGTTGAAACTGTTGTTGGTGATTATAAGTTCACTATTGAAGTGTTGAAATTCTTCAATGCCTTAGTTGACTGTGGTGTTGGTTCCAAAGAAGTGAACGTGGAACGATTGGATTCTTATAAGTTGGAAGTTTTACCCAAGTTTGTCAATTTTACGAATCAGGTGTTTGAAAGTTTTATGTATTGGGAATTCAAAGACCAAAGTGAGAAGTTTACAATTGGTTTGTTGATTTTAAACAGTTATTCCAAGATCTTGAATGCCAGTTATGGTGTTGATCCAGAAACTCGTCCATCCCAGAAAATCACTGGTGTCTTTGCATCTTCCGCTGAACGGATTCTTGGTTCTTTTACTTCGATTTCTCAAGATGTTAGAATCATTAAGCCGATTCTTTTAAGTATCGAGTCTTTGAATCAACGTCCGTCTTTGTACCAATCATCTGGGAAATTAGGCTATTGGTTCAATGAATGGACCAGATCTTATTTGAAATTCTCCAAATTAATCATCTCCATTAGATCCCTTAACAATCTAAGTGCCTGTTCTTTGGAAAAAGCCTTGTTCGGGAAAACTGCACAACTAATCAGCATATACAACCAATTCTCCTCTTCAAGAATCTTGATTCTTCAATTATTAACACAACTTGTCAAAGCGCCATGGCCAACGAATGAAACTCCGTCTTTGTTATCCCATTTAGGTGAATTTTGGACAAATTCTTTGGTCTTGTCAATTTCACAAGATTTGAAATCCAGAAAGGAGGATTTCACAGTTAAAAAATCTTTGTATTGCTTTTTCTCTGCCGTCATTGAAGCCAACCAACGAGGTCTTTCTATGATTTTTCTCAGTGGTCATGGTCCTAATAATAAACCAGTTGCTAATGGTGAAGAAGAGACGCTTTTACACATTTTGAAAAAAAACGTTGATCTATTGGAAGATTATTATCCAGAATGGGTCAGTATTCATTTAGTTGATGCCATTGCCTGTGCGTTGAATACTTGGAGCTTGCAAGGCCAAGAAGACGTTTCCTTTGCTAAGAAGTTGATCCAAAAGCTAAGCATCTATTCCGCTACTAGTAATAGTGCTGAGGTGTCCCAAACTAACGAACAAATTATTCAAAGTTGTTATCAATACAAATTAAACTCCCGAGTTGCAGAGATTTGTGCGCTTTTATTATTCAGTTCTACCAAAAAGGCTGTCAAGGATATTATCATTCAAGAATTAAACCCAGACAAAATCTTAACTTTGGCCAAACCATTATACGAACAAATTCACTACAAATCGTCATTGCATACCAATTTAAACAAAAATTTTGGACAAAGATGGCCAGAGTACAAACTTCAAAGTTTCATTCGTACCTCTTCTGCATTGTCTGATTCGATGGTTTATGGCGAAGGCGCTGTTTATGATTTAAGTCTATTAGACGAAGTTGTCAATCTTGGTGAATTCCAAAAGGAAATTACCGCAGCTAGTTTGAATCTTCAATATGTCTCTGCACAAGTTGCCTGTGCTAAATCTTGGGGTGCCTTATTGACTGTCTATGCTAAGAATTTCCCAATTAAACTTTCCTTTATGAATATCGTTGCCAAATTATTACAGGCTAATCTTGAAGAAGGTGTCGAAGTGGGTTTGTTAAAAGATGTTTATCGTGTCAGAGTTGAATTGGCATTTTTCTTCTTGTTCTCGAAAACCACTGAAATCGACAAAGCTGAAAATAAGAAGATTCTTCAATTGGCTTTAGAATTGATCACATCGGTTGATGTCAATTTTCTAGTGAATCTTTCTAAAAATGAACCTTCCATTTACAGACCTTTGTTAAGAATCATTTCCAATTGTTTGGCATCAAATGACTGCGCCAGCTCGTTGGAATCCTTATCTGGGGAATTGTTGGAGTTTTTCGACATTGTGATTGCCAAGGGTACAGTTGTCCTTTTGGATTCAATCCCAGCTGCTATTCATGAAGATTCAGACAATATTCATAGTAAGATCGAAGACTTGAAGTTGCTGATTGCTATCGTTAAGGCACTTTTCGCTACCAAGCCACCATCAAGTTTGATCCAAAGTATTTCCAAAAGTTTATCCGATTTCAATTCCCTTAGATCGATTCTCAACATCTATTCAAGCTCCCATCTTCTGCAACTCAAAAACGACGATCATGATTATATCTTTGCAGAGTTGTCATTAGCTTATATCATCGAATTGATCTCCACTGAAACCATTGCCCAACAATTATTACATTCCGGGTTGTTCTCCACTTTGATTCAAAGTCCAATTTCGGTGATGATTCAAAATGGCCAAGTCACAGTTCAAAAATCCCCAAGATTACACAACATTTGGAGAAATGGTCTTCTTGCCATAGTGTTGATTTTATTGAGTAAATTCGGAGTCAAGGTTCTTCCTGAATCGAGTGCCTTTGTTAGTTATTTCACCAAACAGTTCCATTCCTCCATTCAAATCTGGATCACTACAAATGAAGAGGCTGCTGCGTTGGTTACTGTTCCTTATTTGGAAGAGTTGGAGCAAATCATCATGTTGGAAAAAGCTTTGGAAACGTTATATTATGAATTCGGTCAAAATGGCACTTCATCCAAGTTCAATCAACAAGATGAAGACACAATTGAAATTGTTCCTGGTTTGGATACTGAAAAGGGTAGAAGGTCATTACAAAGTTCTCTAAAAAATTTGTTGGCTCATCCTAAATTCTTAACTTCTAAGATCATTCCTTGTTCTTTGGAGGAACAGATTTTGTTCGAAGGTGAGGACAAGATTAGGACAAAGCTTGTTGAGAAAATCGTTTCTCAGATCAACGATATCATTGATTCGTTGGATGACTAAGTTGTGAGGTTTATGTGTACTAGACGCTTAAAAAGATAGAATTATTAGAAAAATTGCAGTTGTCTGTAGTAAAAAGATAGTAAGTAGGCTCTTTCTCTTCCATGTGGCGTACGTGGCCATACCAAGTGAGATACAACAACGCTTTGAAGTTTGGCGTTTGGCGGCGGACGACGATTCCAAGCATCCAGCTCGTCGGACGCGGGAAAATATCATCAAATGATCGTCAAGCTGTTCTAAGCTCAACTAATTGACTTCAGGTAGATCGAGTTCCCTTTCTCTTTCTTGTTCTTCTTCTTAGAATAATAAAAGTTCCGCAACGCGCAATCATGCCTCTCTTAGAAGAAATCTCAGACTCTGAAAATGTCGATGATATGGACTTCGACTTAGCAGAATTCGATCCAAACTTACGTACAGCCATTGCCCCAAAATTGGAAAAAACTATTGTTAGATCACAAGACATTGAAGAAGCTGCTGAAAGAGAACGTCTTTTCCCTAAGATTTCAACACACCATGACGACGAGCTATCCGAAGACGAAATCCCAGATATCATTCCTGGTACCACTAAACTCACCGATGAACAAATCGCATACATTAAGACAATGCAGGTGATATATCCATGTTATTTCGACATCAATCGTTCACATTCAGAAGGGAGACGTGTTTCCAAAGAATACGCTGTTGAAAACCCGCTAACCCAGACGATCATCGATGCTTGCCAATTCCTTAATTTGAACATCGTTCATGAACCTGCTAAATCTCATCCTCAAGATTTCGGTAATCCAGGTCGTGTTCGTGTTGATTTGAAACATAATGGGCAACCACAGCATTCTTTGATCGAGAATAAACGTGACATGATGAATAAGATTGGGAAATATCTAAAGGAACACCCGACTACTTTGAAAACTGTCAATACCATGCCTCTTCCTGCTGAACTAAGAGGCATCCAGATTGAAAAATTGCCAAAGATTCAAGGACATAAGATGAACGATATCGTTCCTGCTCATTCTAAATTCACTCTGCGCCATCCGGCTACTAAGAGTCTTTATGATCAACTGGAAGCTCCTGTTATTCCTGAAGCTGGACAACAACAGCAGCAGCAGCAACAGTTGCCTAAGATGAAGAATAAGTATATGCATGTCAGAAGATAGGCTTCGTACTATATAATATAATGAAAATATAACAGTTTGTTCTCCCCATTCGAATGAGCGTTAATATAGGCATGCTCAGAGCTTGGACGTACTCTCACCAAAAAAAGCCCGATCCTTCAATTAACTTAACAATAATTTATGATATTTAATCTAACTAAGTATACAGTATAACATCTAGCAATCTAGCAGCTTGTTTTATTCCATATCTTCATCTTCATCCTCATCCTCATCCTCATCCTCGTTCAACTTTTCTTGAGCATAAGTCTTTGCTTCGTTCAATAACTCTTCTGGAACAAACTGATGTAAACCCTTGGTCTCCACTGTATCAACCCAACTGATTTCGATTTCAAAGTCTTTATCTTTATTATCTTCATGGGCCAAATATATGATTCTGGCGGCTTCCTTAACAGCCTCCTTGGCACTCAATTCATCAAACTTCAATTTTTCTAATTCATTCTTGGCACTTTGTCTACCTTTACCAGTAGCAGCACCTTTATAACCCCAATAAACACCACTTGGTTCAAGCATATATAAATGAGCACCATCGGAATCAACACCACCAATAATGGAAGTGATACCGAATGGTCTGACAGAGTTATAACAAGTGTAAGCTTGGACATAATTACCCAATCTATCTATGAGGTAAGGAACAGTAATGTCTTCTTTGTATTGACCACGATAAGAGTTGAATTCATCACGACCTCTTGAAACTAAATGTCTACCGTCTGGTAATAAGCCTGAGTAAACAGCACCGATTGATCTACCAATGGTTTGAATACGGTTGTTCTTGTTTGGAACTAATAATTTAGAAGTGATAATTTTTTCAACTGCAAAGATAACACCTGTGGAAGTTTTAATTGCAATAGAAGTGGAACCATTTTCAACCGCCTTGGAGGCATATTCAACTTGGAAATTACGACCATCTGGTGAAAAAACAGAATTGGAAAGATCGTAACCGGTACCAACAGAAGTCTAGAAATTGGATGAATTGCTGTTAGTATATCTATGTTTTAGTTGTTGAATGACGGGTGGCGAGACTGGGCTAAGGAGATCCCAGTTGGATCTCAGACCCCATTGCTCTTTGCCATTGACATTTCCACAGAAAAAATAAACCCTCCAAGAAGGGTCAATTGATGATCTGAGAATTCCACATTTCCCGATCTTGACTGAACATACCATGATGATGTATAGATGTCGTTAAATGTGAGAAATAATAGCTTAAAGCTAATCCACGAATCTCTCAATATGATTGATTCGCCTTCGGTTTTTGGTACACATGTTTTGGTTTTCTGGCAAAGGCGCGCATGAATTTGTGGGCGGCAGTGGAGGCGGGTAACTTTCAAACACATAGAGCTGTTGAATTAAGCCGCCGCCCAGTGGTCCTTCTATTAACAGAAAGTTTGTCTAGATTCATTACACTCGAGGCTGATAATACTACTGTATTGTCGACCAAGATCAAGATTACTGCCAATGTCTAAAGAAACGATAAGAGTCGTTGTGTGTGGCGATGACGGGGTGGGAAAATCAGCACTCATCACAACATTGGTCAAAGATACCTTCGTATCTAATATTCAAGATGTCTTGCCTCCGGTGACAATCCCAAGAGACTTCTCATCTTCCAAATACACCCCAAAATTCACAGTTATAGTAGACACGAATACTCAAGACACACAGCATTTGCAGAAAGAACTAAAAAAGGCTGATGTCATATGGCTTGTTTATTCTGACCACTATACTTATGAAAGAATATCCCTTCATTGGATTCAACTCTTTAGATCCATGGGTGTGAATTTACCTGTTGTTCTTTGTTGTAATAAGGATGATTTGGCCAATAAATCGGATTCTGAAAAAGCCATCACTGATGAGTTTGTCCCCATGCTCAAAGATTACAAAGAGATTGAAAGTTGTATTCGTTGCTCGGCTAAGGACAAGTATAACGTGAACCAGGCCTATTACCTTTGTCAACGAGCAGTGACACACCCAATCTCCCCATTATTTGACGCCAAGGAGGGGAGATTGAAACCGTTGGCATTAGATGCTTTATCACGTATTTTCTTTCTATGTGATAAGGACCAAGATGGGTTTCTCAGTGAACATGAATTCTTGGGTTTACAACAGAAATGTTTTGGTAGAACTTTGGATATCAATGACATCGCAGAGATCAAAGCCGCAGTCAATTCTTTGAAGGAGAACACTTGCACGGATCAAGGGATGTCACTAGAGGCCTTTATCAATCTGAATCGCATCTATGCTGAAAGAGGAAGACATGAAACGACTTGGGGGATCTTAAGAACTTTCCATTACACTGATTCTCTTTCCATCAGTGATCAATTCTTGTTCCCTAAATTTGATGTTCCGAAGAATTCTTCTGTTGAATTGAGTCCCATTGGTTATAGATTTCTTGTCGATCTTTTCTTGTTGTTCGATAAAGATAATGACGGGGGGTTAAACGAAGAAGAGTTACAGGACTTATTGAAACCAACTCCTGGTATGCCCAAAGAATGGCTTGATACAAACTTCCCTCAAACAACTGTTAGAAATGAACAAGGCCATGTCACTTTACAAGGTTGGTTAGCTCAGTGGTCAATGACAACATACTTGGATTATAAAACTACCTTGTCATACCTTGCTTATTTGGGTTTTGAAAATGATCAATATGGAACAATAGCGGCTGTCAAAGTTACCAAGCCTCGAAAGGAAAGAATACGTGAAGATACTAAGTACAGAGTTGGAGTGACAGATAGAACGGTTTTCAACTGTTATGTTCTTGGTGGATCTGGATCCGGTAAGTCTTCATTGATGGAGGCCTTCCTTGGTAGACAATTCTCAGAAGTTTACAACCCTACAATCAAACCCAGAATGGTTGTTAACAGCGTTGAATTGAAAGGTGGGAAGCAAGTGTATTTGATTCTTGAGGAATTGGGAGAATTGGAACCAGCTATTTTGGACAATGAGGCAAGATTGTCTCAATGTGATGTCTTATGTCTTTGTTATGATTCTTCAGATCCAAACAGTTTTCAAAATCTAATAGATTTATACGAAAGACATCCTGCTATTTCCAAGATCCCCACTTTGATCGTCGCATTGAAGGCTGATTTGGATAGACAACAACAAAGATCGTTGATCCAACCCGATGAGTTCACAACGGGGCTATTATTGCCACCACCGTTACATGTCTCTTCCAATTGGTCTGGTTCTTTGATTGAATTATTCGTCCAGTTGGTTGAAGTTTCGAATGAACCTGCATTGGCCACACCGGGACTGGAGAAGGATGTTAAAAAAGTCGACTATTTATCAAATGTTCTCATGACCGCTAGTGCTGTTGGGTTTGTTGGTATTGTCTCGTTATGGGTTTGGAAGATAACAAACTTTCAACGAACGTGAGGTATAGTATAGAATTAATTCTAATTGTATGATAATATTGAGATCAGTGTCCATTAGAGTTAAACAGCGTAAACATACGAATAGAATGCAAATATAAATAGAATATTCAGAGATCTCCAACTATCTCAAAACCCCACCTGATCCAGGTGTTGGTTCAGGTGTTGATCCAGATGCCGAACCTTGCAAATTCCCCTTATTGCCCTCATCCAGTTGTTGTAAATACAACGTATGATTAACCAAATTCAAATAAGCATACATAAAATTGGAAAGCAAAACCTGTTGTCTCAGTTCCCTCTTAGGATTGGCCAGTTTCAAATGACTTAATCTGTAAAGAGCCCTTTCAACGTGAACAGGGAACCGATAATCCAACATCACAATAGTCGAACGAGATAATGGCGGTAATGGGAATCCAAATGCTGAATCTTGGAACTGAAGCGGAGCATTCGGTTTAGAATTAGGCGAGTTTGAAACGGAGAGTAATTTCTTTTCAAGAGATTCCTTTTGGATCCGATGCTGTTCCTCTGTTGTAGCCAAGCCTTGGAATTGTGTTTGTTGTGGTGATCCTGGTTTGGAGGACGGTGGAGACCCCGAAGGACCCTTTTGTGGTGATAAGGATCTGGATGGAAGTGGGGCAGGTGGGATCGATGCATTGTTTGATTGGGGTTCTTTCTTCTTGGTGAAACGGAAAGTCGGAGTTTTGGATTTAATTGGTGAAGTTCTGACAGTATCGTCTTGAGAGTTCTTCTTTGGTGAGGTACTTGGGGAGGAACTGGTCGATTCTTCTAGTGAATACTTGGAAAATACCAACGAGGTGTCGTCAAATGAAATAGATCTACCTCCTAATGAATTTTCCTTCACTGGTGGCGATGTAGGTGTTGAAGAAGATGCGGATCTTTTCTTTCTGAATAAATTCAAAAAATCCTTAGATTTATATTTCGATTTTGTTGGAGTTATCGATCCCTCTTGATCAGATTCCGAGTCCAAGAAATCATTATTTTGTTGGGTTGGAGTTTCCATTTCTTCATACTTAGTGGTAACAATTTCCTCTGAAGATCTGAATGGGAATTGTAAGTCCGATCTGGATGACTTTTTAGACAGTGATTGTTGACTGGATAACCTCTTTTGAGTGATTGGACGCTGCTGGAGTTGATGTTGGTGCTGGTGGTTTGCTTCATCATTCTCCAATTTCTGTGAACGGCCCTGTTCGGGCTTCTTTGGCTGTTCTGCTTGGTTATAATCCAAACTGATAATTGAACCAGCATGTCTATTTCTAGAATGATTGGTCTTCTTACCAGGAGAAAGTGACCTTCTATCGTCTGCAGCGGCGGTGGTGGCATCTGTCGTTTTCTCGTCATCCAACTTCAATTCACCAAACTTCAGCACTGCTTGTTCATCACATGGTCTAGTGGCTGGCTTTTTGGAGAAACTGACATCTGCGTTCTCCTTATCAACAGGTGAGGTTTGTTCCTTGGTGATTGGCTGATGAGCTGTCCTGTTCAAAGATGGTGTTGTTTCTGACGGAATCTTTAATTCTAACTTGTTATTCCTCTTCATTCTTGTACTTCTGCTGTATGTTGAAAACTGGTTTCTTCTAAGCGAATTACCGTACCCCAGAATTGGCTCATCTTCGTCAACTGTATTACCATTAGAATCAGTGGCAGCAAAGGGGTCTACTGGAGAAGTTGGTGCTGATTGGGTCTCCCGTCCTACCACTGCTCCTCCTGATAGATCCTCCTGTTGATGTTTGTTAAAAGTTGACGAAGATAAACTTCTCGCCAAAGTCACCGCATCAGTAGCTGCTAACCCAGCCATTTCACTCAGTCTATCCAGTTCATCTGTTAGTTCTTTCAACGATGGTATTGACAACTTCTTTTTGAGTCTTCGAATCCTCCTTATTTCATCAGGCTCATTTGGATCGTTCTTCATCTTGTCGTTGCTCTCGTTAAAATCATCCAGAGTGTCTTGAACATGACGACGGAACTTCTCTGGGGCGATCTTAGGATGTGACTTAGCCGGGACCCACAGTAGCTTTTCTGTGTCTAATTTCTTTATGATCTTTTGATTGTGAGCAGTTGCTTTGAGAGCAGGAGATTCAGATTCACTCAGTGTTATCGTATGCAGTTCATTATTGTTATTATTATGCTGGTTTGTTGTCGTTGCTGTAATAGTAGTATTTTGGTGGGTTATTTGATCGTCAGGGTCGTTAGTTAAAGTTCTGTCAGGGTCGTCGTTATCTGAGGACAAGGAGCTGGACGACTTTCGCCTTTTCTTCTTCTCTAAGGTATGATTCACAACATCTGTGTTGTATTCGGATTCGATGGCTATTTGAAAATCAGGATCAATGTTCAAGGACCCGCCGCCCATTGATAATCTCTTCAAAGCTCTGATGGCATCACGTTCCTGTTGAACAATCTCTGCTGCCAAGTGGGCATTAGACTTTCTTTTATTCCGTACGCCAAAATCTGGTTCATTTGGAGACAAAGTACTGGTATTACTATTATTATCTGTGGGGCTGGGTGTAGATCTCCCATTCTGATGGCTGCAGCGGTTATGATATTGTTGATATTGCTCCGTGGAATCGGTCTGTGTTTGATCGGACATGATAAAAACACGATTTATATTCTATAGTTTCAAAGGATAAGTGTACTACTAGATCAGGTGGTCTATATTCCAACTTTCATAGATCTTAGGTGTGCCTATTTTGATAGCAAAATTCAGCAAGAGCAGTGGGAGTAGTTATCGTCAAATGACTTATGAAGGGTCTGCCGCCTCAAATGGTGTGAAAAAAGTACGAATGGAACAAGTGTTTATATTGATTTTTCAGCAATAAAGCGAGTGACCTAGTCGAAAAAATACTCCAGAAAAATTCTTCAATAGCTTATTCGTGAGTTTGATGGAGCTATCGAATAGGTGAAACACTGCTTTTGGCCGTTCCTGAAAGTAGCCTACCTTAATCATCTTCAACTACAACTCCATGAGCACCAGCTAAATTTCAACAACCGTGAATTATCCGCTGTTGCGCGCGAACGACCAACTAAAAGCCAGCCGCGGAACCGTTGTATATCCGCTTACAAAGAGCTGACTAAGTCGGTTGCTTAATTTTTCATCCTACAAATCTATGGCCGGACAATAGCCTTAAGGAAACACTTTTAAGAAGTCTGCAACCCATTCTATTCTTTCTTTTAATCACAAGCTACCTTTCAATAGTATGCAGTAGTTTTTTTTTTGATTTCTGATGACCTTTGGAACTTGTTGTGATTGGCTGGTTTATTGTTCTCAACGGTTGTTCTCAAATATAGCGGAGCTTCTTGGCTCCCCCTTTTTCACACTGCGGCACAAACGAAAGAAAAACAAACGAGGACGCGCGCATCAGGAAAAAAGTAACACCATTCCACTTTGTCTGCCGATGATTTTATTAAAGTTCTCTAAACGCTGTGAAAATTACCGTACAAGGAATATTAGCACAGGTTGTACTTATATTCAACTTAGATCCACAGTTCTGAAGATTACCATCACCAGACCACTGCTAAGTCTTATAAATACATTCTTTTACCCCTTTAATTACCCAACTCCGGCTTTTTTCGCCCCCTATTCATTATAAACGACTAGACGCCACTATACAATATTCCAAAACCATAGCAAGAGAGAAGAAGAAGAAAATCCAAACATGTCCTCTTCATTACCGTTATACTCTATTGAAGAGCTCAGAAAGCACAACAAAGAAGACGATGTCTGGGTCTCTTTATACAACAGAAAGATCTACAACGTTACTGAATTCTTAGATGAGCATCCAGGTGGTTCCGGTTACATCTTAGAATATGCTGGTCAAGATATCACTGAAATCTTAGCCGATGAAGGCACACATTTACATTCTGAATCCACTTATGAAATCCTAGATGAAAACTATCTTGTTGGTTACCTTGCCACTGAAGAAGAAGCCAAGAAGTTGTTGACGAACCCAAACCATGTTGTTGAAGTCAAGACTGACGAGTTTGATTCCACTGCCTTAAAGGGTACTCCAGCCTATGAAAAATTGACCATTGCCACTGATTTCGAAAATGACATGAAGAAGCACAAGTTCATTGATTTGAATAAGCCTTTGTTATTACAAGTCTTGTTTGCTGACTGGGATAAAGAATTCTACTTGGATCAAATTCATAGACCAAGACATTACGGTAAGGGTTCCGCTGCCATCTTTGGCAACTTTCTTGAACCATTATCCTTGACTCCATGGTGGGTCATTCCAACTATTTGGTTACCATGTGACTTATACTGTTTCTACATTGGTTTGACCGGTATGAACAAGTTTTTCTCTGTGTTTTTATTCTTTGTTGGTGTATTTGTTTGGACTTTATTGGAATACTGTCTTCATAGATTCCTTTTCCATTTGGATCACTATTTACCAAACAACCAAGTTGCTTTCACGGTCCACTTCTTATTACATGGTGTCCATCACTACCTACCAATGGATAAATACAGATTAGTTATGCCTCCAACATTATTCCTTGCCTTAGCCTTTCCATTCTACAAGTTGGTCTTTTCCATCTTACCATTCTATTGGGCTTGCTCTGGTTTCGCTGGTGGTATCTTTGGTTACATTTGTTATGATGTGACCCACTACTTCTTACACCATGCCAAGTTACCAGAATACATGCAAAAGTTAAAGAAGTTCCATTTGGAACATCACTACAAGAATTACGAGCTAGGTTTCGGTGTCACTTCTTGGTTCTGGGATAATGTCTTTGATACCTACTTAGATATTGGTGAAACCCAACAAAAGACTTCTTAAAGGATCTTGTAGTACCTCGTGCCTTTGTGACCTTATTTTATATGATTATTGAAGAGAGTTTATTATCTATATTAATTTCACTATCTTTATATACAAATGAATTTATGCTTATTTTCTATACCTTCTAAATCCTTAACTGATTTAACCTACCAATCAATAGCAAACCCGCCTTCACTCTGGGTGAACCAATCCATATACTTCCAGAATCCCAAAGCGCCACCAACTAACAGAAAATAGTATACAAAGCTCCAACATTTCCCCTTGACTTTGATCTTTGGAACACTCATGAAGTTACAGAAAGAATGCAATGCAAAACAAGCCCATAGGCTGCCTGTTTTTAAAAACACATAGTTGGTGAAGATCCCGAAGAGGAAAGTGTAAGTCATCTGAAAGCAAGTCGTCAATAAAATCGGAACCAGACCAAACCCTTTGAGATGAAGTTGATACGCATGGTGGAAATGAGCAATGCTGAAGAATACTGGAGGCAGGAATATCAACGTGTTAATCGGCACGGCTGGCGAGACTTGCAATAAAGTGACAATAATAGCAGAGGTGTAGACGAGCTCTTCTGTTAATGGGCCTACCAATAAATCTCTGATACCGTGTAGAGATTGGAATTCTTCGATATAGGAAACGATAGGAATTTCACCTTCTGATAGAACCAAATCTGATAACGGACCAATGAAAAGAATCGAAATCAAAACAAGGCCGAAGAATGTATCCTTGGAGCAGGTCACTAATCTCTCAATGGAAAATTCACCAGTGGTAGTCAACCCTGGAATCAATCCTATTTGAGAAACGATCTTAGTCCAAGAAACATGAGAAAGTTCCGCAAGAACAAAGGGCAATAGGAGTGAAACAATGACAGAGTAAATGGTGATCTTCTTGATTCGTGATTTCACAACACGAATATCATTACGATCAAGCTTGTTTAATTGTGGATCTGTGAAAGAATAAATTGAGATTACATATGAAACGGATACGATGAAGGAGATCCAAAGAGACAAGGGGAGCGTTAGGGAACCATCACCGTCAACGCCGCTGCCGCCAGTGGCTGTTGTTGAAATTCTAGACATAGTTGAGTGGCAAGAGAGGTTGAAATATTGATCGATCGATCGATCGATTTGGCCGGTTTAGTTGAAACTTTAATAAGCTGGTTCTAATATTCAAAAGCTTTCCACTGAGTTGATCGTTAACAAGTTCCCTTTGTTAAGGCCTAAACAGGAAGTTTGCAACGTCAGTTCCCGCCTGCATCAGAATTGGTTCGGGGCCACGCACCATTTTGCCATGATGTTTGTTAGGGAGCTTCTCGCTCACACTCAACTTACTCTTCAGATGTTGATTACGAAGGTTTGCAACAGGGTTTGAACAAAATGTCATGACAGTCATTAATGAAGATTCTATGTAATATTATTAATATAATTAGGCTTGAGCTTCCAATTGTCCGAAGATTCTGCGTTTATAGTGGCTGCCCTTTGGACCTAAAGTTGGGTTGACTTCAATTATCTTTGCTTTTTTAACTGGAGAACATCCCAAAAGCATGCTTTCATCAGTTCTGATTCTCTTATAGCCTGAGCTTGGAGTGGAAGATGGAGTCCATGGAAGCTTGGAAGGAGAAGAAGAAGAAGAATAAGCTGTGGCTGGTGCTGAGGCACGTTTGCGTGGTGTTGAAGACGGCGTTGTAGAGAGCAAATCTCTGACCCTTTTCTTGGAGGGTGTTGATGGTGGAGTGGGTAATCTAACTTGTTGATGCTTCGTTGATTTCCCCTTAGAAGAAGCAGCTGTAGCTGCTGTAGAAGATTTGTTTGCTAAAGATTCCCTCCAGTTGTTGTAGCAATTCACAAACGAATCACAATCCATTTCAAGTTGATCGTCAATGATACCTTCCCAGCCTTTCAATTTCTCGTTGTTCACAAGAACAACTCTTCCCATTTTCTTGGTGTGGATTTTCTTTGCGAATTCCTTCACCAAATTCTTGACACCATGGACTTTCAAAGAAGTACCCATGATCAATAAAATATCCGGGTTAGTCTTCATATCTTGCTTAATGAAATTCAAAGTGTCTTCGGCGTGTTGGTGATTGAACTCACCGTAAAGAATAATGTCTGGTTTCATGGCACCGACTTGATAAGAAGACGATCTTTTACCGTTCAGTATACGTAGTTCTTGAGTCTCCAAGCAAAGAGTACAAGGTGGCAAATGACCCTGTGATAGAGCTTTGTGAATATCAGAATCCCATGATTTCGCCAATCCACACGAAGTGCATTTCAATCTGGTAATATTCCCATGCAATTGAACAACCTTCTCCTTTGAGAATTCCAAATCATCAATATTTTGCGTGTAACATCTCACGCAACCAGTGTTCTTTCCCTCTTTCATGATAAGTTCATCAATGAAACGATGCGTCTTTGTAGGATGAGCTTGTTGAATATCTAAATATAAATCGTTCATAAATTTGGCAAACACGCCGATATTCTCACGGCCTGTTTGTAAAATAGAAATATCGAAAACTTCTTTCCCTTTCAATTTGCTATTGTTGATGGCTTTGACATACAGACCAGATGATGAACGGAAATCGGGAATACCGGCATTACAACTGATACCTGCACCGGTAAGGATGATTGATTTCTTATTGTGGAGAAGTTTGAAGATCGGTATAAGGTCTGTCATCGTTGGTCTGTTACTATGTGATCTCTGTGATGGTGATCGTGCTGACTTTTGGTGTCTGTGTGGGTGAGCTCAATCTTTCTGTGACACTCAAGTTGATGGAAAGAATGATCAGCTATCTATTATAGCTTTTTTTTTCTTTTCTGCAACTCATTTCTCACAGATCTGTTGCTTCATGTACATAATTAAAGAGCTTACAATTGAAAGTTCAACCCTTTCATGGAACAGTATAGGGAAATATGTTTGAAATTTCAGCGCGTCTCGCGTCTCAAATTTGCTTATTTGACGCGTGTTCTATGCATATTTGAATTTAAAAAATGCTGGCACTCGCGCACCGGGCAAATTTTCAAAAAACCAAAAATAAAAAAATACGAAAGCGTGTAGCGCGTCGTTCGTGATTTCCGGTCGTATTTTATTACTGGTCATGTGATAATACCGAATTTGAATATGATAGATTACCCAAAATCTATCTGATTGATGACTTAAATCATTACGATGTATTCAAAATCATACAAAAGGAGAAAAAAACTTCAATAAATAATATTAGTAGTGTAAAAAAAAACCACCTCTTAGCCGCCTTGACTATTAACAGCCAACTCCATGATTAGTCTTGTGGATAAATGCAAGAAAGGATAAGCACTAAAACTTGAGATCTCATCATCATTCATTTCGCCGTACTTTGCCAAGTCTGCATTTTGGTTATCTTCCTCATTGGAGAATTCCCAACCATCAAATTTGAAATCGACTAAATAATTGTTTGGTTCAAGTTGGAATAATTGAATAATCATCTTCATCATATCTGGGATTTTCTTCTGGCCTTGTTCAGGCCATTGAGAACCTGTAGTGTTTGGGGAATACTTCCAACGAACTCTGATTGTCCAAAGTTCATCATCTTTCGGTTTGGTCCATTCAGCATTCAAATTTCTTAAAGCTCTGTAGATTTCACCCATCACATCCAATGGATAAGATCTGGATCTAATACCAAAATGCCATCTGGTCTTGGATTTCTTATTACTTATTGGATTAATCTTAGTAGCGGAGTCACCTAAGCCGAACTGAGCCATGTTTGCCCTATGAATCTGTGGAAGAGAAGATGGCAAAATGGCAATTGTTGATTGGATATTAGTATTCTGTTGAGTGGAAGTTGGAGATAAAGCTTGATGGAAAGCGGCAATTTCATCATCTCTTCTATGTCTGCCTTGGTATTGGTCGGTTTGGATTGGAACTGGTGCTTGTTCTAGGAATTGGTCCAATTTATCTTGTTGACTGTGACCCGATCTCTTTAAATCTTCCGTAAGAAGTTTGTTTTCCTTGATCAAAAGATAACCGTCCATAATTTCATTCTGGATATTTTTTTGCAAAGTTTCAAGGATTTCGTGACGGTCGTAGCCCATTGTTTTGATCAATTGATTGATGGCCAGTTCGTCGATTTCTAAGGACTTGTTGTGCTTAGGAACATCGTTTGGTAATAAGTATTCTTGGATGTTGGTGGTGAACCATGGATCTTGCATGATTTCATGGATGGTGATTCTATTCAATGGATTGACAACTAACATTCTAGTCAATAAGTTCTTGGCACCTGGACTCAAATAATTTGGGATCGTGTAAACACCATTGCTGATTTTCTTGAACAAAGCAGGGATAAATTCATCGTCAAAAGGCAAACGCCCACAAAGCATAACGTATAAGATGACACCACAAGACCAAACATCCACTTCTGGACCTGCGTATAATTTACCACTGATGACTTCAGGGGCTGCATAGTTCGGAGAACCACATGAGGTTTTTAAGAAGTTCCCATCAGACATGAAGTTAGATAAACCGAAATCTGCAATCTTGACATTCAAATTGTCATCCAAAAGTAAATTCTCTGGCTTCAAGTCTCTGTGGACAATTTTATGACGATGACAGTACTCGACAGCACTGATTATCTGCTGGAAAAATCTTCTGCCTTCGTTTTCTGGCATCTTCCCTTTTTGAACAATGTAATCGAATAATTCGTTCTTAGCATATTCGATAACCATGATGATTTCATCTTTGGATTTGATAACGTCGTATAACTTGATAATATGTGGGTGTCTCAATAATCTTAGGTATGAGATTTCTCTTTCAATTCTACCTTGCATATCTGATTTGGCTAAAGTCTTTCTATTGATGATCTTTAAGGCAACCTTTTGACCAGTGGTCAAATGATAGGCCAATTTGACCTTACCAAAGGAACCTTCACCTAGGGTTCTAATAACTTGGTATTTCCCAATTCTCCCACCTGGAGGATTGAATTCTGGCTTTTCTTCGTATTCAGACATTGTCTTTTATGTTCTAAGGAATGTCGTTGGGGTTTAGAGTTGTTGATGTTGAAGCGTTCAACCCTTTTGGTCAATTCATGTGAACCGTTGATTTTGTCGCCCGCCCTGGCCGGAAGACCAGTTTTGAAATTGGACGTACAATGTAGCGCCGCGAAAGCGCTGAATTTATGGGGAAAATGAATATTCTCCCAAAGATGTTTCAGGGTGGCGAATATTGTATCACCTTAACTAAATACCTCTAGTCCACTCTTTTTTTTTCCATTTCAAAGAATAATTTCAAATTATATATTCTGTAAAGATTCCAGTTATTAGAATAAACTTTTCACCTCATACTATCGGTTTCTGTTCAAGGACTCACATTTCCGGGGGAAAGTCACGCACCTCGGAATCAAAATGTTTCAGTAGCTCCTGCCGCATGGCCGCAATCTGCAAATTGAAAACAAATAAAAGAAGCACGTCTCTTAGTTCCAGGGAACTACGCGTAAACGATTTCTATAAAGAATTGAATTTAACCAAATTGTTTTACTGATTTCTTCCTAAGCTTGTATCTCCACAATGGATCAATCAGAGTATCTACAGCCAGGTAAGTTACATAAGTCCCTAGACAGCAATTACGTGTTATGCCATAAGATCTTGTACTAACGCCAACTATCTTCTTCCCAGATTTTGATCCTAAAACACTTAAAGTGGCCCAATTGAGGAACATTTTACTACAAAATGATGTTGAGTATTCTTCCTCTGCTAAGAAGGCTGATTTGGTGTCTCTGTTCAATGCCAACATCAAACCAACTGCCACAAGAAGACTTGAAATGATTGAAAATGTAGAGCCAAACGACGATGGTATTGAAGTGGTTCATGTTAAACGCAAAACTCTAAAAAAGACTGAAGTGATTGAGCCACAAATTATCTCTATTTCAGATGATGATAATGATAATGATGATTTGAGGCTAGCTGAAACGAAAAAGTTACCAAAGAAAGTGGCAAAGGTCAAATCACCAGCTCCTGAAAGTAAACCATCCAAAACTCCCAACAAGAGAAAATCAAAGGAGGATAAGACCAATAGTGATTTAGAATCTGAAGTCAGTGAGTTTGAAGACAATGAGAAAGATGAAGAGAAAGTAGAAGAGAAAGTGGAAGAAAATCCAAGATCCAGAAAATCCAAAAGAGTCTCCTCCAAAGCTAAATCTGTTGAGCCTACTTCTGAAAGACTTAGATCTAGATCGCCAAGAAAAGTATCAACATCTAGAAAGGCAGCTGCTTCTCCAACAAGAGTCACAAGATCTGTCTCCAGCTCTCAACCACCGTCTGAAAAATCTGCATCTGGTGCAATTGACACTAAGAGAGATCGTTCTCCTATCAGAAGATCTTCAAGAAGAGCCAAATCTGAGGAACCATCCCAAGATACTAAAAGCTCTGAAAAATCAATCATTGAATCAGACGTCGAACATTTCCAAAAGTCTCCTGCTACTGAAAACAATATTTTTCAAAAGTCCAACAACAATCTTATCAAGATTAGAAACCCAAAGAAACGTACCGCTGAAGATGATGATAGAAAACAGGTTAAGCATCAACAAACAAAGCCTTTAAAACCAACCCTTTTCTCAGAACCTGAGAAGCCAGTTATCAAAGCCTCACCAAAGAGATCTGCTCTCAGCATTGATAAATTCGAAAAACCAACATCTACCGAAAAGGGTGATCTTTTTGACCTTGATGATGAGACTTTGGAAAATGCTCTAATGAGATCACCAGCCAGAAAGACATCACAAGCGGAAGAGGTGAAACTTCAAGATACTACTACCAGCTCTCCCACCATTGTTACATCAAAGGAAAATGAAGAAACCCCAATTGTTGATACCTCCAAGAACAGTTATGACATTACAGAAGAACCAACTCCATCTGTGAGGAAGCAGGTCCCTTCTATCATCAACCATATTATCCCAAGTACAATTGAGATTAAACCAAGTCCAAAGAATAGCCCACAGAATAGCCCAAAAGTCAAGAAGGTTTTACAATTCCAAAAATTCACAAAGCCGGATGAAGCTGAGACTACCCAGGAATCTAATTCTGATCAAGCTACTATAACCGAGGATACTCATGAATTATTGAAGGATGATTTTATTGAAATCGAAAAGGAATTTGCACCAGAAAAAGGAGAAGAAGAACTTTCAGTTCAACAAATTGGTTCAGCGGAGGCAGTGGATGAGGAGGATGAAGATCAAGAAGATTCGATCTTCAAGAATGACGTTGAAGATGAAATTAACGCTCACCCAAATGATCAAGATATCCAAAGATTACAGAATGAAATCAAATTGGCGGAACATCAAATTTTAAAAGAAGCTGAACAAGCTGCCAATGTTGTTAATCAAGTTTTGGAAGCTGAAAGTGAGGAACAAAAAGCAGAAATCCGTATTGAACAAGAAAGGGAATTGTTGGAAGACAACGAAGACGGTGAAATGGATTCTACAGTTTTAAGAAAGCCGTTAACTGATTTCCAAGCAATCGTGGACTTCTTCAAAAGTTTTTTTTTCCTTTGTTTCTTCATCTTCATTGCCATTGGTGCATTATGGTACCGTGAACAACGCATTCTTGTCGGTTACTGTGGCTCTGAAATTTATCAACCTTCCATTCCAAATGCATCAAATGACTTCTCGATCCAGATCAATGATTTCTTAGATGAATATAAGCCTACTTGTTTGCCATGTCCAGAGAACGCCATCTGTCTGCCAAGCATGCAACTCAAATGTAAGGCCGGCTATGTTGTCAAAAAACCTTGGTATGAAGTCTACGGTTTGTTGCCCTTCAGTGATTATTGCGTCAAGGATACCAAGAAGGAACAGATAATCAGAGAAGTTGTTGCTAAATCTTTGGAACTGTTGAGGCTTAGAAACGCGAATTATAAATGTGGTGATGGTAACGATGGAGAAGATTTGGATAGAATTGGTATCTCTGATGAGGAATTGTATGAGTTTTTCTTTAGAACTAAGAAGTCAACTATCTCAGATCATGATTTCAATGAACTATGGGATAACGTTTTAACGGATTTATCCAAAGAGCCAGAAATAACGGTAAGGCAAGTCATTTTAAACCCCCTAATTCACAAACAAGTACAAATTACTAACATCTCTCCTTTCCTACAGTTACAACATAGATGGTCTGACTATCCAAGCTACCCCAACGACGACGTTTCCTCCGATGAAACAACCTCCGAAAGACCTGTTTACCAAAAGACCATTTACAGATCGACTTCGACTGCTAAATTAAGTGTTCATTGCAAATTTCAAAAAGACGTCTCTGAAAGATTTGAAAAATACAAAACTTACATTATTTCCATTTTTGGTTTGATCTCCCTGAGTGTATTCATATATATCAAATTGTTAACTCATTTGAACCAAAAGAAAAGAATCCATGAGATCTGTGAAGTCATTTTGGGGAAATTAATGAGACAACAAAGGTTCGCCATCAATGATGCAACGGGGGTCACACATAGATATCTTTCTACGATTTCTTTAAGAGACGAATTATTGGCCAATTTGTCTAATAGTAAAAGAGTTGAAATTTGGAGCTCTATTTTGAAAGAATTGGAAAACAATTCTAATGTGAGATCAATGACTAAGGAAATCCACGGTGAGATCGTTAGAGTTTTGGAATGGATCGGTGAATAATCATTCCATTACCATACTAACAGTAGCAGCTGCTACTGCTGCTACTTATATCTGGTTCTTATTTTTCTAGAGCTTCTTTTTTTTCTTCTTGAGCTTTAAAAATTAAAAATTAAGTCCCTTTGAAAATAAATATATGTATAGCTTCCATCGAACATGAAACCATAAATGTAGGCACAGCAATTTGCGGATTTACTTAGAAGATTTATCCGAGATCTTCGGCAGATGTCGGAGGTAGCACCGATGTCCGAACCGTCGTCTGCAACGTAATTTCCCCCGCTTCGGGAAAATGTGGAGCGATATTAAAATTTGACAGACGCCGTTTAAAAGATGAACAAAACAAACTAATTTTACCAACTATCCACCCAACAAGATCATTATAGGTCAGCAAGAAATCAACCAACAAACGCTCAATCATCAGAAACAAACAAAATGGCAAATTCATTGACAATCCAAGACATCCTCACTCAAGAATCCCAACTCCGTCTTCCAACATTAGACTCAGAAGCAGCTTTCCAATTAGGTGTTTCCACATTAAACTATGCTAAATCGCAATATCCAAATCGTCCTGTCGTGGTCGATATTACAACTGTTGGTGGTGCTACTTTATTCAGAAGTTATTTGGGGCAAATCCAACCTGATAATGAACAATGGATCAAGAAGAAGAGAAACACCGTTATTAGATTTGAAGCCTCATCTTTAAGATTTGGTAAAGAATTGGCATCAAAGGGGAGAACTCTTGCTGATAAACATTTGGATCCTTTAGAATTTACTAATTTTGGTGGTGGGTTTCCTTTAAGATTGCAGAATGCTTCGGAGATTACTATTGCGGTTTTATGTGTTAGTGGGTTGAAAGATTACGAAGATCATGATGCTGCGGTTAATGGTATCAAGAACGCCTTTGGTTTATAATATGGTATTACTTTATACATTAATAAAAAGCTCTTAATTTCAAATCGTGGACCTTGAAAAAAAGGAGTTAGTGTCGCCATCAGAATGTTTACATAACAGATACCATCATGTAGCACCGTCATTCTTCAAGAATTCATATATACGAACCCGTGTCCAAAAATCTCCTTAATTTGATAGACGACAATAACCATCACTTTGACTGTAGAATTCCTATGTATAGATAGATAGGGGTAAGCTACATACTGATTGATGCATCCACCCTTGTTAATATTGTCTTCTTTGCTGTGTGTGGAACGATGCGTTGACTTGCATGTCCCAAAAATTCAATTAGTAGCGTATTCTAAGCAAATTTATAATAAAATATTCCAATTTGACATTTCACATGCTTTTAGTTTTTTTTGGAATCAACAGATACAACAATGGGTTAAAAATAGATATTTTTCCGCATTTACAACTGTTGCTTATAATTGAATAATAGAGCAGTTTGTCTCCTTTATCTCCCGGCCTTATAACTCAGTTCATGGACTGAGATCACAATTTCATCCAAGAATTTAATTATTTTGAGATCGATTCAATTAGAACAAAATTAATTACATAAGCCTTGTGCGAGAGCTTACATAAGGTGGGGTTTTTTGCAGCGAGCGGGCTTGTTCCAGAAATAGCACATGCCAAAACGTACTACACAAGACAAGAAGCCTGCAATTCATTAACCAAACACCCATCCAATAGATCGATACGATTCCTCACAACAAAGCCTGCTAAAAGGGAGGAATCATATAGGAATGTCATCTCACGAAAAAAGACGGTCTCTTTTGTTTCCGTTCCGCTCCATTTCTTCTGGTAACACCAACGGTGCCGTAAGTGGAAGCAGCGATGGGAAGAAGAAAAAGCCAACAACGACGTTTGAAGTGATGAATAGAAGAAAGTTGACAGACAATTCCCCAAATAGTAGTAGTAATGGTATTCCACAATATTCAAGTAGAAGCACTGCTTCGGTTGGTAACACCAAGCCAATAACGGCTTCGTCCAAATATTCAGCTGCTAAGGAAGTCACTCCGTCGCCGCCGGTGAGTTCATCCAGTGACAATAATTCTCACAAACATACACACTTGCTTCACGTTCCTTCTCCACATATCTTAGACCCTGCAAAGAACAAACCTCCACACCACTCGGATTCTACTTCATCGTTCAAACACACTTCGAATGCTCCGTTGATAATCAGTGGGGACATACCGCCAGTGCCCAGCTATCACCACTTTGAAAGGAGTCCAAGTCCAGGTCCTGGTCTAGGTCCTGGTATGGTCAAGAGAAGTATGACCAGAAAGGCACCGCCCGGATTCAATGATACACAGTCTTCTGTGGCGACAGTATTGCAAACTGCTCAAGAAAGGAAACCAATTTCGGATGATTTGAGGGTAAATCAGGGAGAAAAAAGCGGCGAAGATGATGATGATGATGATTATGATCATGATCATGAGCATGAAGCAGAGGCAGATACAGCGAAAATTGATAACGCTAGACCACAGCTCAAACCAGAATTGAGTTTTGTTGAATCTTTAGACACAGATCCTATCCATAATGGATCCGAGTTCTTTGATGCTGAAGGAGGAGAAGAAGAAGAAGAACAGCAACAACCTGCAATCGAAGAACAAGAACAAGAAGAAGATAAGAGGTTGAGCAAAGTCCGAATGCAACAGATCAATTTGGCGCTTGATGAATCGGATTCTGACGTAGCAACTCCTCAAGATCAAGATGTAAAACCTTTAAAGTTCCATAGACGTCAAAGCAGTTCCGCCGCCACCCCTGTTCCACTAATAACTCCAATGCTCTTGTCAGATGATGGAGATTATACGAAAAGCCATATTAGGGAGAAATCTATTTCCGAGGAGTTGATCCAAGATATTGAGAACTATCGTCTTCAACACGCCACCCAAAAAGGAGAAGAAGAACATGAAGGGGAACAACAGGGAGAACAGGAAGAGCAAGAGACTATTGCTAATAATGTGGCAATTCACAGGAGAAATATGTCTCTGAGCGATGAAATCTTACAAGACATCGATGATTTCCAAACCGGTTCCAAAATCATAGACGAAGAAGCAGTAATCAGAAGTAACAGCTATGAGTTTCCTAAATCCCATTCTTTTACTGATTTACATAAGCAATTGGACCAGCAAGAACAACTAAGTGACGATGATGAACAGCCATCACCAGTGAAACCATTGGCTCAACCTTCAAAATTGTCCAAATTGAGCACACTCGGTAACAGACATCAGCTACTATTTGATGAGGAGGAGGATGAAGTTGGTGTTAGCCCTGTGACGCCACTGTATGGCCGCATATCTCCAGATGGCAGAGAACAAGAATACGGGTATTTCTCTAGTGTCCAAGCAGGAGAAAGGTTGGAACATGAGGAGGAGGACGAAGAAGAAGGAGACAATTCCTTTGATAGAAGTCCGTTAAGGTCCACCTCCAATGCCGCTAATCCCGTTTCCGCTGATTCTGCTGAGAATCGACAATCATTAGAGTCTGATTACATGGACAGAAAAAGTCTGACCAACAGCTCATTAGTCGGTGAGATTCATGAAGAAGAAACAGAACGCCAAATAGGATACGACCGTAGTTCTACTTTTGCCTTTGGACAAGGAAGAGTTGTTGATTCTTCCGATGATGAAGAAGCTCATCAGTCAGGATTTGAAGGTCAAAGAAGAAGTTCTCGTTTAATGATGGAAGATTCTTTAATAGGCTCTATGGATTCAGAACGTCAGCAGGAGGAACATGAGTACATACAAGAGCAAGAGCAAAAGCTGGAAGAATTGGCCGGTATAAGATCCGTTCCTGGCACCTTCTCTCTCAATCCGGCTTCCACGCACTCTTCTTTTGATTTCGAGTCGCGCGATGAGTCCAGAACGACAGGTAATATGGGTGGCTTGAGAATCGTCAATGATGGGAATTACAGTTCTTCTTCTTCCGACTACGAAGAAGCGGAAGAAGAAGAAAGTTCAAGCTTGGAGAGCGGAGTTTTGATCGATCAGACACCAGGAAGGGAGATAAAGGAGTTGGATTTTACACCAAGAGAGAACAGCGACGAGGATAGTGGCGAAGACGACGACGGAGACGACGAAGAAGATGGAGCGCTATCATTCACTACCCCGCCACCAGTTTCCATTCCACAATACCACGCACATCCGTATGACTTGCGTAATAAAGAACAAGCTGATCCATTGGGCCATCTCACACAACCATCGAATGCCATTCCATCGCCACCAATTTCAACAGGTGCTACTGCTGCTTCTTCTTCCACTACCGCCGCCTTTGCCAATACTTCTGGTGGTGGCAAACCGCCAGTGTCTGCGTTATACCAAGGACACATCAGAAGGCCACCACCACCTGCTGTCACCACTAATTCTTCTTCCGGTGCTACAAGAAGTGCAAGGGCCAGTAGTTTAATATCTCCTCCTGTTTTCCAGCCGCAACAACAACAACAACAACAACAACAACAACAGCAACAACTATTACTAACATCCAACACAGGGGGTGTCACAGGTGCCACAGGGGACCCAGGAGCTTCAGCCACTGCAATCCCTCCAATGAAGAGCCCATCTCGACACATCCCACAAAGATCTCCATACATCGAAACCATCCGGCTTACTGCTGGAACGTCCAACACGCGAGTCTCTTCCTCTGTATGGGGACTTCCTATTGGGATTATTTCAGATGACCAATTCTCTCTAAGAAGATCTTCCACCACCAATGTCTCCGGTTACAAACATTATCCACCAACAACACAGGCTCAAGGAACCACTAGCGGTACTAATACTAATTCAGGGATGATGGCAGGAATGAGTGGAAGAGTCAGTAAGATTGATTTGAAACATGGGAAGATCAAGCCACGGTTGTTAGCTAGTGAAGTGGATGATTTGGATTCTATGGATGGCAACGGTATCAATGTGGAATTGGAACGGCTCAAGACCACGAACTCGTCTATTTCCCAACAGACTCATATGAATAGTTATTCCATTCAGAATAGATCTTCTCCTTCCTCAAACATACCGGAATTAGAAGAGGAGGAAATCCACAAGAATAATAACGATGACAATAACAATGATCAATTGGCCATAGAGGTCAATAGAAGCGGGACTTTGAAACAACAGCAGATCCCGATGAATGTTTACAGAACTGGATCTATCAGTGTGAACCAGGGGACTTATTCTAACGTTGGTGGGTCTTTGTTTATTGCTAATCCGGATAATGATGATGATGATAGTAGTAGTGGCAATAACGATACAAGTGATAGTGATTAGGTATAATAATGAAAATGGTGATGATAGTTTTAATGCATGTACAAATAAGAATCTTTAAAGCATATCCCAGATCATACAACTTATATAGGTAGCTGATCTTAGGTTTATCAATTACCTACCACTGTTGCTCCGTCAATTAGATATGTACATTTCCCTGTCACGTGCGTATCTCATAGGGTATCTCTCCCACACAAATGCCGGATCAGATCTCGGGGAAGGTCGTGGCTGAACAATCGGAAGAAAATTCGGCATGGACAAACAATTTTGTTGTGGAGGCCCCAGTTAATAATACTTGAAAAAAACAAAAAGCTCTTACTTAATCTCCGCCTATTCAATACAAGCAGCAACAGCGACAGCAACAACATTAATATTAGCGCCACAAATGTTCAGAACCATTCTAACAAGACAACTACAACCTCTCAAGACCGCTATTACCTCTTCGACGAGAAGCCAGCGCAACGGGCTCGTTCTCTTACTACAACAACAACATCAAAGCAGATCTTACTCGTCCTCCTCCAGAGTCATACTTTCGGATTATGAACAAAAGATTCATTCCATTCTTTCCAAGGAATTATCCCCCGTTGTTGATCTGACCGTTGAAGATATCTCTGGTGGATGTGGGTCGATGTTTGCCATCAATGTTGTTAGTGAGAAATTCAACGGGATGAGTATGGTCAAACAACATAGATTGGTGAATTCCGTATTGAAAGATGAAATTAAACAATGGCATGGGTTGCAGTTGAAGACAAAGGCTGCTGATAAATAGATAATAGATATGGAAAAAAACAAATACTACAAAGATACTACAAAAGATGTAATAATAATAGTAATAATAATAATTATTTGTTTGTGATGCTATACAGTTGGATTTATTTATGTGTCTATTCTTCAACGATTTCTTCCTTTTCTTCAACGATTTCTTCCTTGATCTCTTCAATGACTTCGTCATCTTCTGGATGGGCAACTTCTTCCACGATACCAAAGGCAGCCTTGTCGTTTTCGAAAGTGGATCTGTAAGAGGTCCATTCTTCCAATAACTTTCTTCTGGTCAAGATCAAATCTCTTAAAGCAGCATCAGCTTCCATGGCATCGACTTCATCGAATTGAGCAGAGTATTCTCTCAAGTTCTTTCTAACCCTCTTCTTATCAGAGGAAGTCAACAAGGCTTCAGGACGAGGTCTCCAAACAAAGGCTTGGAATTCATCGATTTGTTCATCGCGCAATAATCTCCCACCTAAATCGAACAACTTGTAACCATTCTCAATCTTATGTCTCCAGACAGAAGACCAAGCAGCCAAGAATCTACCAGAAGGATCCCATTCCATATCGGTGATACCGGAATATTGATAGGTAGCAGTCATCTTAACATGACTATTGACATTTTCAGCTTCAGTTTCCTTCTTTTCCCCGGTGAAATCGAAATCGTAGAATTCAATAGAACCTTGGGTAGCAGAACCACCAATAGTAGCCAGAGCGACAAAACGACCCTTTGGAGAGAATTTAATAGTGTTCAAAAATTTACCTTCAATGGTTTTGAAACCAATCCATTTCTTGGTAGCAGCAACAGTGGTGTTCTTGACCTTGGAAACTTCAGGAGCATAAAAGGTGATCACGTTCTTTGGAATGGCCTTGTTACCGTTTTGTAAATCAGGGTTGGATAAAGTGACGAATCTATCACCTCTTGTTTCCCATTGGAAGTTGATCACTGTGTCTTTCAATTCGATTTTCTCAACTGGAATGTCCTTTTCGTTCAACTTGAAGAATTCCAAATTGGTGAAGAAAGTCTTCTTGGATTTAGTGTGACGATCAACCTTGACAGCCAAATACTCAGCATTGTCTTGCCAGTGCAACTTGACGTCTGAAACTTGGAACAAATTGATGGTTCTAAGGACTCTCTTGTTTGGAACTTCCAAAAGGGCAACCTTGGCAGTTTGGTTGGAAGTTTCAGGGGTCCAGTAGGCCAAAGCATAGGTCAATGGATCTTGCTTTCTGGAAGTGGCTAATTGGATACCAGCTGGGGCAAACTCGAAGTCAACGATATCGTCGATCTTGATTGGCTTCTTATCCAACAAGTTACAGTCGTCTTCAGTGTCATAGATGGCCAAAGCATTAGGACCAATTCTACCAAAGTATCTGTCGTCGTAGGACCATTTGATCAAAGGCCAGGTCATTTCCTTAGAGTGGGCCAAATGAGCAGGCAATGGGAAAGTCTTAACAGGTAAGCCGGAAACAATGTCCCAGATGACCAATTGATGACCGGTGGATTTCTCAGAGAACGGATATGTGGATCTGGCTGGATGGTCTTCGTCTGGCAAAGTGATAGGGACAGGAGACAAAGTGATCAAGAACTTTTCGTTTGGAGAGAAATCGATCAATTTAACAGAAGGATGGATGAATCTCTTGATCTGTTTGAAATCCTTACCACCCCAAGCTTGCACACCTTGTGGATGAACAGAGAATAAGAAGGACCCCTTTGGAGACCATTTGACATATGTCTGAGTCCAGCCCTGTCTTGGTTCCACGGCAGGCTCAGGGTTGTCCTTACGTTTGTTCCAGAAAACACCAACAACGTCTGACTTTTGTAAGACGAATTGATCACGGCCTGAATCGTCTTGTAACCAAGATCTCAAGTAATCGGTTTCTTGGAACTCTGGGAAAGGTGGTTCAGTGAAATCGTCATTGATGGCACCTTCAGCACCGTACTTTTCAATATCAGAAAACTTGTTGACAAAGATAGTGTGCTTGACATCCAACTTCTTACCATTTAACAATCTAACGGCCTTTTCAACGGCTTGAACAGATTCGTATTGGACAAACCCAAACCCTTTGGTCTTGCCGTTTTCCAAAGGCAAGTAGAAATCAACAATCTTACCATGAGCGGAAAGAAACTTGGTTAGAACTTTGGTTAAGATAGGAACCTTGGATTCTGGAGCAATTGGAGCACCATCAATAACAACGTATTTTTCAAAGGTTTTGTCTTCTGGAATAGCGAATTGTTCTTCCAAATCGGAAAAGTCGATGTCGTCGACTTTGATGTCTTCAAGAGTTGGCTTGACTAAGGTGGTCATCGTGAGTGGATCTTGCCGTTGTTGGAGAAAGTAGATAGAGAGAACCTCCTTGGATTAGCCCAGCGCTCGCTTATTATGTATGTGATTTTTTTTTTTCATCTTCTTCTTTTCTCCAAGCGTCCCCTCGCCACAACCCGAAAATCACATCCACACAAAAACCAAAAAAAAATATTTTGAATCGCGTTTGTGGCCGGGTAAGAGATGAAACAAGGGCCTGAGGCGTATCCAATAATCGCGGAAATCTTTGTCAATCAATAATATATCCCCAAAACTGGGTTATCTATCTGTTTCCAGGATCTGTACTTTATCCTTTCCATTAGAAAAAAAGAAAAAGAAAGAAGATGGATTACTACGTCGAAGATCTGTCACGGATCGGATCCATCTCGATCATAGTACAATCTCAAAATGTCCAAACTCCTATAACAGAACTCCCTGAACTTCAACTTTCAAATGAAACCCAAATCATTCTAACATTTCGTCAATATCCTGAATCCTCACCACTTGTTATCAACACCACTTCTCCGATCAGACAGAGCGTCACTGCTGAGAATTTCCAGAATCTGACAACGCTAAGAAATGGCATAATCTCAATCAAACTCCCGTCTTGTTCTTCTGTAACCCAAACATCAAGGAATACCTTGATGGAAACACCATACCAATGGGACACCAAATTCCTCCAATCCCTACAACCATCCTTCTCATTAACCTGTGTCAATTGTGGTAACAAAATACTAGACTCTGACAAATTGACACACATTAGCGAGATGCCCTCGGAGATATGGGCTGAATTGATGGATTTTTGGCATTGTCATAAACCACATCATCATCACCAGGGAGATAGCCATGATGATGAACATAAGGAATCGCTGGGGCACAGGTTTGATCTAAAAGTCCCGCAGAATACGTTGCTTACTGGTTCGTATTATTTTGCAGTGAATTTACAAGATGAACAGTTACAGAGATCCGTTATGAAGAAGAAAAACGAAGAAGAAGAAGAAGAAGAAGAAGGAACTGGCAAGGTTTATTGCTTGGGATGTCAAAGTGTATTGGGGGAAGTAGATAAGGTTCACAAAGTGGACAAACTGTTGAAATGGCAAGTTGGTATAATAACTGTCTGTGGCAAGGAATTGAGGTATGATCCTTGGCAGTTTGTGTATTATACTCTATTGGATAATGTGAATGGAACAGCAACAAGACTGATTGAGTTCATAACTAGGAAAAAAATGGCCGAAAAGAGGCTATTGGTTTGGATTTTCAACACTGAGATCAACTATTTTCTCACTAAAGACCAGAATATCCACAAAAACGCTTTGAAAGTTTATTATACTACGGTCCCACAAAATATTGATGAAGAACGGACTAATAGAGGCGAAATTGAAACGATCTTTATTTCGGAGAAAGTGATGGATGATACTTTGCTAAAATTGGAGAGTGTGAATTCCAAATTGCCCCTGTCTGTTAGAACTATGGGTAAAGGTTGGAATATGTCTTTACTTGGTAACTAATGATAATTTATATATAGTTTTTTTTAATTCATTTTTTGTTAACTGTGGCTGTTCTTATATACAGTGGTGCACGCACTATTGCGCAACGAACATGGTTTAATGTAGAACATTTATGCGGACTGTAAAAATGAAAATAAAATAAAATAAAATAAAAGAGAATAAAAGTTATGCAGATGGATGGTGCGCAAAGGCCGATAATCAACCAAGCTACAAACACACAAACCACAAAAGCTTTGCAAACCCCTCAATAAAGTTTCAAATGGACACAACAGACCAGTTCACTCAAAACACCAACCAATACGTTGACTGGCTTCAACAAGCACAGTTTGAAATCTCCAAAAAGATCGTCATCAAAGATCTTCGATCATTAGGACAAGGCCGTGGGATTATTGCCACTTCTGATATTTTAGAAGATGAAATTCTTTTCAAGATCCCTAGATCTGTTCTTTTGAACGTCGAAACATCGACATTGTCACAGATCTTACCAGAGAATAAATTAAAACTCTTAACGGAGTTCGATCATTGGGAAGGTTTGATTCTTTGCTTGCTTTATGAGTTTCAACTCGGTCAACAGAGTAAATGGTGGCCATATTTACAGTTATTACCTGAAGCTGAAAGTTTTAACACGTTGATGTACTGGACCCCAAAGGAGTTAGAGAACTTGGACCCTTCGTTGATCTTGAACAGGATCGGTAAGGATAAAGCCAGGGAACTGTACGATAAGTTGATTCCAAATGGGTTTAGATCCCTCGGGGTTACAAACATGGATGCTGATGCTGTTTCCTTTGAGACGTTCAATCGAATTGCCAGTATCATCATGTCGTACTCTTTCGACGTTGAAAACGTGGACTTCAACGAAGACGAAGAAGACGATGATAAGGTGATTTCTGATGGTTACTTGAAATCGATGTGTTCTCTTGCCGATCTTTTGAACAGCGATACGAACTTAAACAATGCCAATTTGGTCTACGATACGGATCACTTGGTCATGAAGGCCATCAAACCAATTATCGCGGGTGAGCAGGTGTACAATATCTATGGTGATCATCCTAATAGCGAACTGCTAAGAAGATACGGATATATTGAAAACGGTGGTTCAAAGTTCGAATTCGGTGAAATTCCATTGAGCTTAATCAAGGAACAATTCTTGAAGACTTTCCCCGATTGTGGAAACAATGGCGGCGAATTCATCGATCTGCTATTAGAGGAGCTCATCCCACAAAACGAAGTCGAAGAATTAGAGGAAAACATCGTTCTTGAAGCTTACGACACCTATAAAGAAGGCGGGGAAGTGTTACCTGAGTCTCAACTATTGATCCAAAGTTTATCAACCATCGCCCAGGTCCCGAATATCTCCTCCTCCAGCTCAATGGAGGACCAATCCGAATTGTCCAAATTGGTCAACAGAATCCTTAAGAAATGCTATCAATTGATCGAAAGCAATACTATGACCTCCCAAGCCAAATCTCTTTGGGAAAACTGTGTCCATGCCAGGTTGAAGCAATATCCATCACACGCCTTCCGTGAAATGGACACTGAATTGGATGGCTCCTGCGAAATAGATCGAGTGAGACTGGCAGAATGCGTGCTAAAGGGAGAAGTTGCATCTTTACAGCAAGGGTTGAAGGGGTTTAGTAAAGGTTTCAAGATTATTCCGGATGAGAAATTGCTTAGAAATATCTTGAAGAAGAGACCCTCTGGAGATGACGCTGGTAAGTTGGCCAAAAAGTCTAGAAAATAAGGTCTTGTACATACCTTATTATATAAGATAAAAGAATAATAATAATTATCTGACAAGCTTAATACCCTTTTTTGCCTATTGTGCATAGCTGCAAGTGCGACAATAGAAAAGAACTAATTAAATGCTTTATTTCCTAGGGCTTTGGTGAAGTATATATAAATATATATATATATATATATATATACACAGCCTAGAAGACAGAAAGAAGATCTGCCTGTCCCCTGGCGGCTTGGCGGGCCTGGCAGGGTTCAGCTCGATTCACGGACCGCGTTTACTGCAGTAAACTTTGTTTACGTTTAAATTTAATTTTTTGCAAAATCTTTAGTCACCCTGGACGCCAAGTCAGCCATAGTACCTTTTTTTTTTGGTGTTTTTGGGGCGCAGAAAAAGTTCCAGCCAAATCTCGCGTTTTCACCACAAAAACTTGGTCAAGAAAATCAAAACAAAAACAAACAGCAAAAACAAAAACAAAAGCTACAAGGATTGTGCAGAAAAAAAACATCAACAATTGAACGCTTTGATTCTTACAATTGAACTTCGATTAACACTATTATCGCTCCGACCTTTGTTCGTTCTTTATACCATTCAAACCTGATTCTCTTACACACAGAAGCAACACAAACAGATCGAGAATCTCTGTTTTCAAGACCGTTCGAACCAGCAACCAACCGCAGCTTCCAAAGAGATGGCTCAAGGCAACAACAACGACAACCACAGCAACAGCAACATGGCCAAGAACAGCTTCAACCAATCACAGGACTTGAGCGACTTGAGTCCTAGCCATCCTATCAGTACCAATTTATTGTCCAACAGCAGTTTCAGTGGGTTTTTGTCGCCTTATAACTCGGCGCATTTTGCCTTTGAAGACCAATCGAGTTTCCAGAACACAACGACCGAGACCAGTCTTCCTTTGATCAACACTGAGCAGTGGCACCACCCCTTGGATGATGTCTTCCAGAACACCCCGTTCAATGTCAAGCACCAACAGCTCAACAATCTTCCTTCCTTGCCTGGCTTCACAGGGATGTCTCCCTTGCGCACCCAGCAGTTCCAAGCTGATTTCGGCCTGAACAACTCTGGCCAGCTTTCTGACTCTCCCAACTCCTTCTTCAACAAGATGGTAAATCTGTCCCCAAACTTCTCCACACACACGCCTTCTCGTCCACTGTTGAGATCGCCTTTGAAAAACATCCCGATCAATAACAATTCTCCAACAGCCGCTAAGACTGCCAAATATCTTCTTAAGAGTCCAGCTAAGAAGAAAAAGAAAAACAGCATCAGTAGCAGTACTAATAACAATATCATCATTAACAAAGGGTTCACCACGCCTTTGAAGGCCTCGTTGACTATGGAAAATATTATCAGCTTGTGTCCGAACGACGACGATTCAGCTGCTCAGAATCCAAACTCTTCTCCAACAACAATCATCAACTCCTCCGCTGTCAAAGCCAACGCTACTTACAACAAGAAGGAAGAACCACAATCTCCAACCAGAGTCCCACCTTCGTCCTCCAATCTCCAAGAAATCCCAGTCGAACCAAAACTGGGAACATTCAGCATGTCCAAGAATATCGCCAAAGAAACGAACAATAACAACAAAAATAATAATAGTAATAATAACACTAATAAGGCACCTAAGTTTGCACCACTGGCAATTATCGTGACGAATCAATCAACATACGAACAACAAGCAGCAGCCAAAATCCCATCGGAGAGAAGGAAACAATTGGGAAGATCTTCCACTGTCAATGGTGCTGGTATTTCCAAGAAGAAAAGTAATGGTAATGGTAGTGGTAATAGTATTAATGGTGCCGGTGGGAGGGGGAAATTGAAAAGATCGGTTTCTCAACCTCCAGTGATTAACGTTTTTAAGACGAAGACTAATGAACTTAATCAGAATATTAGAGACGTGTTCCGTGACGATCAATGATTGTTATAGGCAATTAGCTAGTAATAGTTGGCTACTAAAAGGTGGTTTCGTCTTGGTCTTCTTCCCATTTGTTGTTGTTGTTTTTTTTCACTTTTTGGTTTTGATGCTGGGTCTGTTCTTTTTGTCATTTCATGAATTATGTGACATTTAGTGTTTTTTGGGTTTTATTTGGGTTTTATTTGGGTTTTTTTCGTCTTATTCTTCTTCTTCATCTTCTTCTTTTTCGTCTTTTATTCACAAGATTTGGTAACTACTAATACCAGTCCAATTATTCAACAATTAGATACCTTTGCTCTCTTTTTTATGATTTGTTTTTTGTTGTTTCTTATAAATAAATTAGCTGATTTGATTTTCAACAATATATAGTAAGTATATTAAACTAGAATTTTTCAAAATATCATTTTTCCAAGGTACAACGTTGTGTAAGCATAAACAGACGTGTGAAGAAATTGTCCAATTAGATAACCATAGCCATATAGATCAACCGCTGTACTTTAAGATAAAACTTTGATTTTGAAATGTATTAGAATATTATTTTTTTTGGACAAATTCATATGGATCTGATCAACTGTAAAATTATGCAGAATATCACAGATCTTACACAAATGTGGATCTCTGCAGATGTCAGTACTACATGCAGTACAGTACATGTCTCGGAAACACATGTGTATTTAAAAAACTATTTTAAATGGATTCAGACAAAAGTCCAAGTTACTTTGCCATTAGACAAAGATAGACTGATTATTGAAATTTTGAGGTAGATTTAATTCTGTTTTGTCAAACCTACAACATCGTACTTCAATTCCGTGTGTTTGTGTATCTTTCAAATAACTTGGTGTATTCTTTGTTCGTTCTTCCCCTTTTTTTTCTGAGAAGTTTTCTGTTTTCTATGATACTTCCGTTCCATGACTGGGACGTCCCATCCAAGGGCAAATCCTTTTTATGCGATCCGGTGTAAGGCAATGCGGACGAGGATGGCGGACGTTTATTAATTAATTGATCTCGGGACACGTTGATACCAAATAAACCGTTGCCGTTGGTTGGTTGACTAGATCCGTTGATTAGATTTAAAATTGTGGATACTACTACTACTACTAAAACCTGAAATACAGACCGGTCCTTCGGTAAGTTTACGTGGGAAAACTGTAAATATTATTTATTATTTTGATAAGTTACAGTCAGATCTGGGTCAATATAGATGTCACTGATTATAATAGTATAATAAAGGTGCAAAACGTGGGGCATGGAACAAAGCAAAGACCGAAAATACACAAGACACTTCCAGGTCATTTTAATCAAATATAGCAAGCTGTGGGAAATTTCTGAAATTACACAAATGTATTCTTGACTTTATCTTTTTTAAAATTTATCAAAACGACAAGCTTGCAATATGAAGTTCTCCTTATCCTTTTCTGCCTTAATCGGTGCCATCACTGTCGTTGAAGTTGCTGCTTCTATCAAATATCCTTCTGAAAAGCCATACTCTCAAGAATCCAAGGACATCGACTCCTTGTTGAGATACACCGGTACCACTGGTCCATATGTCCAACATTTAGGTTATGGTATTGATACTGAAACTCCATTTGGTTGTGAAGTTGTCCAAGTCCATGCTTTCACTAGACATTTCGAAAGATATGCTACTACAGGTACTGGTAAGGGTAATAAGGCTATTATTAAGAAATTGAAGGCACAAAATGTGACTGAGTATGTTGGTCCTTTGGCCTTTTTGAAAGATTACGAATATTACGTCACCGATGATTCAAGATTAGAATCTGAGTCCAATGCGGGTTATTATTCCGGTTTAGGAGATGGGTACAAGTATGGTTCTGATTTCAGAGGCAAGTATGACCATCTTTACGATGGGAACTCCACTTTACCTATCTTCTCTGCTGGTCAAGCAAGAGTTGTTGCTTCCGCTAGAGCCTTCGGTCAAGGTTTCTTTGGTGTCAACTACACCGACTTGGCCTCCCTTCAAATTTTGCCAGAAAAGGCTACCAGAGGTGCCAACACTTTAACTGGTACTGATGCTTGTGTCAACTATAACTCTTCCACCTACGATTACATCGTTAATGAGTTTGATGCCTCCTACTTAACCAAGGCTGCTCTTAGATTGAACATCGAATCTCCAGGTTTCAACATCTCCAAGAACGATGTCAACGCTTTGTTGTCCTACTGTGGGTTCGAATTGAACGTTAGAGGTTTCTCTCCAATCTGTGAAGTCTTCACCAGGGAAGAATTGATCAACTTTGCCTACCAAAAGTCCTTGAACTACTACTATGAAAACGGTCCAGGTTACCACGAAGTCACTGGTGCCATTGGTTTCTTATACGCCAACAACACTTACACTTTAATGGAAGAAAACACAAGCAACATGACTTTATCATTCTCTCATGACAGTGATATTTTCTACTTCACCACTGCCTTAGGTTTATTCGATGGTGAATACGATTTATCTCCAAAATACGTTGACTTCCAACATCCATTCAGAGTCTCCGATATGGTTCCAATGGGTGCCAGATTAGTCCATGAAAAGCTTCAATGTAAGGACTATGCTACAAATAAAACAGAACCATACGTTAGAGTCTTACTTAACGATGCAGTTATTCCATTACCTGATTGTCAAGATGGTCCCGGTTTCTCCTGTTCCTTGGACGGTTACAAGTCTGTTATCGAAGAAAGACTTGGTAACTCCTCTTATGTTGAAGCTTGTGGCGTTAATTCTACCTATCCACAATATTCTTCCTTCTACTGGGATTGGGAACAAACCACTAAAGACAACTAAATTTCTCCAATAAAAGTTGCTGAAATTACATGTTCAATTCTTATATATCTAGATACTCTAAACTTTAAAAGTTAAATATTTTTATTATCGATAAATATCTTATTAAAATTTTAAATAAAAAATATATAATTGAAATATTACACCTTATTCTTTATAAAATTATAGTTCGAAACCAATGTCAGTTAAATTACAATATCTAAGTGAAAAAATAAATTTGACTTAATATTCATTTTACTAAATTTTTTAATAAGTGATTCAGAAATAAAAAAGAATAAAACATAAATAAATAATTATTAAAATCCACATGGAAAAAAATAAGGGCCGAGCGGGGAATTGAACCCCGGGCCACTCGCATGCTTGGCACGGATCCACCTGTTAACAGGCAGTCGCTTTAACCCAAAGCGAGTATCATACCACTAGACCACGCGGCCTTATTTATGTGATTTGAAACTGTACTGATTTCCAGACTTTGCAATTTACCTAGTTTGCTATTTTTTTCGCCTTCCCCCCATTGGGACTATATTTTGATACACAATAATAAATTTATAAACTATAATACAAATAATTATCATTTAAAAAAATAAAAATGGCCAAATAAGAGAGATACAGCTATATTCAACACGGGTTTTTGGTCCAACGTTTTGTAGTCATTCGAACAACAATATAAATCCATGGGTACTATTTCAAGATCAATGATTCTTAAAAAACATACTTTTAACTTCTCGTAAAGGCATCAAACAACGCTGAATTATCACCACAAATATTATGCTAGATTACTATATATTCCAGTAAAGTTCAACTCTCCATGGGGATTGATTGCATGTTTTGTACACAAGATATTTAAAATGGAACGCTACTACAAATAATCATTTCATACTCATGACTTCTCTGTATCTCTCAAGCGTAGTTTCCCTTTCTGCATCTCTATCAATGCAAGGTTTGTGGTAGTCCTTCAAGCTTTCTGCGTAATGAACTTGTTTGGCTGGATACTTCTTGAGTTCTGGTAGCCATTGCTTGATGAACTTACAGTCCTTGTCGAATTTCTCACTCTGAAGGTAAACGTTGAAGATCCTGAACCACGGCTGAGAATCAATACCAGTGGAAGTAGCCCATTGCCAGCCTTGGTTATTCGAGATGAGATCGCCGTCAATCAAATGATGATAGAACCATAGTTCACCAGCACGATAGTCAATGTTGAGATCCTTCGCCAAGAAGGAAGAACAAACCATTCGGCATCTGTTGTTCATGTACCCAGTTCTCAACAACTCTTTCATGCTCGCGTCAACTATAGGAAACCCTGTTTCACCCAGGCACCATTTGATGAACTTTTCCTCTGAGTTTTCACATTGCAGATCCAAAGATGACAAATTCGTTGGGACATACATCATAGTATACGGCCAATTGCAAACCAAATGACGGAAGAATTCTCTCCAGGCAAGTTCTTTGATGAAAGTTTCAATACTTTTGTTCCCACCAATCGTCTTGTCGTTGTTCAACGCTATGAGCTTGGAAAATATGTATCGAACGGAGATTGCACCTTGGGCCAAATGATGCGATAGATGAGAGGAGCCACTTTTATGAGGCGGGTCCTTATCAGAGATGTACTTGTAGACACCTTGGTCAATGTATGTGTCAAAGGTTTCATAAGCTGCCTTTTCACCCGCCTTATATTGTTCCTTGACATTTGCCAAATCAGACATTGTGACGATTCCTTTGTAATAACTGCTTTCAACCAACTGTTTCAAACCAAACTCCTCCTCAAGCTTTCCTTCCTGGTCGTTGAGCTCTTCATAATCCCATTGCTTAAAAGGTTTTGGATCTGCCAAACATTCAAGCTCGCCATTCTTGCACATTTGCAAAGTCTTCACTGCCCAGTTTTTCCACCACGGAGTGAACTTGGAATAGACAGTTCCTTTCCCAGTTTTCAAATGAAACGGTTCGACGATACACTGTTCATGCACTGCAAAGACATTGAGGTTTGAAGATTCGATAATGGAAATATCGGTGTTCAATTCGTCCCATTCATAACGAAGATTAAAAGAAACGGTCTTGGAGAGAAATTTCTTGGAAATCAAGTCCTCCACAAAATATGGAGTGAAATCCCTTTGGTCTGTGTAGATAACCTTCAGCGGAATATTGAGTGCGTTCAAACTCTGCTTCAATTCAGCTAAAGTCCGTTGGACGAAGTTGATCTTAAAGGCTGAATCCAAATGACGACGCAGATCAAATTCGTTAAACACATAAACCGTGACGACTTTCTTATTCAGCTTATGACCCAGATCAATGGTATTCAGTAACGCCAAGTTGTCATGGACACGTAAATCATTCCGAAACCAATGAACAAGGACCTTTTCATCTTTGGTTGGGTCACTAGGTGGATTCTGTTCAAGTGCCTTCTCTAGTCGGTGGTAGGGCTTCTCACGTTTACCATTGTTAAACTTGTTGGCTTTGATACGATCTAAACGTTTGGATTTGTCGTAAAATTGTGGGTTCACTTGGAGGAATTTGACCCAGAACTCGGATGTTTGTTTGGTGTTATTATTGGATGGTGAAAGCTTGATTCTTTTGGACATCTGGGGATTCTAATACTAGCTGACTATGTAACCGCGGTGGATGAATTGATTAGACCATGTACAATGCCATTCTATGAGTGAGATAGAATGAATAAAGAATGTTCATTTGAATAGTTTATGAATTTTTCCAATTTGGTTGGTTAGGCTTGTTTATGATCTCATTAAATTGGATGGATTGCTTAGATTATTCCAGAACCTGCAGGCAGGTTGACACCATCTCAATCTGGCATCCTTTACGACCACCGGTGCATGAAAGCAAATTAAAGGTAAACTGAACTGAAAAATATCACCAAAATCATCTTCCAGTTTTAAAAATTGATGATTGAACAATTAAAAAGGAGCTCCACTCACCCCACCTATACAGAAAAAAAAAGATTTGCGTTGTTGAAAAAAAAGAATTTGAAAAAAATAAAGGGCCGAGCGGGGAATTGAACCCCGGGCCACTCGCATGCTTGGTACGGATCCACCTGTCAACAGGCAGTCGCTTTAACCCAAAGCGAGTATCATACCACTAGACCACGCGGCCTTTTATTGGTGTTTGTAAAGAATCAGCCTGACCACGCGTAACCTGGTATTACGTGACTTATGTTAGGGCCGATCATTCCTGATTAAGACTGATCGGGGCCGACTTATTTTGTGTTGTGAAAAGTTTTATCTACTCAGGAATTCCTTTTATATAGAGGAATTCCCACATGAGTAACCTGCAGACGAAACACATGTATAATAGTATTTAATAAAAAGCAAGTGTTATTTGAGAACAGAGTCAACTTCTATAACTACATTCCAGGTAGGCATTCCAACCAGTTATTATACAATCAGATATCCAGAAGCCTACAGAACCGGCAACATCATCGATCCAATCTCTCATAGTGTTTAAAAATTATCTATTTTCTCCTACCGCGCTTGATATAGATCACGTGACGGTTGATCAAACCGAAGGATCAAAAAAAGCATCGATCTCAAGTCTGATTATTGGATTGAAAGAATTTTCTGGAATTATGAAATTTTATTATATGCAAATTTTATAGGAAGGTATTTTTAAAAGTATTGATACATGATTACTAATTAAAAAAAAAACAATAAAGAATGCGAGATCTTGCCCAAGCGTTGGGTACAATATCATTCAAGATCAACTGAAGGTTTTGTGATTGTAATTTTATATAATGAGAAAAATATATGTTTGATTGACTATTTTCGCGGCTTTCTCAAAACAAAGTCAAACTTTCCACGATATCCCCATCAAGAACCTCCCAAACCATTCCTGATGATCCTTCCTCTTTTCCTTCAAATACATACATCAAACTCTTCTGTAGCCTTTCATCTTCGTTTTCCTCACAATAATCATCCATGTCGACATGATGGAAATCAGAATGATCGACTAATTCCATCGACTGACCTAAGAGATTCGTTTCACTTGAATCCCTCATTATCAATAAAGGTTCCAACAATCCAGGTTCTTGACCCTCTTTATCTTTTAAAGCCTTTGTCACAGTGTCGAAAGAGGAACTGGAATCTATGTTCCATTTTGGTATGATGAAGGGGCTTTTCTCATACGTACCAAAACTAATACCGGTGGGAGAATTACAATGCAGAATAATTTTAACCAAAGTACCAAATTTGGAAACATTTGATGGAGAATGATCATAAAGAAGATCGAAGCCGAGTTTGAAGTAATTGTGGAATATGAAATCTGTATGTTTTTGGACACTTGGTGGTTGGTGAGAGTGAATTTGTAATTTGGATGGTCTTTTACGGAATATTTCATCTGGTGGGCCTAGTGAATGGAGAATATAGGGTTGGTTGGACTCATTGAGTTTAAGAGAAAGACTGGTAAGATTGTGCGGATGTTTGCAGAATGAAAGTTCTAGCCTTTGTGATGACGGTATTATTTCTATCTTGGAGATCGTTATCGTACTAGAATCAGAAGAACTTGAAAATTGATCATTTAAGTCCTTGGTACTCTCTTGTGATTCCACGAAAGCTTCAAATGTTTCAAATTTATGAATATATAAATTCTGGCATTCCACTTGATATTTCTTGCTCTTGAGAAGTAAATCATGTAAAACCTTTTGTTCACCGTTTTCAAGGTCAACTATTTCTGGATCAACATCGAAACTTAACGTCAAACCAGGATAATCCAACATAACAACGCCACTAGAATAGCAAGCCACTCTGGTCGTGGGACTAAATATGCGATTGTACAAGTTTGCCAAAGTCCAGTCATTGATAAATTCACCACCATATAACAATCTTGTATTTTTCGTATCAGTGGAAACTTTGATGAATACCAACCTCTGTTTCTTTGGCTCAAAGATCAATTCTATGCCATATTTGACGAGTTGGACCTTTATTGGCATCTGTTGCGGGTTAGTGTCATTATGGTGTACTTCTACTTGGATTTGCGATTCTGAAAGAAGAGATAGGATGCTATTTAACGATTGATAGAGTGAGAGGTCACCAAGGGATAGAAGGGGGTTTATGTTGAAATGTAGTTCTGCCATTCACGTAAATAATATATGTGATTGAAATCCTGATTGAATATGAATAGTGATGCTCAATATTATCGATTCAAGTATGACGGTTTAAGCAAAAGCATGGGTGAATAACACTAGTGAATTTTAGCTAAAAATTAAGGACAAGTGGCAAAGGAGCAGTTAGTATCTATCCTTGATGATCTGGACCACGCCGCCCCTTCTGGCCAGCGGATTTGGAAGCGATCGCGAATTCTTGATAAGATGCAACAATAGCACAAAAGTAGCCCTGAACTGGTGTCATGCAGCGCAACCGCAAAATTATGCCACATGCGTGCGTTGGATTAATTTCAACACCTGACTGACTAAGTTGTTCAAAGTTCGTTTAAATGTTGCTACAATTCGCACTTTCGCAGATATAAAAGCAATGATGGTTTGCCACTGATCAATCCTCTGAAACATTGGCCATCTGCTTTGTTTCAACATACATGTTTACCGCCAAAGCCCTGATCATACCGTCATTACGAAGAATAACCCCACTGATCTTTTCCAGAGCTCCATTAATATCCAAGATGCAACTATTTACTATCTCCACTTCCATTTTGGATTCTTTGAAATCCCATCAGATCTTTCCTGATGTTCTTGATGATTTTGAACCACAAGGTCTTCTCACAATTTCATACGGTGGCGCTAATGAAGTCGCCATGGGGAACACTTTGAAAGTGAGCGATACAAAGGAGAAGCCTACATTTCAATTGACTTTAAACACTCCATCTTCTTCGTCTTCTGAGTCCACAGAGATCAAAGTCAATGAGGCTGATTTGTTCACATTGGTTATGACAGACCCGGATGCTCCTTCACGTACAGATAAGAAATGGTCAGAATACGCACATTACATCTCCACAAACATCACATTAGAATCTATTGAGTCCTCTCAATCTGACTCTGAATTCATCTCTTCTCAACCTTGGTCTACTAAAGGTGATGAAATCTTGCCATATTATCCACCAGGTCCACCTCCAGGCACAGGCAAACATCGCTATGTCTTTATTCTTTTCAAACAGGGGAAGAAAATTGATGCCGAACCGTTGAAGGGAAGACCTAATTGGGGATATGGTGTTCCTGCTACTGGTGTTAGAAAGTGGGCTGGTGAACATAGCCTAGTTCCGTTTGCCGTCAATTTCTTCCAGGCTGAACATGAATAATAGCAATAATGATATGATGCTTTGACCTGTAATTTGTTTCTGCGTTTATACGATCGTCTATAATAGTTAACCCTTATGATTGCTCTGTTTGATACATGGGTGTTTTATACTGTATGTAGTGAGACATCATGCAATTGTTACTTACCCTACGATCAAATTACCACCAGATAGAATAAGTTATGTTCCTATCTGAATAAAGAATAAATAAACATTGATCATACCAGACAACCAACACATATACAGTAATATTATTGTGCAGGGAAAGATGCTCTTAATAAATTTGAGTTTGACAACTCAGCCTACCAGTACCCATTACCATCCCATACTTCATCTTGTAAAAATCCCCTGAGAACAGTGATGCAACCAGTTTGCAAAAGTGGATGACCAGCGACGAATCTGATGAACTGTTCCAATCCTTCTCTTCTCTCCTCAATGATTTCATCGGTGAATCTTTTGTTTCCCCAATATTTCGCAGGTAAAGAAGGTATGATGACTCTTGTTGATTGGGATTCAAGAATCTTCTTCAACTTCTCGAAATCCGAATAGCGACGGCGTACGGAGCCCTCACGAACTTTGAAAAGTGGAATGTTAGTATGTGTTGTAAGAAGATAAGTGGTGAATTGTGTGGATGTCGAAGTAGAATAATGGGTTTGTGGGTTTGTTAGTTCGATTTCAAGGAAGTTTTCAGGCGTGGCATAGGTGGAAGTCGTTTGTTTCTTTGGTTTTACCTTTGTGGATTGAGAGGCGTCTGTGCTTGGTTTATCATCAGAAGTAGTGTTGTTGTTCATGCCATTGTTTTTGGTTGGAAGAGCTGGTGGTGGCGTTAAAGATTCTCTTATCTCTGTATCGAACGATTTGAAAACCCGTGACGTCATTGTTTCTGTATTATTGCGAATCAAATTATTGAACAGAGAGTATCTCAAGCTGCTGGTTCTATGATGTATCCAATTTAAAGTCTTAATTATTAGTTGTAGCTATCAATAGATGTTTGCAGCTTTGAGAGCGACGTCAAACTAAGAAGAATTCGCAAAGGCCGCCTGACATCTCGCCTGACATCTCTAGGCCGCTGCTGAGTCAGCAATATCCCAACAGAGGAAGCGAAGGAGAAAAATGTCCGAAACAAATTTGTCCGAGATTTGAAAATGTCCTGTGAAACTTGCTGGTAGTACTTTCCCGGCTTAGTCATACCAAATAATGAGGCGGGTGTTTTCTATATCGTGAAGCGAAAAGCCAGAGAAAGGGCAACTTTGTTTAACCAGATGTTTAAAAATGTGTTTCTAAAGTAATGTAGACCGAAAATGATGATCAGAAGCTAATGGTTTATCATAATTTTATGGCCAAACTCCAGCTTCAATACCACAAACGTAGTGTGCTCAAACCCCCTTTGCCGCCGACCGCCAGCGAAAATCTCACAGGCGCCGGTGGAAAAAAAAGCGACGACCACTCAATGAAAAATGAAAACAAACATGGGCAACGAACCACCCAAATTTATTGATTCAATATATTCCATCCCCATTATCACAAAGAGGGCTATTGTGCCATACGTTACTTTAAAATCCTACACAAACATGGACGCGCAATTTGAAGCTTCCGAGTACCTGAACCACCAACTGGTTGACGACGAAGAGACCGCTGAGACTATGATCAACAACACCCACAGCATACCCACACAACAACAAGCCGCCGTTCAAGAGGAAGAAGAAGAAGACGCTGAAGAGGAAGAAGAAGAAGAGGAAGAAGAAGAAGAAGAAGAAGAAGACGTGATGAATATGGGTGACTCGGCCTTTGCTAATGTCGCTCAAGGCCTAACGGGCCACTACCGTAATGTGATGATGACCTATTGGCAAGAAACCATCAATTCCATTGAGCATTCCGATCATGATTTCAAGAACCACCAGCTGCCACTAGCACGTATCAAGAAAGTGATGAAGACTGACGATGAGGTGAAGATGATTTCTGCTGAGGCTCCGATCCTGTTTGCCAAAGGCTGCGATGTGTTCATCACCGAATTGACTATGAGAGCTTGGATCCATGCAGAAGAGAACAAGAGACGTACTTTACAAAGATCAGACATCGCTGCCGCGTTAATGCAGAGTGACATGTTTGATTTCTTGATCGATATTGTTCCAAGAGAAGAAGAGAAGAAGAGCAAAGTTCCACAATCGAGAAGCGATTCGTATGTGGGGAATGGGTACACTGCGATGGAGGAACAACAACAACAGCAGCAGACTCAATATCAACCACCATCACAACAGCAGCAACAGCAACAGCAACAGCTACAGCAGCAACAGCAACAGCAACAGCAACAGCTACAGCAGCAACAACAACAACAACAGCAACCACCACCACCATCACAACATAATCAAGTGATCCAAAACGATCATTTGTCAACACTGCTGTTTGACAGTCCTGCTAATAATAATAACAATAATAATAACAACAACAGTAACAATCCCTCCACGCTAGACCAAGAAAGAGCGTTCATCCAAGAGAACATTCCTTCCCATGTAGGTACCGGACAGGAACAACGACAACAACAACAGGAAGCCGTTGAATCTTGGGGTGTTTGAGTTTATGAGTTTGTGTGTGAATGAGCGTGTGTGTTTTAACGAATTTATGGATGACTTTTGTAGTGTTTTTTAATGAGCTAAAATTAATGACTTTTGTACTTTTCAAAAATGTTTGGGGATCCAGCATTGTAAAATGGGTAACTAATAGTCTTTCTTAGGCTTTCAAACTGCCTCTCCAAAAGAATGTCAACTCTGACAAATTATATAGTATACAAAACTAACTATGCAGATATCAAGTAATATGTCCTTTAGAATCATTGTGAATAGACTAACTTAGAATCCGATAGATTAGTAATACCTTACCTAATCACGTGAGCGCTGTCTTATTACAGTACTATATATCTATTAATAAGAAACAAAAAATCTGAAAATTGGAATTGTGTTTACGATTCTGCTCGCCTTTCTTCAACAATGAAAGAAACACAAAATTGGGGTATCAATGTTTTTAGTTTTTAAGTTATGCTCTTTTAAAGTTTAGGAATGTTGTCCTTTTTTTGTACATTTTCGCTTTTCTTTACTGAGAATGGCCGAAAATTGTGTTTTCAGTTTTTTTGGTGCGCGATTTTCAGACAAAGACATTTTTCGGTTTTTCGCGTTGTTTTGATTAATAGCTTGGTAGTTAGTAGTGCATATCGGTTCAGCCACTTCTTGACAACGACACAGCTCCTCTTGCTAGCCGCCTTCGATTTAGAGCTCCTCCTCCTACACCTCCTCCAGCCCGTGTGGCACAAGATGCTTTGGCAGTTATTATGAGAGAGAACCTTCTTGCGGATCCCACTTATTAATCTTCAAGATGCTCGGGAGACGATCGATAGTGAAGAAAATGATTTGGAAGAAGATTTCCAGGTCAATCGCCCTCAGATGTATGATCCAGGTCCAATGAATGCCATATGTCGTTTCTGCTCCGCTAAGCTCTTCAACGGGGAGTCTTCTTCCTTTTGTTGTGCCAACGGAAAGATTACGTTGCCCAACTTTCGGGAGCTTCCGGAACCGATTAAGGAGATATTCAGAGACCCTTTATTCCGCAAGTACAGCAGGAAAATCAACAGCATGCTTTGCCTCTCATCACTCGGTTCACGTGTCACTATATCGGATTCCAGAGGTGGAGCCTATTGATTTGTTATGAAAGGTAAATTATTTCACAGAGTTGATGGCATGCATCAGGAGAAGTTTGCGGAAACCTAAACATTAGACCTTTTGAGACAAGTGGATCGCCGAATGGATCTACTGAGAGGGGAATTATCTCAGGAGTCTCAAGGTCAAACTTTCCATGGAAGAGTCGGTATCATGTTGGATCATGTTGAACTATCAAGACTGTCTACCTCCAGCAACGCAATCATCATGGTGAAGTCACTACCCACCGATTTTGAACAAACAGGTAAGCTCATAACAAATAATGTCGTCCTTTCCAAAGTTGCAAGACATATCAAAGAAGAGATCAACCTATTCAACTTAAGATGATCCATCAGAAAAAAAATGGAATCACGCTTACTCAATATATATATATATAGTACCAAAATACTCTCACCTACTCAGAAAATTTCTGGCATGTTCCACATACCGAAGTGAAGCGGAGACTTGTTTGTTATATTCAAGTTACGTCAATACTAAGATCAACTGTTGGACCGAAAGGGGGCGTAAGATGATTCATGAACTATTAGCCAAATCGTCTGTTCCATTGGTTGCAGCAAGGGAAAAATGGTCCTTGATGGATCCCAACAAGAAGAGTCGATTGTTGAAAGAGTTCAACGAAGGTTCCATTTTGAAAGAATTCCGATTGGATAGGATTAAAAGACAAGGCTTTGTCAGAAATTTTGGGTTTTATCATGCTGTTTCTGCGAGCGAATATTTCGATGCGCTATTGGGGTTATTACAGCATGATGAGGAAGTTAGCCGTGATGATTCTCATTTAAGAAGGAGAAAGAGAACCCAACCCCAGATTGAAGCTACCAATTCTGGAGAAGAAGAAGGAAATAATGATAATGATGAGGATGAGGATGACGACGGTGAGAATAATTTAGATCAAATCAAACGATCTGTCATTGCCAGAAAGGAGAAAATCTGGATCAACAATTTCTGGAGAAGTTGGGACGCATTGGATCCATCTGAAAAGGGTCAAGGATTGTTAAAGAAAGGTTTCGAACAAGCCAAAGATTCGCAACAGATTGTTTTTGAATCAGGTAAGATGATCTTGGAGAAAAATTCCTTGAAGAGAATGACATTATTCAGATACATTCTAATTGATGATCTTCCAGAATTGACTGGTTTGAGAAACTCTTTGCTTTTGAAAAGATTAGGAGATTGGATTTTGGATTGGTATTCTGGACGTGAAAACAGCACTAGACCTTTACTTATAGCAGCATTAGACCCCTTGACGGATTCTTATTTGGTTCTGGGCATGGGGACAAGATTCTCTTCTGATCTTCCTGTGCCGGAACAATTGAGAGATTTATCTTCTGATTCGATGAATAAGTTCAATTTGGCCTTTGGTCGAGTTGTTGAAGATATCAACAAACGGAACAATTCCGAAGGTTCAGATGACGAAGATGAAGAAGATGAAGATGATGAGAATAAATTTACAATCAGGGTTGATTCTTTTGATGCAGCTATTGTGGAGATTGATAGGAAGGATATGAAACAGTTTTTAGAGGGGATTAATAGAGTTTTCAAACAGTTGAAAAGAGAAGAAGAAGATTACTAATAAACACCTAATAGAAGATGGAGGTAACTTGTAGAAATCATGTAATATTCATCAGCGAGGGGAGATTCCTATAATTATTTGGGGGGTTCGAAAGACAGATTTCAAAAGATGATTACACAAGCATCTGCCATTTATTACACTGTCAAACTTACCGATCTCACAATTTTATTAAATAATGCATTGCAATTTTAGATCGTGCGTGCTTTTGTGGTGAAGTTCCGCTTTTG
>JAKTTJ010000045.1:0-97860 GCA_030581495.1 Waltiozyma xylosica | reverse complement strand
ACACGATTAGGTAAGAGAGCATCACATGATTAGGTAAGTGATTACCAATCAATCTTGTTCTAAGCTAGTCTACTCACAATAGCCTAAACCTATTACACTATTTCACTATTATGTATAAATAAAGCTAGTATCCTGTTCAGGATCCAATCTCCTCACTTCTATAGACCTTTTATATAGAGGCACCGACTAATCTTGACATTAAGGTTATCATTATCAACCAATTTATGGTCTTACCAGACTCCTAACTATTACAAATAATAATATTAATAATAATATGATCGAAAAATTAAAGTCAACTCTGAAACACCACTGATAACTCAACCGTAGCAGTAATGAATATAATTATGAAGAAATATCAAATGATACTCAAGTTTATTTATCTACACTTTTATTCTATTTTATAACCAGCAATATTCGATCATAGAGAAAACACATCATGTTTGAGTCTATACATGTATATCAAACTTTCTATAAAACGTCAATCGTATCTTGTTCAGTTCCATGGATTGGCAGTGTTTTCATCATCGAACCCCCATTGACGACGAGCCAAAGATTCAGGGACTGTAAGTTCTTTGAATAACCCATCATCTTTGCTTTGGAATTCTGCTCCATATTTGAAAGCACCATCGTCTCTATTCTCTTTGGAACCGTCTTCATTTTCATTGTTATCATCAACTTCGGCTTCTTCATTGTTATGTTTATTATTATTACTATCACTATCATGGGAGAGCCCTTGTTCTGTTTGCTTAGCGATCTCTTGAGTTTTCTGTTCATGGATTTCATCAATGGAATCTAAAATCGGAATAGGCAAGAACGGTTGGAATTCTAACGAACGTTCTCTATGGACACCACCTAATCCGGCACCATACTCGTCAACTAATTCTTGCAAAACAGGTAACAACACTGGGAATTGATAATCCTGATTGAGTTGGACTAGTTCATCATTCTTCAAATAGAAGAGTCTTTTGTTCTGTTCTTGTTGTTTGGAACGAACTTGGATTATCTTATAAAGAACCTTGGAAAATTTCTCTTCATCCACTTCATAACGATACTTATCAATGGTCTTTAACAACTGTCTTTCGTTCAATTTTGTCAACGAGGCAACCAAACCCAGGACGCTGTCCTCTTCAGTCAGCATCGTGAAGCATTGCAACCATTGAAGTAATTCCCAAGTCGGTTCGAAATGCGATTGTAAGATATGGAAAAGAGGCTTTCTGTAAAACGCCGCATCGAGACAATCGGTGGAATTACCCTTATATCTCATAACACTATGCACTGGTGTGGCACCTTGTGGTAGTAAATTCAAAGGATGTTCTAAGAGTAAAGAGATATCCAGTTCGCCATCCTTTAGCTTTGGTTGTCTGTTATTTGAACGTGCCCAATCTTCCAAAATGGATAAGTTCAATCTGATCTGAATGGCCTTGGACCTCGTCAATAATTTCTTCTGTGAGACAATACGATTAAATATCGTACTTCCTAACCAATGGAATACAATTGATAGTGTTTCCTGTGTTATTATTGGATGAACATGGTGTAAGTCCAAAACGTATAATAGAGCACCCAAAGTTTGAACAACTTTGATTGGTGATCGTTTGGCTTGATCCTTTAGAGATGGTGGATATAACATTTGGTAAATCTCATCATAGGAGGATTTCTTGTTAGCTTGAGGTTTCTTCTTAAAGAAATTCCAATCGTTCTTGTATAACGTGGAAGAAATCTCTGGGATGTTTGTATAATATAGCAAACACTCGTCAACCAAGTCTTCCAATCTGAACTTCATCGAGTTGGTAAGTTCAATGATCAAAGAATGCAAAGTCACAGAGAGATCTTCCAGAACTTTGGGGTATCTCTTAAAAAAGCTGTCATCCTTTAGCAAATAGTAATAGAGGAAATTCAACACGGAGACCCAGTAGCTCTGTAAGACAATATCACCATTATGATAGACGTTAGCGACACCAGTAGTCGAAGTTGTAAACGTGGCCCTTATCTTAGTGAATGCCAAATTCAAGAAATTCTCCACAAGGATATCGTTCTCCTTCACGTGATCGGCATATCTAACACATTGATAAAGAATTGCAGCTGGGTATGTGGTTTTGTGGTTGAACTGATCGTTCAGCTTGAACAAAAGATCGATGATGGACGGTATGTCGTAGTCAGAGAACATGATGTATTGGTTCTTTAACAATTTGTTGAAGTTGAAATCATCTTGGAAAAGACCTGACGATGTCGTGGTTCCAATATTAGAAGACGAGGTGTTGTCGTTGGTGAAGATATCATTACTTTGGTAGAACCCATTGCCTGTACTACCATCGGCTTGTTCGTATGGGCTCAATCCCGCTGTTTTTAGTTTGATATTGTTTAATAACTCATCATCATCGGTCCCATTTGCGGCAATAGCGGAATCGTTCGTGTAAAATATATCATTTTGAGCAGAATCTTGTTCCGAGAATCCCTGTTCTTTCAGTAATCCATGTTCTTCAAAGTAATCGTAGATTGAAGTGTGCTCCTTAACCAAGTCAAACACTGTGACGCCTTTAGAGTTAGCCATGTTTAAATCAGCACCATGGTTCAACAATTCCGTAATAAGATCCTTCTTCCCCAAATAAACAGCCCACATGAGCGGAGTATATCCTATCAAATTATCGAATTCGTTGATGCTGTCACGAGATTTGGATAATATGGTTTCAATCGTATCCTCTTCACCAAAGCAAATAGAATAAATCAACGGTGTTATACCACTGTTATCTCTCTGTGTGAGAAATTTCAAATTCTCAGGATTGCTTAATAACTCCGCCAACTTTGTATGGTCGTTTGTAGCTGAAGCTAAACATATCTGCAGTAAGACGTCCTGTGTATCTGGATCAGATGACTGATATAATTGGAGAGCCTTCTTTGCTGTTTCCAATTGGATGCATTTGGAGTCGGTGATGGGGTTGAATGAGCTGATGGTGTTTAATGTATTGCCCCAGTTATTGAAGTCCATATTGCGTTGCTGCTTTGGGAAAGAAAATATTTTAGAACAGACCACAACTGGGTATGTATATGAGGCTATGATGGCAATTCCTTTACAAACAAACACTGAAGAACAATGTGGTAGGACCGTTACAGAGTGATTTTTTCGGTTGGCCAGCTTCTAACCAGAATTAAAAGCTTGAGACTTTGCTTTGCCGCTGTGTAACCTGCGGCAAATAAGTCAAGTGCGGTCGCTCCGCCATTTCCCGAAACACTTGTTATTCCGCCATACAGAGTGATATTGTTTGGGACACTACGAGATAAAGGAGGACCAGTTAGCTCCTATATAAAGAAAGGACTTCTTTCAATGTAAACCGTTAATAATACGAGAACAAGCTGTGGGAAGCACTAAAGGCCTTTGCCTGCTCTAGGGAACTCGTGCTACTCTTCAGCAACATAACCAGAAGTGTTCGTCTAATTAGTTTGGGCAAGTAAGTGCGTATGACTAAGACTGAGATACGTAGTGCAGCAGTGGTTTACCGTAACTAAGCAGAAACAAATAGTTCAAACTGTTCAACGTCCTTGCCACACATGAAGTTCAATTCAACTTCCCAGACGAAAAAAAGCACCAACTTGTGTCAGTAGTTGTTGTTGTATGTTGCACTGTTCTCCATACAAAAAACTGTGGGGACAAGGGACGGGCGACAGCAAGCAGTGCAGGAACGATCGCGATCAGAACTTTCTTTTTCAGAAGAAACGACGAAAAAAAACGCGTCCGGATTGTAATTTTTTGCGCAAATTCATCTCCACAAGAGAGCGCAATTTTAGCGAACGTCGCGAAAACCTTAGTTCTCGACGATCTTTCGAAGGCGAACGCGATCAACGGCTGCCCCAACCGCTGCTGCCGCCCACCAACGTTTCGCCAAAGTGAAAAGTCAAGGATCTACTTACTGCCTTCTCTCGCCACGTACACACACCACTTACTATTAGCTGTTTTAACTTATTAGCTAACCGTTACCAAATCCAACAATGAACCCAGCTATTTCCAACTTAGTGCTCATGCTTGTCTTGATGCAAGTCGCCAAGAAGATTGACTTTGAAAACCCAGATATCAAATTCTACGTTCGTGTTGCCTTCATCGCTGCTCAATCTATTACTTTAGGTATTTACTTATACACCAAGTCCGTCATCAACAAGAAGAACGATTTGACAACCTTAAAGTTCGTTTCTCCACCAAATGCTCTTTCTGGTGAAACCGAAGGTAAGTTGACAGTCACCACTGTCAAGGAATACGATTTGGAACAAATCCAAACTGCCATCAAGGGTGTTTTCACTTCCTTGGCCATGATGGGTTTCATGCACTTATACATGAAGTACACCAACCCATTGTTCATGCAAATCATCTCTCCAATCAAGGGTGCTCTTGAGTTGAACATTGTCAAGATCCATTTGTTTGGTCAAGCTGCCTCTGGTGATTTAAAGAGACCTTTCAAGGCTGCTTCTATGTTTGGTGGTTTCGGTGGCGACAGTGAAGCCAAGACCGACAAGGCTACCGTTGAAGCCGCTGAAAAGGCCGGTTTAGGTGGTATCAAGGCCGAATAATTAAACCAAGTGGTCATGCTGATAACTTGATTCGACGTGTGTTTTATTTCCATTGCATAGTGTGTGTCTCTGTGTGTGTCTTTGGGATTTGTGGTTTTTACTTGTTTTATATAGATTCGATGGTTAGCCTTTGAAAGTGTTTGCTAGTATTAGTTCAGCCATCGATGTAAATAATATATTTTCCAAATATGAATAAAGATAAACGATTACTGAAAAGTATTAACTGCAAAGTTGTAACAATAGCAAAGCTGTAAACATGGGTTTTGTTGAATTTAGTTTAGATGTTGAAGAACGTCATTAACCGCCTTGTCACGTGAAGATATTGAAGGGCTGAATCGCGGCAGGTGTTATTGTTACAGCTTCCAAAATATTTTGGTGCAATTAATCATAGCTCTTGAATAATTTATATTTCTCGATTCAAAACTGATTTCTACTCACTTATCCAACGTTGAAGTGCTCCATCTCCCAGAAAACTGCTACCTTATAAATATACGATGGCTTCAAGCACACCCGTAGACCGCCTCACGCAACTGCCCAAGAATTTCACATCATACCTTCATCAGCTCTCTATTAAACGAACGCCTTTACAAATTCGCAATGCATTAGAAGTCCTTGATTTTGAAGATCCAGATCACCACTATGACTCAGAAAACGGGAATTCAATAGAAGCTACTGTCATTCCATGGCGATATGAAAAAGATCAACGACAACGCCAAGGAAACGTTCCAACTGGCAACGGTTCCAATAATAATTCTACTACCACTACTGCTGGGAAATTTGGGTTAGAAGGGTTCAAACATGGCTGCCTTCATGTCTGGGAAGATTTCGATTTCCATAAGAAACAAGAAATCGTTGATGAAGCTCAAATAAGGCGGAAGTTCCCATCTGCAAAAGGAGAAGAAGAAAAAGAAGAAGGAGAAGAAGATGATGTGGAACAAGAAAATGGTGAAGATCAGGACTATGAATATCAACTGGGAGAAAGATACGAAGATAAACTTGACCTCCAAACTGACATAGCACCTTTCCAAATCCCACTACCACATTCCCAACCAATAAGACCCTTCAAAAACAATCTATATGCCACACATCCCAATTCCAAAAAGAGCATTTACTCCTACCTTGCGACAAACACTGATATTTTCATCATCCATAACGAACAACTCGTATCATCACAATCGATACGGCCCCATATAACATCGTACCAAGACTCAGTGAGATCGTCATTCAGTGATACGCCACATGCTGTGAATTTCGTTAACAGTGGCGTGTTTTTGGAAAAGGATGTTTTAGTTTGTTGTTGTGATGATGGGAGATGTCTAGTTTATGATATAACTCAGCCACTTCAGTTAAAACTTATGGCTGAGCTTGTCACTGAGCAGTCTTCTTGGGGTTGTGATTTCCAAGGAAACGTAATATGTGTCAGTGACAACTCGCATAAAGTTACTGTGTTTTGGATGGATGAAGTACGAGATAGTGGTTATGTTTCTTTAGCGCAAAGTACTAGGCTTGAACATAATGTCCCCGATCTGAAGATTATCAAGATTGATGAAGAAGAAGGCTTGGTGTTAGTTGGGTGTGTTAGTATTGCAGGAGAAGTTCTGCATGTGGAATTTGCAAGAGATTGCAGTGCTTGTGATGGTGTTGAGTTCAAACCTCATTTGGGAGAAGATGGCGTGGTTAGAGTCAATTCATCAGCAGAAGGTATACCGACAAACACTAAATACCGGTTTTCAAGCAAGATGCTTTCGAGAGTGAAGATGTTGGAATCAGGCTGGTCGCTGAATCTAATTGAGGACTGCGATTTCCTAGAAGTATTCAATTCTGAATACTTAGGCACTACAAACTCGACAATCCCGGATGAACAAACCATTTATGAAAGATCCCACATTCTCGATAACAAAGTCAACAACATCGCTCATGAACCATTACATCTATACACTTCTGACTTAGGAACAGCCACTTATTTCGAAACAGTCATACCAATCACCAAATTTAACCAGCCTGAAAACGACGACACAGACGACATCCATCCCCATGACTTGCCCGTGAATGATCAGTTAGTGCCACTGTCACATCAGTTCAATCGGATTGCCAAAGTCTATTGTGAAACACCGCATCTCGCAGTCAAGAACGGACAAAACCATTATTATCATCTGGTGACCACAGATAACAGAGTCGCTTTGTTCACAGACTCATTAACATTGTCTTGCTTCACGCCAGCTCTTTTCGAAGCCACACCGGGACAATTCATTATATCTGAGGTCTTATTATGGCACAATCGGTTGTCTATAGTCAAAGTTGTTCGTCAATTATCGCTAGTTCTGGTTGTTTCACAAATGGGTGTCCTTTCTGGGTTCAGATTGGTTAACTATCGTGGCATCAAATCTTTGAGGGAAGAGTTTACAATTCCCGAGAGATTGAACGATGAAGCGGATTACGAAAGAATTGTAGGGTTGGATTGGAAGCAGACTAATGACGTTCAGGTAAGGGTCATGGTTAGTGTTGTTTTTGGAGAGGGAACTGTTAAAAGATTTGAAGTACGTGAATCAAGTGCTCCAAATGAGTCATTGGTAGTGAGTTGGCTTTGAAGACCACCTCAATAGTCCAAACAACTGATAAAACAACTGACAAATATGTCAAATCACACCCATTAGATAGTCTATTACTTGTTATTCTTGCTTATTTAGGCAACTTAGCTATTCTTTAAGGAATGCAAAAAACGCTGTTGATCTCCCAAAACGGAAACTTTCTAGTTTTGGAGAAAGCACGAAAATTCCAAAAAATTAAAAAAAATTCAAATTTTCGCGTTATTTTTCGCGACGCGCCTGCACGCCAAAATTTTTGGGATGTTCGCCACTGACCTTTTGGTGAAAAGGGAATTGGAGGCGGGTTTGATTGTCTGGCGCTTTGTTCGTAGAACCCAAAACAAACAAAAAATCAACAAGCGTCAGATCTTACATCAAAATCTCCAAGCTTACCTCAGTAGTCGCTAATTCATTGCAAAAAACACCAGAACGTTCTCACACAGAACTGTGTTTTTTTTTTGGAATAGATTCAACGATTCCATTGAAGCATGTCACAACAATTGCCACCTATGAACGGTACCAACGGTTCAGTCGTTGTGCCTTCTTCGACGCCAGGGACACCTTCCACCATCCCTTTTATTCCACCTTTACAACTTCTTCAACAACATCAGTTACAACAACAACAGCAACAGCAACTAGAGACTCCTCCACCACAACCAATTCCATTCCCAAAGACTCGTCAGGACTTGGAGGTCTTGTTGCTCAAATATAGATCTTTACATTCCCTCAATCCAGAAGGAGCAGAGATCACGGAGATTGAAAAGGTTCTCTACCAGGTTAGTAAGAAGCAAGAACTTTTCAAGCAAAGACATGGGAAATTAAGACAAGTTTTGAAGACTAGAAAGGTTGATTCTTCCCAGGCTTATGAGAGAGAGACCTTGAACGATCAATTGATCGCTTTGCAGCTTCTTTCTAAGAACATTAAAGTTCCTGAAAGTATACAACATAGACTGAATTTCCAGAAACCACAATCGAGTCCAAAAGAATACCATTTGACACCGGTTAAGACTTCTGCTGATTTTAGTGAAAGATTCTCTAATTTGGGGCTATCTGATAAGTTCAGTTTCCCAACATCTTCTCGTCCTTCACAATTAGGCGACAAGAACATTGAAGATCAAATCATCAACGCTGTTTCAGAAAGAGTCGAAGATTTGTGCAAACTCCCTGCTAATTTGGGTACCTATAAAGCCGATGAACTTTACATGGATGCAGCTGATGAATTGGATAAACACGTTGACGATTTGAAAATCAGAGCTTTGATTGAATTGAAATCTTTAAGATTATTACCCCAACAGAAGGCCATTAGAAAAAGTCTATTGTATGCCGTTGGTTCCAAGGCTCATATTTCGGTTGACTATTTGAGTGAGCATCCAGTCACACAAACTGCCGTTAGATCCTTACAGCTCAGACCTAAGATTATCACTAAGCAAACGGCTCAATTGGCTGAAGATTTGGAGAGACAACAGAGATTAGAAAGGGAAAGAACTGAGCGCGCTTTACATATTCAAAGAGTTAACAGTTTGACTGAGAGAGCCAAACAGGTCTTATCTGAAAGAGAGACAAACGTTATCAAGAAGGTTCAATTTGGTAGAAGTATTTTCAACTATCATTTACAAATTGAAAAAGAAGAGAGTAAGAAGTTGGAGAGAAATGCCAAGCAACGTTTGCAAGCTTTGAAGGCCAACGATGAAGAAGCCTATCTTAAGTTATTGGATCAAACCAAAGATACCAGAATCACACATTTGTTAAAGCAGACCAACTCTTTCTTGGATTCCTTAGCTCAAGCTGTTCAAAACCAACAAAATGCCGCAAAGCAAGCAGATGGTATTGCCATTGAAGAAATCACCGATGAACAAAGAGAAAAAATCGATTATTTCGAAGTCGCACATAAAGTCAAAGAAAAGATCACCGAACAAGCTTCGATATTGGTTGGTGGTAAGTTGAAGGAATATCAATTGAAAGGTTTGGAGTGGATGGTTTCTCTTTTCAATAACCACCTTAATGGTATTTTGGCAGATGAAATGGGGTTAGGTAAGACCATTCAATCCATTTCGTTGATCACTTATTTGGTTGAAAAGAAGAAACAACCGGGGCCTTATTTGGTTATTGTTCCTTTGTCCACCATCACCAATTGGACTTTGGAATTTGAAAAATGGGCTCCTTCGTTGAAAGTCGTCGTTTACAAAGGCTCTCCAAATCAACGTAAGGAACTTTCTTATGATATCAGATCAGGGAATTTCAATGTCGTCTTGACTACTTTCGAATACATCATCAAAGACAGACCATTGTTATCTAAGCAACATTGGGTCCATATGATTATCGATGAAGGTCACCGTATGAAGAATGCACAATCCAAGTTGTCTTCTACCATTGCTCAATATTATAGGACTAAGAACAGATTGATTTTAACTGGTACGCCATTACAAAACAACTTACCTGAATTATGGGCCTTGTTGAATTTCGTGCTTCCAAAGGTTTTCAACTCTGTGAAGACTTTTGATGAATGGTTCAATACTCCATTTGCTAACACCGGTGGTCAAGAAAAGATGGAATTGTCCGAAGAAGAAACTTTGTTAGTTATTAGAAGACTACATAAGGTCTTAAGACCGTTCTTGTTGAGACGTTTGAAGAAGGAGGTCGAAAAGGATTTGCCAGATAAAGTCGAAAAAGTAGTCAAGTGTAAACTATCTGGATTACAATATGTCTTATATCAACAGATGTTGAAACATAACGCTTTGTTCGTTGGTGCTGGTACTACAGGTGCAACTAAATCAGGTATCAAAGGTTTGAACAACAAGATCATGCAGTTGAGAAAGATTTGTAACCATCCTTATGTCTTCGAAGAAGTTGAAAACATCATCAATCCAGAAAGAGCCTCTAATGACAACTTGTGGAGAAGTGCTGGTAAGTTTGAGTTATTAGACAGAGTTTTGCCTAAGTTTAAGAAATCGGGTCATAGAGTGTTGATGTTCTTCCAAATGACTCAAGTTATGGATATCATGGAAGATTTCCTAAGACATAGAGGTCTTAAGTACTTGAGATTGGATGGTTCCACTAAGGCTGATGACCGTCAAGATATGTTGAAAGACTTCAATAGGCCTGATTCCGAATATTTCTGTTTCTTATTGTCCACGAGAGCCGGTGGTTTAGGTTTGAATTTACAGACCGCTGATACAGTTATTATCTTTGATTCTGATTGGAATCCACATCAAGATTTGCAAGCCCAAGATAGAGCGCATAGAATTGGTCAAAAGAATGAAGTTAGAATCTTAAGATTGATCACATCCGACACTGTCGAAGAAGTCATCTTGGAGAGAGCCTTACAGAAATTGGATATTGACGGTAAGGTTATTCAAGCCGGTAAGTTCGATAACAAATCCACTGCTGAAGAACAAGAAGCTTTCTTGAAGAATCTTTTGGAAAACGAAGGTTCTAGGAACCAAAATGAAAACCAGGAATTGGATGACGAGGAATTGAACGAAATCTTGGCTAGAAGTGACAAAGAAAAGGAATTGTTCAGACAGATGGATTTGGAAAGAATGACTGATGAAAAACTTAACAGTGACGTCAACGGTTATTCTGAAAGATTATTGACCGAAAAAGAATTGCCAGATGTTTTCACTGAAGATATTGAAGCTCACCTTGAAGAAAAACAGGCAGATTTGGGTAGAACCAGAGAAAAGAAACGTGTCTATTATGACGATGGTTTGACTGAAGAACAATGGTTAATGGCTATGGATGACGACGAAGACAGTGTTGAAGCTGCTATTAAACGTAAGAGAGCTGCAAGAGAAAGAAGAAAGGCCAAGAATGCCGATGCCATCGATCTGGAAGATGAGGTAGAAGATGGCAAGATTCAAGAGGTTGATGACGAAGAGGCAAATGATGAAGATTTCCAAGTTCCTGATGAAGATGAAGTTGTTGTCAAAAAGACTAAGGCTAATCCTGAACCCGCTAAAAAGAAGAAAAGAGGTAGACCTCCGAAGGCCAAGGCCAAAGAACAAGAACAAGAACGTGGACATGAAGACGAGGAAGAAGAGTTCAAAGATGACATGGAAGATTATAGAGACAATGAACCAGCTAAGAGGGCCAAGAGGGAACAACCAACATTCATTTCCAAAGCCTTAAATTTCTTGGAAGAAATCGAATATAAGTCCGAAGGTAAAGGTGACGAATTATATTATTTGGCTGAATTTTTCATGGATCTGCCAAGTCGTAAAGATTATCCTGATTATTATCAATTGATTCCAATCCCAGTTGCCACTAATACTATTAGAAAACAATTGAAGGCTAGTAAGATTAAGAACTTTGCTAAGTTTAAAGAATTGGTTTACCAGATTTATACCAATGCCAAGTTTTATAATGAAGAAGGGTCATTTGTTTATGAATGCGCTGTCAAGTTGGAAGAGTTCACGGATCAAAGAATGAAGGAAATCGAATCGACGTTGGAACAATAGTGATTGGCTGTGTGGTTGTTGATGTTTTGTGTATTGAGTTATAACGGTTAATGTATTATATTGAGTTTTAAACTAGTTTGAGAATATTGTAAATAGATTCGGGTTTTGTAGGGAGACATTATCCGACAGCATTGGTTAGACCAATTCAATGGTTGGGCATAATCAGGCAACGGCCGGCACCTTGAAAGTTCATTGGTACTTGAACAAGAAAAGATATATAAAACAAGAAAATTAGAAATATTATGTTTATCTACATCTATCTCTCTCTATGTAAATACATATACAACTTTTCTAATCGAATCTAGATTGGTGGTAAACAGCTAGAATAAATAAAAATACAAAGACACACAATGAAAGTTACCTAATTCGGATCAAAGAAATTAGTATTAGGTTGTTGTTGTTGTTGTTGTTGTTGTTGTTGTTGTTGTTCAGTCTGTCCATTTTGGCCAGAAAAGGTCAAGTCGTTAATAAAACCGTCAATTTCGCTCAAATAGTTTCCACTTTGGTCAACAGCATCATCCAAGAGATCTTGAAATTCACTGATTGAAAAATAACCATCCTCAGTCAAAAATTGTTCTTGGAAAGTAGCGGGAGAAACTGTGTAAGGCTGACTATTGAGGTTTTGATCAACGATGTCAGTGTATGCGTTGACTTCTGAGACGTCGTCTAGTTTAAGTTGTTGAACATTGAATCCCTGTTCAGCGACGAAATCTTCTTGGATTTGCTGCTCCTCTTGTTGCTGTTCAGGTTGTTGTTCTTGTACTGATTCTTCCTCTTCGATGAATTCTTGACCTTCTTGTACTGGGTCCATTTCGACATCGGAAAGCTCTTCGGTATAATTCGGCAGACAATTGAGCAATGTCTGGTCATTAAAGACTCTTTCGGCGGCTGTTTTAAGTTCAGGATTGGCTTCAATAAAGAGCTCATTGTCTCTGGCAATTTCAGCATCAATGAGTTGTTCTTGCGTCTGTTGTTTAGTTAAAGGCTCAGGCTTGACACTGAAAGTGTGCTGCAGCTTGTTGAAATGTTCTGTGGTGACGTGGGCAGAAGGTTTCCAAGGATTTGAAAAATTAGCTGCACTTTGGAAGCTATGTGGAAGTGGCATAAATGCTTCTTGTTTAGCTTGAACTGGAACCTGAACTGGAACCTGCACTACTGGGGTAGAACTGCTGATGATTTGAGAATAGTCAATCTTAAACTGCTTTGGTTGAACAACAGCTTGTCCATCTAAGTAATGGCGAATCTTATTTTTTGGTACTTTTGGCTGTTGGACACATAGCTGGTTGTTTTGTTTACCAAGTGCTGCGTTTGAAGTACCATTCGGTTGAGATGTCACAGGTGCTGTATTGTAGGTTTGAGCATAGCCAACGAATTCAACACCATCGTAGCCTTGAACATTGGAATTGTTATACATGACATCATTAGCAAGCTGAACCAAGTCCTGGTCCGGAAGCTCATAATCTTCAATGTGAGTACCAAATACATGCGCAGTCCCCACGTTGCCTGCAGGTGGAGGAACACCATAAGCACTAAAGTCGTGCATAAATTCAGGGAAAGCAGGATTGTAGTCCTCGTGAACAACATTTGGTTCCTGAGCTTCTAAAGCTGCCATAGCAGCATCTTGTGGCTGCTCTCTGACTGGAAGGAGGTGCTTATAAGAGTCGTAAACTTGGGTTGGATCGACGGTTCCCAAATGGTAACCTTCCAAGAATTCCACATCATCGATTGGGAAGTGACGTTGATGGATGGCTTGCAAGACCCGTTGTGCATCATGGACTTGGTTGACGGTGAATTTGGAGCAGGCTGTCTTTGGGTACTGCTCACGAACATCATCCTTTGACCTTCTTGGACCGTTATCATTGTTTCTGTTGTTGTTGTTATTGCTGAAATGGGTCTGGACAAAGCTGTTTCTATGGGCTCCTTCGAAATTACAAGGATCCACTGAGAATCCCTGCATGTATTGATCAAGACATTCGGCTTTGAAGACCTCATCTTTTTTCCTCAAGAACCCAAGAGCTTCGTTAAGGGTCAATTCACTTTGAATCACAAACCCTTTCCCCAATCTGACACGGACCAAAGTGTACAAGGAATCCGGATGCACATAATATGCACGTTTCATTTGTCCTTCTTGTGCACGTCCATTCTTCGTCTCGATGGGCTCCAATCCTTCATGTGTGACAATGATATTTTCATACCGGAAACGAATATTCTTTTCATGGGAAACTGGTCTTCCTCGAGGTTTGATGGATATTAATGGCTTCCTCCGATGGAAACAGTCTGCCGCTCGATGACCTCTGATACATTGGACACATGCAATTCTTTCTCCATCCAAAATAAACATAATAGAGATGGTATGAAGTGGGGTTTGGATCGATTCAGGTTGGCCTGCTGATTATTTGAGTAGATGTCTTGTACAATGGGCGATTGTTTGTTTGCAAGTCTTTCTCTGACTTTCCTTGATTTGTTTCCTAAGATCAACCAGAGAAGTGCGCCAACTATGATGATCATGAGTGCAAAATTTCATATCCTCAAGAGTTTTTATATTGCTCTTGAGATTATTGTGATCTCTCATCTCCATTTTGCAGGGGCGATCCAAAATTTGCTCTTTGAGAAGAGATGTTTATCAAAACTACGAGCCTTAAGAGGGAATTTGCACATTTAGGGCCACATTGAGAATATATCTCTAATTTTAATTTGACGGCTATACCGACGAACAAATCTGAGAAAGGACTTCGATCTAACAAAAGATCTCGGGTGCATAGTGTTACATGGATCCACCGCATATATTACATATCATTGCATAAGCCGTTGATTACATAACCCATTACAGAAGTCACGTGCCACTTCAAGAAGAATCTCCGCCGTTAATCTTTCGGTGTCAACAGGTTGATGCATGTTCGCGGAATCGCGGTTCTTTCGTTGGGGGTGTGGAATCCGGAATAATAACATCAACAGCTAATATAAACGGGTTTTCAGCCAGATCAACTTCCAATGAATAATGAAACCGCTTAGAGGAGGTTAGTCAGTCAGTATATACTTATCACTCCTGAGAATAAAATTTCACGAAATCATATCATTTTAAGGCTACTTATCTACTAGCTGCTAACTCTAAACACCCACCTTATTCATAAAATTAAACTTAACCAACAAATTTGCTATAAAAGATGCCACCAAAGGGTACCGCTCAACGTCGTTTATTAAAAGAATACCAACAGCTCACAAGAGATTCACCAGAGGGGATTGTTGCTGGTCCTATTAGCGAAGAGTAAGTTTGAACTTGAGATCATTAGCTTCGCTCTTACCCGCCCTGTTGAGGTGTGTGTATTAACGATCCGATGAAGAATCTTGACTTTCTTTGAAGATACTAACTTTTTATGCTAAAGCAACTTATTTGTTTGGGATTGTCTTTTAGAGGGCCCACAAGGAACTCCATATGAAAACGGTGTGTTTCCAGCTCGTTTAGTTTTCCCGCAAGATTACCCACTTTCTCCACCAAAACTCACATTCACTCCAGCTATTCTTCATCCAAATATTTACGCCAATGGTGAAGTTTGTATATCGATCTTGCATCCACCGGGTGAAGATCCTAACCAATACGAAAGAGCTGAAGAAAGATGGAGTCCTGTACAAAATGTGGAGAAGATCTTACTTAGTGTTATGAGTATGTTGAGTGAACCTAATGTGGAAAGTGGTGCTAACATTGATGCTTGTAAATTATGGAGAGATGATAGAAAGGCTTTTGAGGAACAAGTTAGAAGTGATGTGAGAAAGAGCTTGGGCTTTTAAAGATACCGAATGTCTAAACGATCATTCTACCTCTTCGCCCATTTGATCTACGGCAAAGAGATGGAGAAAGCCAGTGAAGTATTTATCATAATAATTTCATATGATAAATAGATTTGATATACAGTTTCAAATTTTATTTCAAGATCATACTTGAACTACATGTGTGAATAGTAGTACCTTTTGACGATTGTAGTTACTGTAGTTATCCTATCCTCTAATTAATTCCGATGTTCCTATTTCCGTGTGCAGGGCGCGGTTATCAACGAGGAGCTTGGCGGAGAGTTGAGAGCCGCCGAAACTCAATCCGAAAAAAAAACAAAATCCAACAGAATCTGAACTAGGTCAATTCTGTGTTGATTTCAGAATGACGTTTGAAAGCGAAACCGCAGTAGGTCTTTTAAAAGTGAAGAGTCTGTCTAATGCTCTTATATATTTCAGCTTCGTTAGCTCTCAGTCAACCGTAGCCTAATTTAATAGCTGAAAATGGGTGTTCCTTCCTCCCATCCCCCCAATATATACAGCGCCAAAACACGGCGGCAACGGAATCCGAACACTGGGAAAATCTGTTGAAGAATAGCGATGACTGGCCGCGGTGAAAAAAAAGGCCAAATTTAATGGAAGAAAAACATGGGGAGTGTTGACTAACTAAGCACCGCCAACGAACTTCATAGTAATTATTTAAAGTCACTATCGCTCCCAGGATACACTTACCATAATGTCCGACGGTACTTCTCAAGAGCAAACATCTGGTACGTCACATATTATTTATTCCAGCTAGGGACTCCGGGTTCCTGATATTGGAATATATCTAAATCTGAGATCTTTTCTCTACTTTTAATTTAATAACATTCATTGTACTAACCGTCGCCGAATCATAAAGACTTAATTCAAGTCAAAATTGCCATCAAAGGTCAATCCGATCTTGTTGTCAGAACCTTTCCAGGTAACACTGCTGGTTCTATCTCTGCTGACATCCAAAATGTTGAATCTTTAAGCAGTTTCAACTTATTGTTCAAGGGTAAGGCTTTGAACTCTGAAACCACCTTCGCTGAGTTATTAGAAACCGCTGAACAAAAGACTATTCAATTAGAATTGAAGAACAAGGCTTACAGTGAAAAGGCCATCACTGAACACGTCTCTGTAGTCAGACAATTTATTGGTTTATCCCAAGGTTCCCAATTCGGTATCAACGCTGGTATCTCCAAGTTCAGCGGTTTAGCTTTAGAAATTTTGACTCCAGCCAAGGAAAAGGACGAAAAGGCCAAGGATGAAGTTCCTGAGCCAACCGAAGAAGAAAAATCAGAAGTTGCCGCTATTGTCTCTCAATTCTTCACTGAACTTCCAGAAAGTTACTTCACCCCAAACGCTGCCATCAAGCCAGCTGTCAATTCTTTATTTTTCAGTCCATGGAACCCAGTCCCATTATCTTACAGATCTAAGGGTCACTTAGTTTACTTGGTCTTGCAAACATTAGAAGGCGAAACTTTCCACATCACTGGTGCCAACACTGGTTTCTTCGTTTCCAGATCCACCAATGCTAGATTTGACCCAACTCCAAGAGATCAATCCTTTGAATCTTTCACCTTGTTTGAATTGATCTCCAAGGTCTCTAAGCAATTCGTTAACCAAATCAAGTCTAACCAAGAAAAGGCTACTAACTTAGATCCAGCTACCTACTTCTCTCCATTATCCACTTCGTTGTCTAACCCATGGATCACGAAGAGTGTTCAAACCACTCCAACCCTGGGCCACACTGAATTCGATGACTCTAATACCACCAAGGATCACAACGAAGACTACCAATTAGTCAAGGATACAGATGCTGAAACCATCCAAGAACGTATTGCCAGAGAAGAAGCTCTAGCTAAGGTCTCTCAAAAGTTCACTGAAGCTTCCGTCATGGGAGCTCTTGCTGTTTTGAACGGTGCTATTGCTCCAATCAACCCAGAAGAAGAAGAAATGTACCAAATTTTCTTACACAACAACATTTTCTACTCTTACGGTGTCGATGTCGGTGGTTTCGCTGATAAGGGTGGTCTTGAAGCTGCCAGAGCTGCTTCCAACCAAGATTTACAAGCTATCAAGTATTTGAATAACGTTAACACCAACGAAATCCATACTTTATTAACCACAATTGTTGATTACGCCGGTAAAAGAGTTGTGGCTCAAACCCCAGTTCCAGGTTTATTCAGTTACTCTAAGTCCAAGGAAGTTGTCAACGAAGCCACTGGTGAAGTTGAACTTGTTGAAGCTGAACCATTGACCAAAATTGTCTATGGTTTTGATGATGCCACTGATACTATCAAGTCAACTCCAGAATTCGTTGAAGCCTTACAACCATTCAAGAAGGCTTTACACTTGGAATCTTTAAAGACTGAAGACGGTGAAATTGTTACCAACAAAAACATCAAGGGTCTTGTCGGTACTGATGAACGTAAGTACTTAATTGAACTTTACAATGCCACTCCAGTTGATATCGAATTTGTTGAAGCTCACTACAAGCCAGAGCAACAAGACTCTTACCCACACAGACAAACTGTCGTCCGTATGGAAGCTGTTCAATCCTGGTGGTCTTCCCAAATCAATAAGTTGATCACTGAGGAAGCTCAAAAGCGTGGTATCGATTTATCTGTTAAGATCAAGGAAGGTGAAGATATCCCAGAATTTGATGTTAAGGATGAAGATGTTGCCTTCTCTGTTGATGCTTTCGAAGATGCTGGTAGGGAAGATGCCAACGTCCGTGCTCTTTCTAAGTACATATCTGAAACTTTAATCCCATCTTTCTTAGATCAATTCAAAGAAAGTGGCTCTTTATTACCTTCTGATGGTTCTTCTTTAACCTCCAACTTACACAAGCTTGGTATCAACGTTAGATACTTAGGTCAAATCGCCAAGTTAGTTGAGCAAAGAATTGCCGAAGCTCAAGAACAAGCTGCCAAGGACTCCGAAGTTTACACTGCCATCAACAAGAAGTTCACTGAAGACTACGAAGCTTTACAAAAGACCATTGCCACAAACGCTCAGAAGGCTGCTGAAGAAAAGAAGGAATATAAAATTGCTGAAGACCCAGCTTCCAAGGAATTCGAACAATTCGAAGAAACTGATCCATCTTTAATCGCCCCAGCTACTCAATACATCAGTTTACTGACTCTGCTCAAGCAGGAATTGGTTGCTCGTGCTTCCAAGCATGTTTTGAGAAAGTTCTCTCAAGATCTACCAGCTGCTTTAGTTCCATACTTAATTGCTCACTTCCACAACGCTTTGATTGGTTACAAGGTTGATTCTTCCCCAGAAATCGAAATCCCACACCAAGACTTATACTCTGAATCCGACTTATCATTCACCCAATTGACTGCTGCCTCTGTTAGAGATCTGATTACCAAGGAAGTTCTTATCAGATACAGATACAGTTTACCAGCTGACTGGATTGAATCTGTTCCTGTTAGATCTTTACAGAGAGAAATCGCCATTAAGTTCGGTATCCAATGGGAATTGCACGAATATTTCTTCACTGCTGAAGCTCGTGAACAATACGAAAAGGAACGCGCTCCAAAGAAGAAGAAGAGATCTGCTAAGTCAGAATCTCCAGAACCAACCGAAGGTAAGGTTTTGACTTTCTCCGCCAATGATGTTTCTTTAGTTCCAGTTGTCAAGGACACTGCTATCCGTTCTACCACTGCTGAACAAATCTTCGAAACTGGTCGTAACCAAGTCAACAGCGAAGATGAAACTCAACAACAAGAAGGTTTCGCTATGTTGTCTGACGGTATCCAAATCTATGAACAAGTTTACGGCGTTGTCCATCCAGAAGTTCAAAGAGCTTACTCTATTTTAGCTCAAGTCTACACTCAAGCCGGCAAGAAGATCGAAGCTGCTTACTCTGCTCGTAGAGCTGCTGCTATTGCTGAAAGAGTTTTTGGTTTAGACTCTTACGAATTATTAATGTCTTTGATGAACTTAGCTTACTTGGAAGCTGACGCTGGTTCTATCAAGAACTCCTTGAAGGTGTACGCTAGAATTACCCAATTGTGGCAATCTATGTTCCACGGTTACAACATTACTATTGTCACCATCATGGCTAACATCACTGCCTCTTTACAAAATGAAGGTTACTTAGCTGAAACTCTTGCCTTGACTCAGAAGCTCTTAAAGGTCTCCAACATAGTTCACGGTGAACAATCTTACACCACTGCTTTATTGAAGTTCCGTTTAGCTTTCATCAACGGTTTAGAAGGTAAGTTCGCCCAAGCTATCAAGGATGTCCAAGAGTCTCTTGATACTTTCAAGGATCTCGCCTCTACTTCTCACTACATGACCAGACAAGCCTGGATCTTAGAACGTCAAGTCACTGAGTACAAGAGAGTTCAAAAGGAAACTGAAAAGAGAGCTAAGGAATTCGACGAAGCTGCCAAGAAGATTCAAGCTGAAAAGGACAAGAAGCTTCTATCTGAAAAGAAGATCGCCGACAACCTATCTGTTGAAGAAACCTTGGCTTTCGTTTTAGGTAACGGTTCTCAAAGCAAGAAGAAGGGCCCAGCTCAAACCGCTAAGAAGGGCAAGAAGAAGAACTCCAAGAAATAGATACACTATGAGGAGTTTTAGATTGTTTTTATAAATGTTGAAATTCACTTGTACATATCATAAAATACCAAAATACAAACGTTCGTTTTATCTGTTACATTGTTTGGTGATCTTCGAAATGTCCTGCAAGCGCGAAGAATGCAGTAGAAGCTTTGTTGACGTTTCCACGTCTAGCGCGGCAAAAGCAAAATTCAATGAGATCTCTGATTTCATACGAGTTGCCACCCCTATCACCGGCAAGTTTTCTTTTAGTTCAAAGCGTTCCCACTTCAAATCGTCCGCTTCAATGAACTTAGAGCCTATCTACCAACTATCAGAGGTGAAACTTACACAAGATGTTGATACGGGAGTGAAGCATCTTAATCAATATCGATTGATAGAAAAAGTTGGAAGTGGACACAATGGGAAAGTTTATTTGGCATCAGAGATTATCAATGAAGAAACTGGAGAGGAGAAGTTATTTGCCATTAAGGAATTATCTAAAATATCCAAAATTTCTATTTTAAACAAAGATCCAGCCGCAAGAATTAACAATATCAGAAATGAAGTTGATATCATGAGACTAATACAAGAAAATGCCCCTCATCCAAACATCACCAGATTACACGCTTTATTAGATGACCCTAACTCCAGTAGAGTGTTTCTTGTTTTTGAATACTGTAATGGCAATCATTTAAATTTTGGTGCAACGGTGGTTTATTCTTTAAAACAGATTCATCACATTCTTGTGAATGTCTTGCTGGGTTTGGAATACATTCATGGTTTAGGAGTATTGCACCGTGATATCAAACCATCCAATATTTTGCAGAATGATGATTATAAAGAAATTAAAATCACAGATTTTGGATCTAGTTGTTTGAAATTCAATACAAACCATTCAACAGCTGGCACTCCTGCATTCATGGCTCCAGAGTTATTTGATTCAACTAATCATGATGAAAATGAAAGCCCAGACATGGATGGTACAGAGGCTGATATTTGGTCTTTGGGTATTTCCCTTTATGCATTATACTTTAGAAAACTTCCCTTCAGTGGGCATAATGAATTTAACTTGTTCAATATCGTTGTTTATCAAGAACCGGAATATGATGCCGTGTCTGAATCACAAGAAGACGGAAAAGTAGATTCACTTTTGGTTGATCTCATCAAAGCCATGTTGATTAAAAATCCCCACAAAAGAATCACACTAAGTGATATCAAAAGCCATCCTTTTGTCAAAACGCTCTTTACGCCTTCTGAATATAAACAGTTTGTCAAGTTCAATGAAGATTATCTATTCAAACAGGGTATCTCCAGAAGTTCCAGTTTATCACAAAGATTCAAAAGACTATTCAAACGGAAACCGTCAATATCAAGTCCAAACTTCAACTCGGATAGCAAATCTTCAGGGTCTATCATACGACAGCAATCCCCAACTTCTTCAACTTTCCGTGAAAACGCTCCAGGTCCTCTGTCCTTAAACCTGTGCAAGGGTAGTAATACTTCAAGAAATGCATCTGCTGTTTCTACAAGAATTGATCTATCACAGAAACAGGCATCACCCACCATCTCAACCTCATCATCAGCATCACAATCTCAATCAGGGTCCAATACACCTATCGCAATAGATTTCAGTCACTTACAAATATCTGAAAACCCAGCCAAACCAATCCATCATGTTAAATCAGCACCAATATTATCTAAATCTACCGACTCTCAAGCCTCGTTGACAATTTTTAAAGGTAAGTATCCAACAGTAGCAGATGAAGAAGATACAGCTCATATCAAAGCACAACAACCACTTACAGCTCCTTCGGTGAGACCTTCGTTTTCAAGAATGCCGCAATCAACAAACTCTTTGGATTTAAGTGGATATCTCAAGACTAGAAATGATATCCCGAACATGTTAGATGATCGTACTTTGTTTCAACAGACCGCAAATGATAATTCAGGAAGTGAAGATGTTTCTGATTCCAATGAGAGTGACGATGAACCCTTCCATATTTCTGCCACTTCAAGAAGACTGATCAATGACACTAGTAATGGATTTTATGGAGGCGCCGATAACTCTTTAAGTTTCAGAATTGGATCGAGAAGGTCCGATATTAATAACAGTATTAAGAGTGATGCTAAGACAACGAAGGAGTATCTCAACATTTGATATTTGGAAATACCGAAGCTCAAAGAAAAACAAAAAAAGCAGAAATATTGTATCTGGAATACATATTTTACAAAGAATATGATAAATTGTAAAGTTAGACAATTGAAAAAGTCGAGTTACGTAGATCTTTGTATTGCAGGCGACATAGGACGTATGAAATCTCTGAAGCTCCTCACTGGTAAAAAACTCCCTTCATTTCAAGCTGGTTTCGTATTCGGTTCTCTTGGAGTTCATTTCTAAATTCTTCCAAACTTCTTCTTAATTGTTCTTGTTGCAACTTGAAGATTGTCATTTCGTCGTCTCTTGTTGGTTGATGTTCTGGCTTAGAGTACAGGGAAAATCGCTTCGTACTCTTGCTCTCATAAGGATGTTGATAGATTTCAGATGAATTCAACAGCCTTGTACCAACCATGGAATCGTCCAAATTTCTTTCTCTGTAATAGTCTTCGTGATCTCCTTCTGGTTTGCCAAATAAAGATGAATCGTCTAACAAGTTGAATCTTTGTGTGAGGTTGTATGTTGTATTTTGGTCAATCAGTGTATGGGCTTCAGGTACTGTGTCAAACAAAGAATTGAACAGCGTGGAGCCAGAACACAAAGGTTCCAAAGATTGTTTGGAATCATTCTTTTCTTCAAGATTCTTCTTTGCCACACCTTCCTCATACACCAAGGTTGAACCTGTATCCAAACAAACTGCTCTCGCCTTTGATGGCATTTTTGGTTTGATAGGAGAAGACTGGTTACTGAAACTCATAATGTGACTTGTGCTGAAACTAACTTCGTTCAATCTATCGTCCTCCGGAACTCTTGCTTCAAAGTCCACAGGACCGAAGTTACAACGAGAGACAATATCAGCTGTTGTCGATGACTGCAATGTAGAAGTGGTTTTCCCATCAAAAAAAGGTGATATTTCAATGTTGTTTGCATTAGTAATGTCACTGTTGAGAATTGTTGTGGTGGTTGAGCCAGATCTGAACCCCAACCGCTTTGATATTCTTTTTGTCAAACCTCCAAACACCGGTTCAATTGGTTTAAGGTCAAACTTACTAGTAGATCTTTGGACAAATGCAATATCATTTGAAGTGATGGACCCAGTATCAAAGTCTTTAAGCTTTTTGGCAACGTCATATGGGTTCTTTATCTCTCCTAAAGAAATACATTTAGCTAACTGCTGCGTCGATTTGAATCTGACTGAGTTGGCATAAGCACTTTCACAATCCTCCGTGTTGTAAAAATCAGGACTTTGAGTATACGAATAATTAATGCCGCCTCTCAAAGGTGTAAACACATTGACCATTTTGGAGAACTTTGAGTGCAATGACTGCTGGTCACTTGTCTTTACTGACAAATCAAAAGGAAGTGCATCCATATCCTCTAATAATGTGGCATAGTTGTTGCTCATGTATCTTTGTGTCAACGTCTCTTGCACTTCATAGACATGTTCTTGATTTGCATCTTTCGCAGCAGAGCTCATTCCGAATATTCTGTCTCTTAATCTCACTCTGTCCTTATTGCTGTAGTTGCTGCTGCTGCCGCTTCTCCTGAAGAAATCACGAATCGTATGTCGTTTTCGTTCCTGTGACCCATCATTTTCGTCCTCTTCGCTTTTCATTTTTCTTTTATTTTCTTGAACCTTGTCTTCTACCCCTGAATATTCCTTTTCAACTTCCCCATCTGTGATATCCTCTTCTCCTTCTGATTCTTTTCTTGTAATTATCTGTTCTTGTGGTGCTAAATCATAGCTTTTTCTGTGAAACAAGGAGTAGAAACTTTTCCTTTTTCTCAATGGTTTGACAGAAGTGGTAGTATCTGCACCCTTTTCGTCTTGCTTTTCTTCGTATTTAGATGAATTCCCATCTCTTTTCTGGCATTCATGAACAGTTGGAACCAGTGTAAGTTCTTGCTCAAGTGATTGATCAAGATTGAACGGGTTACCATTTCTTATACTTTTGTTGTTAAAATATTCATTGAACAAGGGGTTCTGGTAATCTTTGTCGTCAGAAGGAAGCCTCGTCACTTTTTTGATATAATCATTTTCATATACCAGTGTTGTTTTCATGCTAGATTCTTTTGTCGTATCCTTCTCCTTCCTCGTACTCCCTAAATTACTCGGCTGTTGTACATGTTTAGCAATGCTTGAAGATCGAAAGAAACCCATCTTTATAGTAATAATTGTAGTAGCTTATGTCTCTAAGGTGGCAACGTGCGAATGAGCAAATTAAAATATTGGTGTTGCGCAGGGTTTATTGCAGTGAGAAGTTAGTTGGTTCTGTTAGCAAGAAAGTGAGAGAATCAGCGCGTGGTCTCTAAAGTGATAGCTGCTATTATTTGGGCGAATTGAGCAAAGTTGGTCCAGTTAGTTGAAGCGATTAATAATAATACTAATTATCGAGCGAATTGGGAAGCGATATGAATGATGATTGTTTGGTTGTCTATGTAGGAATCTATGATTGAAATTATTTGTTGATGATACCTTGATTAATGAAAAAACAATAATGATTGTGGTGGTGGTGGTGGTTGAGATTGTTTCTTGGTTGATGAGTAGAATGGAACAAAAAGATATAGGATCAATGGAGTAGAATGAAGATTAGAAAGCTAACCCATCTTAGCTTAGCACTTGAAATACAAGAAGTAGCTTAACGTATAACCGCAATGTATTATCATCTCTGTCAATGACTCTTTGCTGGACTACATGGATGATTCCTTTTTGTGTACACATCAATGATCTTGGAGCTGTCAATTGTTCTGGGATCTGAACGAAGGGTAAGCTTTGTCAGTTCATTGTTTGTTTTTGTGTAACTTTCGATTGTCCCGGATCAATGCGGACAACGGTCCGGGGGGCGCGGCTTCTGGCAGTGCAATTTGGACCAGCTCGCAACATGAATTATTGACTCTATCGGTTTTATTTCTTGTTCCTTTTCTATTATGATGTCTAATTCATTAAAATAATCATTATAAATGAGTGTACGGATCACCAATCCTATATGTTTATATAAAAATCGGCCTCCGTAGATGCAAAAATTTGTACTATCTGGAACTTTAGTAAGCTTGTGCTGTGTCTTTTCTAATACTTCATTGACTCGGATTTATTCAAGAACTTCTTCTTCTTCTTCTTCTTCTTCTCCATGATCTTCCCACCTTCAAGTTCTTCCGGACCTTGGTCCTCTTCTTCTTCTTCTTCTTTCAGGAGACCACTGAAGGAAGAAGGAGACAGTGATGGAATATCTTCTGGGTTTAAAGGGAATTTGAAAGAAAGATTCACTGGAGGCAATATACCTTCAGTTTCTTCGTCGTCATCAATTAAGTCCAGTGAGATGGGCTTGATTTTGTTGGAAGAGTCACTGCTGCTACTGAAATTGGATTCAAAAAAAGGTGTGGTTTTTTTAAAACAGAGTTCTCCACTAGAGGCATTGGTAGAAGAGTTAAATTGAATGCTTCTTGAGGATAAAGTTCTAGAGTGAGTTCTTGATTGTTGGAACGTTGAAGAAAATGTCAAATTGTTAAAGGAGCTGGCTCTCTTGAAATCCTTTCTAAACTTATTCATACCTCGTTCGTTATTGTCCTTGTGATTTTCATGGTCCATTTTGATATATTCCTGTGGGAAACATCTAGCAGAATTCTTTTCAAAGAAGTTTTTGTAGCCACCTTCTAAGATTAAAATATCAGGAAAGTCAAGATGTGGATAATTGTCCTGGTTTAGATTTCTATCACAGGAACGTAAATGTAATGCCATTGAAGGACCTCTGTAAGAAGAATATTCACAATGGAAGATGATCAAAGGGTGAGATGCCTTGGTTCCAAAAGGGGAAGTTGAATTTCTGATTTCCTTGGTGGATGCTAAACATGAAGATGCGGGATATTTGTTACCATTGAGGAATCTTTTCTCTAATTCTTCTTGACAAGGAATGTTTATGGCACCATTAATATGACCACCATTGTACTCATATTCAAAACGAGAGTCAACAACAATCACTTCGTCAAAGAACTCTTTGAATGTTCCATCTAATATCCTACAGAGTTCAGTAGAATCAATTCTTGGTAGTTGATCATTCTTGACCTTGAAAGTCTTGATTTTGGATTTGTGCAGAACAGAATTGGAGAGCGAATCATTACAATCGTTATCATTGAAGAACTTAGGACTGTGTGGAGACCCCATCAGATTCCCCAACATTTGAGTGGTATCAGAAATATCCTTTTTTGAGTTGAACATGGAATGTGTACGGCGAACCTTGGCTCTCAGATCTTTCTTTTGGACAGGAGAACCAATTTCTCTCTTCATCGTCTTGGATAAATTATCCTGGCTGGAAAGGTTTTTCTTCTTCTGGCTTGGTACAGGTGAAGCAAAACAGAGTTTGTCTAATGGATTCTCTTCATCATTCGTACTCTCGTCATTGGAATCTTCGTCGTCATTGAAACCTGGCAGCAGAAAACTTTCCCTAGATCTGAAAGCACAATTGTTCTTGAGAATAAGGTCATTGAATGATGCGGTAGAAGGGTTCTTGGTGAATAAAGTTTTGGATCTTCTCAAAGCAGATTGTCTTTGAGGCAATGGGAAAGTGAACTTGTCATTATCACAATCCAAGCTGGACATTGAAGAAGTTGACTCAATAGTATTCAAGGATGAAATAGAAGTGGCTCTTGAATTGTCTTTACCTGATAAAGTTGACTTCTGAATTTCTATCGTCTTTTTGATTAATGGGGACTGTTCAAAATCATCACTTTCATCAAATCCATCTTTAGAGGAGCTTAGAGAGTCTAGCAACTTATTTGTAAGACCACTTCCGGTCAAGGAATCAAACTTCAATGATCTCTTTGGAGTGGGTATTGTAATGTTGTCGGCTTTCAAATCCTGGATACGAAAGTTCTGACCCAGATCAGCCGCCAAGGTAGTAGTTGGAGAATCATAGGAAGTTTTATCTTTTGAAATTGTTTCAACCACGAAGTTCAAATTCTTTGTCGACAATGAAGAAAGCTTTTGATGAGTTCTGGAGATCTTCTTACCGGTCCTATTGATAATGTGATTCGGGAGGAAAGAAGGGCTATTTGGTGAATCTATGAGGATATCTGGAGGAGTATTGGCCTTGCTGCTGGAAGAAAGTGAAGAATGAGTGAAAATGCTCTTCATGATATTTGAAGGAGAATCAAAGTTCATGGTGTGTATCTACTGCGACTGTCTTCAATTAAGTGTCTTCAATTAAGTTTGTTGGTGTGGATGGCTTAGTGGATATGGTAGCTGTGCAGGGTAGGGAATATTGTAGATGTGTAAGGCAATTGGCACAGGCGTAGTGATGGTTAGTGGCAAGGGAGGCAAACGGTGGTTGGTGAAAGACAACAGAGCTGAATCTTAATAGAGGAATTGCAGATTATATAAAGAACAAATGAACCGAAAGAACTGTTTTAAATTCAGGATCATTAGTTTCAAAAAGAAGAAATTATCATGTTGTGGTGGCTGCATTGAGTTTTTGCCTACTTTGCAGCGCTGGTTTTGGACCGTTTGCTACAAATTTTGATTGCTTAACGTGAGCCTGCTTTGTTTACCTTTTCCTCTTTCGGGCAATCCGGTCGATTCTGTGATTAGGGTTTAAATTAACAACCAAATCCTTTCCTACGCCCAAAGTTTTATTGCTTGAAACGCTAGGAACCCCAGAAAAGTTGCTATTAAGGGTATCATTTCAGATATCTGGTTAATAGGTAAACACTATCACAACTTTCTTTGCAGCCTTCACTACTTTTAAATAACTGTTTTCTTCCCTTCTTCTAGGGCTAATCTCATTTGTGAAAATGTCAACATAAAACTTTTAAGTCTTGACGCGCACGCACGGGTAGCCGCTGGGACAGCGAGTCGGCGTCCGTACTAGAAGTTCGAAACAAAACCTTATTGGATTGGCACCCACGAAGGCTCAAGCCTAAAATTCAAAGCCTTTTTTATTTCAACTCCGTATTTGCCTTACCCCATTAAAGATAGATATATAACTATATATCGTTTGGTTGATTTTTATATGAAAGAACCAGGAATAAATTTGTGAAAACAATAGAAAAACGCGTACTAATAAATGATCCATCATCATCAAACTTCCTGCTCCTTTCACAAACAACTCATCACTCGGCCAAATTCATACAAAAACAAAAAGTTGACCGGCTTGTCATGCGATAGATTTTTCTGAAAACTGCAGATCTTTCAAGTCTCCACGATCTTTATGCCGGGATGTGTTTTGAAGTCGCAGAAGGCTGCATTTTTGCTGTTAGTAGGCTCGAGTTAGCGGGCTTCTACGTACATGTCAACAACCTTGCTGAGGTTAGATAGAGCCGTGTTACAATCGGCATGATTTGCAACAAAAAATAATCATCATTTATTTCCTGTTTCAGACATTTCAAATGTTTCACATTTATGGCAATTAATCACTCTAAAACAACTATTATTCCCATCTGTCTCAAGATTGTTTCATCATTATTCTACAACTTTAGCCTCATTTTTATCTTCTCCTTTTTTATCTAAAGATTTCTAGAATATCTTAACTACTTAAACAGCTAAATTTCTAGATATTATATTAGTTTAGATAAGTTGTCCCTTTTAGAGACAACAGAAGAAGTCTCACTCAACCCTATGATTATACACACCCTTTACAACTACTTCTGCTGCTAGTGTTGTATCTTGTCCTCTTCTTTTCATCCTCCAGAAACTGCTTGAGAATGCGTATTGTTGTTTCCTCTTCTTCCGTCAATCTTATTACTCCACAGAAAGCCGTAACTGTCTCCGCCCCAACTTCATAACAACAACCCGTAGATCGTCAAGCTGATTATATGAAACACACACTGGAATATAACACGAAGTAGTATCGTGATTTATCATCGGCTAGTTCGGATGGCTATATACTCCTATTCAACCATAGTATAAGATACATTTGAGCTTTCCAGCCGAATATTGTTACGTGACCTTCTAGCAAGGTGAAAACTCCAAAAGGTAGAGCTTCCCAACCTTCATTTTGCTAAAATAAAACAATGGTTACTAATAGCCCGAAAATCTTCCGATAAATATCAGACATATGTTATCTTTTATAACAATTCAGCATTGAGACTCCAGAGCATATCTTTCTAAGAAGTGATTCTTTGAAACAGAGATCTTGTTTGTAACAACCTTGTGTTTCACAAAGTTTTTACCATAGTAGACGAGGGGGACTCCCTAGTCCGATCTAAAGATAGCCCCTGGTTTCAAATAGATTTTTTCTTGTTTGAGAAAAGGTTGCGCCATCCTAGAGTGCAAGATTTGGTAGTCGATCTCGGATCGGGACTTGGAACATGCATACATTCTTGCCAAGAACCATCAAGCCTATATGACGCACTAAGTGACCTATAAAGTTAAGGAACTACTACAACGTGTTCAATAATTACATAACGCCGCATTTAGACCGTTCTGATCGACTAGTAGATATAATCAAAGGGCCATATCTGATCTTGATCCAAGTCCTAAAGAAATCATAACATTCCCTCTTTATCCGAGCTTAATTGCGCTGAGGTAATCCTTCGTTCATCATAAATACAAATGAGACTAATTGGCTGAATCCTTTCGGTTTAAGAAAGCTAACAGATACTTCAAAAATCTTTTGAAAGAATTAGAACGTTGGCAGTTTAAGAGAATTGGCAGACCCGAACATTGAAGATACTAGAAGTTACCGAATTGAAACACAACTTGAGAAAAATCTGATGACAAAAGACTTTGACCAGTAGTACCTATTGAGTTAAGTTATTATTGGAGAGCTTGTTACTCTTTTTACTATTAATTTTTTCAAGAAGTTACTGAGAAACTGGTGCTGGTGCGTGCTGGTGGTGCTACTAGCTGACGTATTTGTTATAAAGTGCTTACATAAGCCCAGTGTCCGGCTCTGGGTGGGTGAATTGTCGGAGGTTGGCGGCTAAATCTCCATGTGGGCGACGTGTGAACAATTTCAAGCTGATTTGGACAATGGCCAAAAGGAGAGCTTCTTCATATTCAATTGATCTCAATATACCTAAGTTGTATTACTTTCACACGCACCAACAACAACAGCATGTCCAACGAATTAATTAAAGGCAGATTCCGCAAGGATCTCAAATACAGAGCCATCATCACCAAGGTTATTGCCGGTGACAGAGTTGTCTCTGAACTTCACTTCGATGACGACAGCACCACTGAATTGGTTACTTTGATCGCTGGTATTAGAACTCCAAGATCCACTGATTCTAAGACTGACACTGCTGGTGAGCCATTCGGTGATGAAGCCAAAAGGTACATTGAAACCAGATTGAACAACCAAAAAGTCCACATTCAATTCATCGGTACTTCTTCCACCGATGTTCCAATTGTCAAAATTTTCCATCCAGCAGGTAACATTAGTGAAAAGATCATTCTTGCTGGTTTGGCTGAACCTTCTGATTGGCAGTCCTCTTTTATTGGTCCTCAAGGCATGCAGCTTTTGAGAACCGCTGAAAGAACTGCCAAGCAACAAGGTAAAGGTCAATGGAAGTCTTTGGTCAAGCCAGTTGTTGCCGCTCCTGTGGGGAGTTCCACTTTCAAGGTTGGCTCTTCAATTGATGCCACCATCCATCGTGTCATCTCTCCCGATACTCTTGAGGTCGAATTATCCAATGGTTCTATTGAATTGGTGTATTTAACCTCTACCAGAGCTCCAAGATCCGCTGAACCATCTGGTGTCTTCTTACCACAAGGTCGTGAGTTTGTTCGTAAATACGTTGGTAAGAAGGTCAAACTTGCCACTGATGCTTTCAGAAACGAACATCCATTGGTTTCAGTCACTTTAACCAACGGTAAGAACTTGGCTGAATCCATCATTTTGAACGGCTACGCCACCGCTATTAGACATCGTCGTGGTGATGATGATAGGGCTAGTAACTGGGACTCTCTACTTGAGGCCGAAACTGTTGCTATTAAGGAGAAGAAAGGTATCCATTCCACAAAAACTCCAGAGCCAGAAAAGTACATTGAAGCTTCCCAGGATGCCAATAGATCCAAGATCCATTTGAGAACTCTTCAGTCCAAATTGAAAATCAAAGGTGTTTTGGAATACGTTATTTCTCCTAACCGTTTCAGAGTCATCTTACCAAAGGAAAACATCCGTTTGGTGTTAGTCCTTGGTGGGTTGGCCTCCTTACCAAGAGATTCTCCATTATCTGAAGAAATTATTAAATACAACAACAAGAAGGTCTTACAAAGAGACGTCACTATCGAAGTTTACGATGCTGATAAGGTCGGTGGTTTCATTGGGAACTTATACGTTGGTACTTCCAACATCCCATACCAAGTTGAATTATTGAACAATGGTTTTGCTCAAGTCCATGAAGGTTCTGTTCGTAAGACCAAATTCGAAGATCAATTCTATGATGCTGAAGAAGCTGCTCAAGATAAGAAATTAGGTTTATGGGTTAACTATGATCCAGAAGAAGCTGAAAGACAATACCAAGAAGCTGAAGAAAAGAGAAGATTGAAATACGAAGAAAAAAATGCAAAGTTCAGAAAGCCAAATGCATTCGACGACGACGAAGATGATGATATTGAAAACATTCCTGAGCATTTGAGAAACTTCATTGTCAGATAAAGGTAACGGTTCATAAGTTTTTCAGATCTTAGGTATAAGAAAAAAGTGCATTATTATGCATTTCATGAATAATTCAATTGACGTCAACACACTTTTAAACTACTTCCGACATAGCACCGTATCATCCAACAATATTGTAATATCCACATCCCTGAATGATTTAATGAGACCTCTTATTTACACTTTGTTAATTATGTTAGATCGCCTCGTGAGCAGATTATCAACACACCGCGTATTATGTGTCGTTGTTACGAGGGTTGTCTCACTTCAACTCACGTGTTAATATTCGACAGGTCATACAGTCGGGCCGGGAATGGTGGAATTTGGATTGAGTGAGAGCTGCTACTCTCTGATAAGAGATAAGCCGCTGCCCGCCCAGGGCTCATACAGCGCAACGCGTAAAATCAATAATTTCGTCTTGAGAGAATATTTAACCGTATGCACTCTCAGATTAAGAGAAAACAAAAAAATAAAAGGTGCAAAGAATTGTGGGGTTAGCCGCTATCAACAAAAAAACACTGATATGAATTCTAACCCCTTTCAGCACGGGATTCTCACAATAAGAATTGAGTGAAGTTATCGCACTAGTTTATTCTCAATCCGAAAAGAAAAAAACCCGTGGGATTACTGGCTAGCTGCTAAAACTAATAAGATTTAATAAGATTTGATCATGCGTTACCAGTCCATATCAATTATCCAGCTACCAAAGAAACGGCTCTCTTTGTTAGCTGAACAAGAGAGGTTGAGATGAATTACAGTGCAATTGAGAACAGGTACTCTATAAGATCTACTTGAATTCGTTGAGTTTCTTTAATTGTCCCGATTCAAGGCAAAAGACGTCCATCATGTTTTATTATATTAAAATTAATTATTAAGCAAATTCCATCACAATTACCGAAACATTTACAAAGCACCATCACGCTTCTGACAAAACACATAGCTAGCCATTAGATAATGTCTGACGCAGAAATAAACTCCAGGAAGTCTGTTGAACACTTAGACCAACCAAATACAAATAAAGCTGCACCACCACCGCCTACTCCAACAAGAGATCTTCCAAAATCCTTCAAAGACATCTTTATTCAACCGTTCACCAATCTTAACAATGAACGAACCTGGGGTAAGGACAAAGAAACCATTTGTTCCCAGGAAACCCAGGAAGAATACCAATTCCGTATGTTGCAACTTTCCAAACATACAAACCGATTCCAGAAATACATGCCCATCATCACAACGGGCGCAGGGTTGTTTTCAGATGGATACATCAACAATTCCATAGGAACGGTATCTACTATCTTGGCCATTTTATATCCTGAACAATATAAAAATTCCAATGCTATCATGAATGTCAATTCGTTGGCCTTTGTCGGGATCGTCGTGGGACAAATTGGTTTTGGATTCATTGCAGATTATTATTCAAGAAGAGCCGCCATGTTATACGGTACAGCGATTTTGATCATTTTCACCATCTTGGCTGCTGGATCGTGGGGTGAAAATTCCGCTGATGTCGAAGGGATGCTTGCTGCGTTGACTGTATGGAGAGTCTTCATGGGGATTGGTTTAGGTTCGGAATATCCTGCTGCTTCTACGGCTTGTGCTGAGGCTTCGGCGTTATTGCCTCCCGGTAAGAGAAATAGGTATTTTGCATGGTTTACAAATACTATGATTGATTTTGGGTTTCTAGCAAGTGCCTTTGTCCCATGGGTTCTTTTGAAGATCTTTGGTGCGGAAGGTGAATGGGCTTTAACCCGTGTTTGGAGATTGACTTTGGGCCTTGGAGCTATTCCTCCTTTGATGTTGTTTGTCATGCGCTTTTTTTACAAAGAATCAGAATCCTTCAGCAAGAATAGATTCAAAAGAGTCAAGATCCCCTACTGGAGAGTCTTCAAGTTCTATTGGTTCAGATTATCCATCATTTCTTCGATTTGGCTTATATATGATTTTTCAGCTTATGGGTTTGGTTTATTCTCGTCTCTTATTCTTGCGGAACTGTACAAGGGGGACTCCTTATCCCGTATTTTCGCCTGGAATATCCTTTTCAATGCGTTTTACCTTCCAGGCGCAATCCTTGGAGCTTATGCTGCGGATTATCTAGGTCCAAGGCTCACTTTGGTCATTGGTGTATCTTTACAGTCGATTGTCGGATACATCATGGCGGGGACGTTTGGTGACTTGACAAAGAATGTTGCAGGCTTTGTTGTTGCTTATGGTATTTTCATGTCCTTGGGTGAATTTGGTCCAGGGGATAATATTGGGTTATTAGCTTCCAAGACATCTGCTACTGCTATCAGAGGACAATACTATGGGATCTGTGCGGCGGTTGGTAAAATCGGTGCTTTTATCGGTGTCTATTGCTTTACTCCTATGATCAAACAACATGGAACGCAAAGTGCTTGGTGGTTGGCAAGTAGTTTGGGTATCTTTTCAGCTCTTTTAGCATTCTTCTTGTTACCAGCGGTAGACCAAGCCACTATGGGAAGAGAAGACGAAAAGTTCCTGAAATATCTTGAAAGCACCGGCTTTGATATCAGTTTGATCGGTGAAAAGGAAGATGAAGAAAAGGTCAGTACCTCTAACGTTGAAAATGTTGCACTTGTCTATGGGACAAAGAAGAAAGATCTAGGACTAGTGTCCTAAACGCAATTGAATTTATTTAATGTTTATTACAATTCAGATTTTAATTCCAAACTTAATCATATATGAAGCTTCGTCTCTGGCTCTCCATCTCTACATAAGAATGCATCAGTCATAAGTGTTAATAATCACCAGGGCCATTCAATAAAATGTCCTTGTGTTCCTTGATATAATGTTCAAAGTAATTTGCATAAAACCCCAGAGTTCTGTTACGAGAATTATAGGAATCAGTTGCAGAATTACCCAAAGAAATCCATTCGCCACACCCTCCACAAGAGACATGAATATCGATGAATCTTCCATTCTTCGTCTTGATCAAAGATTTTGGCAAAGGCATCAAGTTAATCGTCTTGCACTTTGGATTGGAAAGAACACCATGGCTTAGGGATAAATGAGTTGAAAAATCTCTTTTCTTCACCCAGTTCTTACCGCGGCATAAACGACACATCACTTCAAGTTCAGGGCATCTCAGAGCGCCCAATGCTTTGAAAGATCTGGAATACCTATAAGAAGCAAAATTCTTCAAATCATCCTTGTTATATTCGGTGAAAGGATCGTCGCTACGACCGCTAGATTTTGGGCAATTGCCATTTTTGTAGTAGTTGAATGACCGGTGGCTGTCGATAAAATTGTTCAACGAGAGCTTATGGTTCTGGAAATGCCTTGGTAGCCAGGTCTTATCTTCAATGGAATAGATATCTTGGTGGTAAGTGATTTCACCATTAATATCCTTCAAGATGGACTCAGGCAAAAGAAGAGCACACTTGGAAACAGCAGAATTCTCTGTGACCATTGAATCATTGGAAATCACTGCAATTAGCCTATTTATGTCTTCAACTGGTTCTGAATTCATATCTTCTTGGTCGCTACTGCTGCCTTTATTAAACAATGACTCAAATGGTTCTTCGTCTGAGTATCTCAGGTATTCCTGATCCTTTGCTCTATTGAGAAGAGGTTCTTTTAATATTTCTGGCACAGGAACAATTGGTGGTGGTTTAGAAACGGGAATATCACGAAGTTTGGAAGAGAGCGGCAATGGAGTATGTGTATATGTAGGAGAAAGTTTAAGCTGTTCAAGAGACGGTTTGATATAAGACAAGTTGAAATCGTTGGTGGATTTAACATCAAATGTGTTCTTCAAGACTTTTTTCACAGGCAATGTCGTCTTATTAGATTCTTTCAACAAGGAATCTTTGAAGGCTCCTTTCTCTGGTAGTCTGATCTCACCGTAGGCATAGACGTAGCTACTGGATTCACTTTCAGTAGGAGATTGCGGATTTTCCTCTTGCTCTTCTTCTTCTTCGTCGTCTTCCTCTTCTTGGTCTTCTTGGTCACTGATTTCCAAGTCAAACTGTAAATCTTGAGATGGATAGATGTTTAACTTGGCAAAAGCCTGAGAGAATTCTCTGATATCTTCGTCACTGTAGATGCAGTGACGTTTCTCTTCTGGCGACAAGTGGTTTGATTCATGGAGAGTTTGATCAATCCAGGATTCTATGTAGCTCATGTTGAGATTATTTATGCGAGGTGATAAGGGTAAGTGATGAGCAAGCAGCGGATGCAAAAAAAGTAATTAGCAAAATTTGATTTAAGAACCTTTATTGAACTGGTGGCGATGTGGATATTTCTGAGTTGAATAGCAATGAATTTAGGGGTTGAAGTCCATGAAATTGATATTGATATTATCGTGAATCAATCACGCCAAAATAATAAACACACCTCTGAAGTCTGATACATTTGAGGCACATCCTGCATATCCATCGATTGTAAACGAATTGGTAGACCATTTCATTCAGTGGGCAGTTTACTGTGTTTTTTGTTTTTTCCGTTCTTCGTTCTTTGTCATTTTGACACAAAACGAATCGATCATAAACAATAAGCGCCGCGAGGCACTGACGTCAGAACTGTTTGTTTGTTTGTTTGTTTGTTTGTTTGTTTACTTTTCGAGTGTCGCGAAGCTGTATGGAAAGATATATTTCACACACTACAGCCTAAAAAGAAAGACCTTAGGACCCAAACCAAGCGGATGCTAAGGCAAGACGGTTAACTGGAACTGTGAATTATCTTGTGATCTGAAAAGCTGTACTATATCTATTTTAGCTAAACACAATTCCGGCTATCTGAAACAATTATCCGGATCTAATCCCTATATTTTCCAGAAATTCGGGAAGAAGGACTCAATTAATTTCGCTTCTTATTATTATACTCAAAATTATTATTTCTTTTCGGTAATAACTTCGTTGGACTTGTTGATAGATTCTTCTTCTTCTTCTTCCGTGGAAGTTTCGTCTTCGTCGACACCAAACTTACCAGTCCAGCCGTTTTCTCTCAAGTATTTTTCAAACTTGATATCTTCCATCATCAAATCTTCGTCTTGCAAATGAGGAATGAGGAAGTAGGCAATGATAACACCGATGGAACCCAAGATAGCGGCAATAATGAAAGTCCATCTTTTACCCAAGTTGGTTTGAATAGCAGTGAAACATTGGGTACCAATGGCAGCACCAGCTTTACCAAAAGCAGCAGATAAACCGTACAAAGTACCTCTCACTGGAGTGGCGTAGGACTCGGAAGAAGTCAAACCCATACAGTTACCTGGACCCAAATTACCCATGGAGTTGAACAAACCGTAGAAAACAACGAACAATGGGATGATTTTACGGATCTTGTCGTAACCACAACCGATAATCAAACCGATGACCAAGTAACCTGAGTAACCCAACATAAGCAAGTACTTTCTTCCGATTCTGTCAACAAGGGCAGCACCGACAAAGACACCTGGCAAGGCGATGATCCCTAACAACAAAGTCCATTCGGCAGTTTCCTTGATAGTGGACTTTGGACCCAAAATGGAGGAAATGATGGTGGAAGCAAAGATACCGTTAGGGAAAGTAACGAAATCGTAGATGAACCAACAACCACAGGTACCGATCAATCTCGGCCAGTAATACTTGAACACCAAGCCGTATGGAACACTTTGCTTCAAGGCAGACTTCTTGTACAAAGTACCCATGGCCATTTTGTAACGGAAGTAGAACACAGCCAAAGGCCAGACACAACCAATACCAATACAGGTTCTCCAGACAGTGGCCAAATGTTCACCACCGCAGGCAGAGTAGACAATCAAGAAAACAATCAAAGCCAATGGACCACCTAAACTTAAAGGCAAGTTGGTAACTAAGATGAACACACCACCACGTCTCTTTGTGGATTCGTTGGCAGCTTCCGAAGACGAAGAGGAACAGGCAGCATATTCACCACCAACACCGAACCCAATGGCACCACGACAAACAATGATCATCCAGAACATACCAGTAACAGTGGCACCGTGAGCAGCAGTGGTCAAAATGGCACCGACAACAATAAGCACAGTAGTGGTGACAATGGCCCATTTACGTCCATAGTAATCACAGGTGAGACCAATGACAATCATACCGATAATTTCACCAATAAGCAACGAGTTGGAGACCCGGGTCTTCATGCTGGAGGTGTACTCCTTTGGGTACATGTGTGTGAAGACGACGTTCAACATGGTCATCAAGTTGTTTTGGTACCCATCGGAGATCAAAGCAACACCACAACAGAGAATGGTGATGATGTCGGACCAAGACTTCTTCTGCTTGAAACGGTTGGCTCTTTCTTCCCCATTGTAGGTGATGGACGAGGAGGAGTCGTTGGTGGCGACAGTGGCGATCACCTGGTTGTCCTTTTCAAACTCAATGTTCTGTGACATAATGTGAGACTTTTGTTGATGTGGAATAAACTAGATATGAGGAAATACTGTGTGAAAAATATCTGTTAAATGGTTCCACAAGGATCCTTAAATACATCACCGTCTAGCTTTGAAAGAAAAAGAAAAGAAAAAAGGATAAATGAAAAATAAAAACTGAAAAATAAAAAATGAAAAATAAAAAATAAACCCCGGGTCGTGGGTCCGACACATGGCTTCAGGGTGTTGGACATACGTTACTACAACGGCGATAAAGACACTTACTTCAGTGTGGTCAGAGGGAAAATCGTAGCACACGTTGCCTAACCAAAGCAATTAAAATTTAAAAAACAGTACGGCGCGTGCACCGTTTCAAGGGATAACATCTCGTTTGACCACTACCTGAATTGATCTGAATTTTTCAAACACGTTTTTTTGTGTCGATTTCTCCGCCCCCAGACTATTTAAAATCTATTAATGCGATCTCTTAATCCTACAGATCCTTGCATATGCCGGTTTCGCACTCTGGTAACCGACCGATTTATCTTGCAGTTGCCAACATCAAACGGGATAAATTAGACGCTCCTACTAAAACCATGTATGTCTTTCCAAGATAATCCAAGACGTTCCAAGATATTTGCCAATCCCAAGGTTTTCTTGATGGTTATTAGTAGCGGCAAGTGGTTCTTATTCTTTTGTCAGTTGATCTGGTTTGTTTGACTCAACAAAATTATGTACACCTCTATGAACTCGTAAACTGCCGTTGTTACTGCTGCTGTTTGCTGGTTAAAAAAAAGTACCTGAACAATTGCGCGCGCAGATCATCGCACGTGCGAGCTTTTATTGCTCATTTCATCGAATTTCCCTGTGGATTTTGTTTTGCACGTGTCTAGAGGGTGTCAGAAAAGTTGCTTACTACAGGGATTTTATCGTTACATCTTGATCGTTTTCTCGCAACAGCGATTATAAGCTCAAAAGACCTCATAATCGATATTTCGTTTCAGGTACACGTGCTTTGGCTGCATATACAGATCGATAAACCTTCCAACACAAGCTTTTTTGGATATAATTAAAAATAATATTGAAATTGAAAAACCTTTAAGTTTAAAAAAAGAAAAAGAGAAATACGAGACGACTTTTTGATGTGTACTGACTGTGTTGTTTGACACTGTTATAATGCAAACCACTATGTACAAATCAGACACGTGGGATTTGTTTGGCCGCGCGACTGCTCCTAGCACAAAAAATTGTGTCAAAATTTAATACGAACTCTTTCTTTCCAGACTTATTCCCGACAGCTCAGACTCGGGAATAGTTCTCCTACATAATTCATCGATAAACAGAAAAAAATTAGATATATTTGATTCTAGTAGTCAGGTATATAACCTTCAATACCGGTAACCAATTTCAATCAACAAGAAGGGAAAAAAGTAACAGTTAATATTCCATATCAAATGAATTATAACGAATAATGAAACAAAAACAAAAAAAAACAAAAAAAAATTAATAAAAAAAAAAAAAAAATGTATAAAACAAGTCATAGCTCAGTGCTTCTTGCTCTTGGTCACAGTCTTGGTAATAGTACTACCTGGAACTTTAGTAGTAACAGTCCCATCTGTGACCGTAGTGAATTCAGTCCTAGTTTCAGGAGGTTCGGTAATTGTAATAGTGACAGTCTTCTTCTTCCAGAAAAATTGGGCATCGACATCATTATCATCTCTCTTGTGGTGCTCCCTATCCTTATCATCATCTCTATGTGGTGGCTTTTCAGGGAAGACAGTAGTGAAAACAATTTCAGGATCTTTAGTGATGGTAACAGTAACAGGTTCACCAGTTCTGTGTTTGGTCTTGGTCTTGGTGATGGTGACTGGATGTCTCCTAACGGTTTCATAAACAGTCTTGGTTTTCTTCCAAAAGAATTGAGCATCAACTGTTGGATCCGAACCATCACTTTGGGCAACGTTTCCTGGTTCAACTTCAGCCACAGGGATAGCAACTGAACTGATGGTGAAAAAAGCTAAAGCTTGGGTTAATGCGATTGAGAACTTCATGTTGGATATTGTAGTGACAATTGGTTATGTTCTTTTGAGAAGTAGTTGTCTTAAAAATTGATTCTTGCTTGGATCAAAGAATTCTGCTCAATTAAAAGAAGGAAAACTTCTGGCTATTTATACTGAATTCTTACATTTCTAATGTTATGGTACAAATATATTGATTTATCGTTATGAAGAAAGCTTGTATAGCAAGCCTCTTAGTATATTCAGTATAAATAAAATTTCATGATCACCGATACCACTGTGGTTTTTTATCTATGTTTAGCTTTTGCTAATACAATGTAAGAACTAGCTTCAAACAAAAGTTTTCCGTGAAAATTTAAACTACTAACCCAACATTTTTATCCTCTCAATCTTGAACCTTTGTGGTTGAATCTTCCCTCCCGGGTTAATTAAACTATAAATTTTGGTTGTCAGTGCTAACCAACCTCACAAAGCTGTTGTAAATTGTTAATGTCCTTGAGTGTTGTGAGAGATCCCGTGAACATACATGCCAGGGCATAATTAAACTTTAGCCATTGTTAGCAATTTGCATATTTGGATACCTGATCTTCCTCACCATCATACAGGAACAGAAAAGATGTTTCCTATATTTGGACAACAAACCAAGTTATCTTTATGATATTTCATCTTGTATTGGAAAAAGATGTAGGACATATTATGGACCACATCAGTCTCAATATGTTCTCAACGTATTGGGAACTAATATTTCAACAGACAATCTCCAATTCAAAGATTACGTGAGAAAATAATATACGTTATTTGAACAATCAAAAGAAAAAAAACAATACAAATTGAGTCCAGAACGTAACCGCTGTTAATTTGACGCTTTTTCTTAAGAGGTGAAACTAACTACCGTCCAAGTTATGGACCATTGTGTTATGTTCAAGGTCAAGTATGTAGATCAATTATTTTCAGCCATTTACTTTTGTCGAGTCTTGGCTTTAAAGCAAAACATCAACTGCGGAGAAGTTAAATTGAATTTTGGAATCGTTTCAGGTCCAACTGGCATAACTACTATAGAACATCCGGACACCACGCAGGTCGATCACGATTTCCCCTGCAGCCAGCTGCTTGTTTATTGTTTGGTTTACGCGACTGAAGTTGGATCAACAACTGCGGGCGGTAATGTTAACTGATCTATTATTTTCATCAATATTAGATGAAATTATTCACAGCAGACTGGTTTCAAAGAAATGAAGGTACCTCTTTTATCTATTTTTAAAAATATGGGCTGATTTTCCCTATTGTCAAGACCAGATGTTGTTGTCTTTTTGCCGAATTCGTTAATCTTCTCCACCCTTTTTCAAAAGTTGACACAAAAACACAAAGAAAAGCTAAGATCGGCAGCGAATAGACACAGACCACCAATCACACTGTCCAGTTTCCTAACATTTCTTCTATCATTTTAAGAATCTCCTGAATCATGCTTAATCAATCGATGGACACGCCCTACCAAAGTCACTAGATGAATAGATCACGGTTTTGCCTCAAAGATGAATCAAACTACGTTTCCTTTCACAATTACACATATACCTGCTTCTTATGATGTCAAAACTGTGAGTTCAAATCAATCTTTTGAATCCAACTTCAGGAAACTGTTCACAGGATCAGACTCCCCCCTTATGAAGAAAGGTGTTAATTCATCCAATGACATCGATGTTGATAGATTAGTTGATGAACTGATCATTGAGAACCAAGAAGCTATGGAAGATTCCAGATCACCAATTAGTTACACAAACAGAAAGAAGTCCAAACGAAAAGAACAAAGAAAGAATGATTTATTGGCTCCAGTTTCATCTAATTTGGGAGAGGATGAAACAAGCTTTGCTCAGCTTGAATTCAATAATAGGTCAAAAGACAATGAAGATGAAGAGCAAAATAACCAGGATCCTTCAAATTTGTCCTCCATAGGAGATTCTAAGAATCCTCTGGTTGTTATTAATAGCGCTGAAAATTCTGGCCCCAATGAGGAAATTACTTTGGGTAATGCTGATTTAAAATCTCCACTGATCAATTCACAATCAGCAAAAATTACGATCCGTGAACAAGCCCATGCTTCTGTCAATGAAAAGACATCCACACAGACCAAAGTCAACGATTACCTATCAATCAAGCTTCCAAATATTGACCTTCATCGATATTCCATGCTGGTGAAATCACAACTCCATCTACAGAACCTATGGGTCTTGTCTCATATGCTAACGATATTAGGTATCTCGTTCTATCTTTATGGGAGCCTATCGCAGAACTCTGAAACAGAATTCTACGCTTACAAGGTTGGTACGATGGGATCTGCTCTAACTTATTTGATTGTTTTGTACAGAGTTAACTTTGAGGAGCAAGTAGTGGAGTTTAATGAAAACAAGAATGAAGTTATTGTGAAGACAAGGATTATGACCATGACGGAATTTGTTAAGAATGAAAATGCCCAATTGTTAGGTTTTGTGATTCTTTGGAACTTCACTCCAATGTCAATAATCAAATTGGCTCCCTTTTTCATCTACTCCAGTTTGAATTTAACAAGTTTCTTTACTTTGGAAATCATTCCCAACTATTCGTTTTCCACTGCTTTATTACCATTATTAACTTACTTGGAAGCTCCAATGTTGATTACTGCTTCTCATTTTGATTTGATTTCATTTGCAGTTGTCATCAAAGAGTGCTACCAACTCAGCAACGTATATCCATTTATTATCTTTTCATTTATCTGGTTGTTGAGATATGAAAGTTCTGAAGCTTGCCGTTCTTCATTTAGTTTTATTATTTCATTTTTCTCTACGTTCTTTAACATATTGGATTCTTTTCCAAAACTTTTTGGCAAGAGCAGAGATGAAGCTTCTATGTTGGGAAATCATTCAAAACAGAGGAGTACGAACATTGCAGAAGGTAGATACACTCCAGAAGATGCTTTCAACTTCGACAACACAAGTTCAGCAACATTAACGGGAGAGGCAAAAACTTAAGGTTCTCATTAAAGAACTTCCCAAGGATCCTAGAATCAACACACAAGGCTGCAAAGGCACTTTGGCTACATATGACTTTTCTGCTCTCTTTGATATGATCATGTGAGCTGAATGGAAACAAAACAAAAAAACACGAACACAGGAGACTTTAAAAAGCTGAAGACGTCATTGGGAATTAATCATAAATTATAGTGATTGCTGAATTAAACGGCTTACATCTTGAGATCTTTTAACGTAGTATTACTTCTTACAGCAAAATTAATATTGTGTCACATTTTTCTTTACCCCAGATCCCCGATTAAGCCACAGTGGTCAAACTTCAGTGTTCAAAGTCACTGATCCATGAAATCCCTTGACCTTACACCTGGACACCTAATATATTTTAAAAGCAGTCACAAAGCTTAACAGGAATTCGCGAAGGGTTCCTCTTTGTTTTCATAGTGCAACGCTGTGAAAATTTTAGGCTTGGGGTTATGGCCGTTTGGTTTTGGCAGATCTGAAAAAGTAACCTGCAGCTGAGTGTTGTTGGAAGAGAGTCTATACAGTGTGAAAAAAATCTAATCAAAAGGATTCTACCAGTACTCAATAGCATCTAAAGATGGGTTTTTAATAAAATTTGTTTCATACCTATAGTTAAAAATGGCTCCAAGAAAGGTTGCTCCAGCTCCATTAGCTAACAAGACTAAGGCTACCAAGGCCTCCAAGAACCCATTGGCTGAATCTAAGCCAAAGAAGTTCGGTATCGGTCAAGCCGTCCAACCAAAGAGAAACTTATCCAGATTTGTCAAATGGCCAGAATACGTCAGATTACAAAGACAAAGAAAGGTTCTTTCCTTAAGATTAAAGGTTCCTCCAGCTATTGCTCAATTCCAACACACCTTAGACAGAAACACTGCTGCCGAAACCTTCAAGTTATTCAACAAGTACAGACCAGAAACTGCTGCTGAAAAGAAGGAAAGATTAACCAAGGAAGCCGCTGCCATCGCTGAAGGTAAGACCAGACAAGAAGCTTCTCCAAAGCCATTCGTTGTCAAGTACGGTTTAAACCACGTTGTTTCCTTAATTGAAAACAAGAAGGCCAAGTTAGTCTTGATTGCCAACGATGTCGACCCAATTGAATTAGTCGTCTTCTTACCAGCTTTATGTAGAAAGATGGGTGTTCCATACGCCGTCATCAAGGGTAAGGCTAGATTAGGTACTTTAACCCACCAAAAGACCTCTGCTGTTGCCGCTTTAACCGAAGTCAGAGCCGAAGATGAAGCTGCTTTAGCCACTTTGATCTCCACCATTGACGCTAACTTCGCTGAAAAGTACGAAGAAAACAGAAAGCACTGGGGTGGTGGTATCTTAGGTGCCAAGTCCCAAGCTAAGCATGCTAAGAGAGCTGCTGCTGCTGCTGCCGTTGAAAAATAAATTTAATCCTGTTCTTATAGTTTTAAGTTTAGTTTTTTAATAATAGTAAAAGTTCCCAATAACCTTCTATCTTCCTAGTAGCATTGTAATTCTCAAACGAAAGCAAACAGATTCTAGACATTAACATGTGTCGAAGCCATAAGCTTAGATTATGTCTGACAAGTTACGAGTTACGAGTTACGAGATTCATAGTGCCTTTCTATGTGTCTATTCTAATGTGGCCCATATCAAAGGAATGATTATCGAAGGTCTGGTCTTAGTCTGTGTTCTTAAACTTAGACAAGATGCTTTATGGGAGACAAAATTCGATATCCGATGATCTCTAATAGTTTGCTTGAGACTTTTGATCGTAGGTAGATTGTTTTCAACCTCCCTGGAGACCATAGAGTTGGAACTGGCAATAGATCTGGGTGTAAGCCAATAAGACACAATCGTTTGGAAATCCGGGAAAAAAAATACACTAGCGCCCAGCTTGTTGCGCGCCTGTTGCCAACGATAACACAGGGTAATAAGCAGCAGCTTGTACTCGAACTATTGTTCAATATGGCAGCAAGTTTAATTGTAATTACGCCATCTTTGTTAACCACCAAATAAACCATCCAATCAATCACTGAATCATAAACAATGTCTTTCTTCCAAGGTTTAATTGAAAGTTTCGTTCCAACTGTCGCTTTCGCCGACAACGAAGAATCTGCTGCCCCAGTTGATCAAGCACCAGCTCCAGTTCCAACCCAAGAAGAAGTTGCTGTTGCTGAAGAGACCCAGGTTGAGGCCGTTGAAGCTCCAATTTCTGAAGAATCCCCAGCCCCAGCTGTTGAAGAACCAAAGGAAGAAGAACAACCAAAGGAAGAAGAAGCTCCAGCCTCTGAAGAAACCGTTGCTCCAGCTGCCGTCGAAGAAGAAGAATCCCCAGCTCCTTCTGACGAAGAAGAAACCCCAAGTCCATCTGAAGAATCTGAACAAGATGCTGATGAAGAAGAGGAAGAAGATGACGAAGAAGAGGAAGAAGAGGAAGAAGAGGAAGAAGGTACTACCGATCCATTAGAAAAGTTAAGAGCCGAATGTGCCGCTAAGCCAGATATCTTACCATACGTCCACCACTACGCTGAATGTGTTGAAAGAGTCACTAAGGCTCAACAAGAAGAAGGGTATGAAGACAAAGACTACAAGGAAGACTGTGTTGAAGAATTCTTCCACTTGCAACACCACTTGGATGACTGTGTCGCTCCAAGATTATTCTACAAGTTGAGATAATTTCCACACTCTGGAATCAATATTTTGGGGCCGGACGAGAAAGGGGGCTTTCAAGGAGGATTGTTAAGCAGATTGGGTTAAATGTGTAAATATGCCAAGTAAAAAGATATGTTCAATAAATGGATCAATTAGATATTCGTTTCATAACACAATGTTGAGGTTTTATTTATATAATGGTAATATAAATGGTAAGCTCCTGGTGTGTGATATTAGAGGGGAGGGGATATTAATGAGATTCCACCCACTTTAGCGCTAAGCGAAGAAATTCAGGGTCACCACTCCACACATTATGAACAAGTTTATAAATTGGTCTCCGATTAGCTGATATCTATCTCTGTACGAGTTGGGGGAAGGTTTAGCGCTTAGTTTAACGATATCTGCCCTGTTGATTCTATATATAGATTGGAAGGATCAAATGCCACTTGACGCGTAGCCTTTGGCCCCGATTGAAAGGGTTCCTATGAAAGTCAACAAAAGACCAACACAGCACCACCCATTTGAAATTTGATGTATAAAGATATGACTTACTCCAGCTTGGTAAAAGAGAATATAGGAAACTAGCGCTAGCACTTTAGAGGTGGAAACTTAGTGAAACTTGGGGGATCTCCCTATGCTGTAACGCCCTCTCGCGAAATTAATCATTGTAGATTTTAGCAAGCGCGGCAAACGTCAATTTGGCCTGATGCAGAGAATTGTAAGAAAAGCGGCAAGCAGACTGCTATTTTGAGAGTTTGATTGGGCTTAAATCAGCCAATTCCCACCCTTTTAGGTCCTCATAACAATCGACTTCCATCTGCTTCCTGTTCCCAGTTCATCCTTGCTCTGTTCATCTGCTAAGAAACACTCTTATTTCCACTCCTTAACGCACAATCAGCTCCTCCAATTGCAGCGGCTTGATCTCACGCATTTTACTTGTTTACAAGATTCCGATTCCAAGGTTGCAACGGGGCAAAGTTATTCCACAACGGCCTTTCTTTTCATTTCTTTTCCTCGACCAGAAATAGCAGAAACTATATCTCTTTGAGGGCTCAGGTTCCCCACCATTCTTTATTCGCCCATCTCATAGCACACATCATCAAACAATCAACATGAAGAAAACAAGAACGACGACAACGTCCTCTCCTTTGAGCTCCCAGTCTTACAAATCGGACAGAGATCCTCAGTCACCAACTCCATCGTCCAAGTACAGTGAATTCAAAAGAACAAACTCTGCCAAACAGGATACATTGAAACGTCCCAGTAGCTCTGGTAGTGCTTCCAGTGTACCAAGATTGAGCACAATAGACACCGCATCATATTCACCAGTAAGAACGCCGTCCAATCCTTCCAGGATACCCAAATCACGGAACAACAGCAACGCATCTCAGCCAAACAACAAGGGATCTGGTTCGTCGTCATCAACATTGACACATTCCGACCAGCTGAAACAGGCACATTTCAACTACTCTGCCCAGGAGAAAACGTACCTCAGGAAGATCAAGAACGACAAAGCGGACGACTACTACAACACAGCTATCATTGCCGATTTGGGTGAATCCGACTCCGACTATTTTTCAGACGAAGATGACGATGATGATGAAGATCGACAGCGTCAAGATCGTGGTGAGTCGAACCGTCGACGTAATGCTACGACTGATGGAGTATCGAGAGAATTGGATCTTGAGATGGATCCGTTGGATTCCTTTGACCCAACCGATTTGGAGAACGCTGACGGAAACCCCAAGTTCTTGGAACGTCTCGAATGGCAAACGATGTTGAGCCTGGTGCTTAACGGTGATGTTGTCACTTCGGAAAAGAGACGTATCAAGACTCAAACCGATTTCAATGCCCAATCGTCGTATAAGGATAACCTGTGGCTGGGCATCAAGGCCTACTTGCTGGGAAGAACCGAGGACCACGAGCTGAAGATTATCAGGTACAACCGTTCCGAAGCCGATGAAACCATCAGTGCTATCTTGGGATTCAAAGTCAAAGACCAAGACAATGCTCGTGAAGAGGTTCGCGAGTTGTTGGAGAAGTTTGAGGAAGTGAAGGATCTTTGGCGTGACCAAAGGGAGATGATCAACGACAAGCCAATATGCGCCACTGATCTGTTTTACACGCGAATTGATGCTTTATACTCATGGCAGAACATCACAGGTGCCTTTGAGAACCTGATTCAAATGCTAAGAGACTGGGTCAAATCCGATGACTTGAATCTCACGACGAAACAAACGGATGGGTTCACCGACGCTTCCATTGCTGAAAAATTGCTCAAGGAGAGAGAAGTGCTAACCATTTTCGAAAAGAGACTTTTCCACCCTGCCACGCCCTGGATTAACAAAGCGAAGGAAGCTTATTTGGCCTTCCATGAGATTTACGAAGAATTGGACCTTCCAAGCTTTCTGCCTGCCCTTTCGCTGATATGCGCCTTCCCGTTAGACTTGATTGAAGAAGTCATCAAGGTCCGTTTGGTTTATGCTCACAAAGTGAACAATCCCACGATGATGATGATTGATGAGATGATTGATGACTTATCCACTTATATTAGCATTGCTGTCGGCTTGAAACATTCCTACATCGAGTATACCAAAGGTTGGTCGTTGGAAATGAAACTTTCTGAATCCTTTGATGCGAACATTGTTGAGGCCATCACGTATCTTTTCAGATTGTTGAACAAGAAACTTATCAACACTACAACCAAATCCTTCAAGACATTCAAGGAACCAGATGATTTGGAAGAGACCTGGAAGCTCCTACGTAATGTTGGTTGTTACATCAAGAATGCAGGTCCAGAAGTCGCCACCCAAATATCAATGCTTCTTTCCCGTTTGGCGCAAAGACTGAACAGTTTCGTATATCATGAGGCGGAATCCATTGAGAGACTGGCAATGGACCAAAAGAAATCCATTAAACAAAGGTCCAAAGAGACGCTTCAATTGGTTTCCCAATCCACCGATAACTTCGGTTTGATCCGTCGTAAATTGACGAAGTTCTCCATTGCTATCAGAAAGGCCTTTTCCAACTCTGCTTTGTTCGAAATGAACAGGGTTAAGGACTTTCTCAAATTACTACGTGAAAGTGGACATTTCCTGATTCAGATCCCTCACTCAGCTGGGGGTACTTACTTCCTTGCCTCAAGCAATCTATACGGACGTTCCGAAACCATTATGAGTATTTTGAAAGGCTCTGAGATTGGTTCCGAATTGAATAGACCGCCACCAACGATTATTGAGTTGGATATTTACGAGGAAACGCAAGATGTCGGATACATCGTTGTCATCAGTGCACCAATGGCTATGGTTTGGGAAGGTGATATCGTCGGTATCCATTCGGAAAACTTCAACTTTGATATCAAGAAAGGTCAAGTTTTGGTTATCAGCCAGGGATCTTCTGGGTTCTTAAGACATTCTAAAGCTGAATTTCTCAATGCAGTTGGAGACACCGTTACGTTTGTGGAACATCGTTCAAGTATAACAAGAGTCAACAAAGAGCTTGTCAAAATTGATAGACTGTTTTTCAAAGTTATCTTGAGCTGGACTGAAGAGTTGAAGAACGCGATTGTATCAATCCAGAAAAACGATAAGCATCATGAAGCTGTTCATTCTTTGTTTGTCTTCACCAGGGATCTGTGCAAAAATGCGTTGAGAACAATGGATCCAGCAAGAAGACCCATAGTGATCAAACGAATGATTGTAATGAGCATCGACTGGGTAAGTTTCATCGTTGACGACTGCATTCCTACAGATAAAAGAACTTTCCGTTGGTGTGTTGCCGCTTTGGAATTCGCCATGGAAGTTTCTAAAGGGTTTAACATCATCACATTGAAAGATGAGGATTTTGCCCGTTTGAAACAAAAAGTTGCTGGTTGTATGTCTTTGTTGATTTCCCATTTCGATATCATGGGTGCTAGATCAAGTGAGGCCGAGAAGAAGATGTTGAAGACTCAGTTCAAACCGAAAAATTCACAAGATGACGCTTTGATCCTGCAGGGGTTCACTGAACAGACTATGAAACAGATCCAATCATTGGAAGCTCGTTTGCCATGTAATCTGGTTGGCAAAATTATCGATGACACTCAATCGGAAAACCAGTTCTTGTCCATCTTGGCATCGCAATTTGCCAGTATTTCCATGAGATGGCAAAAGAGAAAGTTTCTTGGTGGTGGTTCGTTTGGTTCTGTTTATTCTGCTATCAATTTGGACACAGGTGCCGTTTTGGCTGTCAAGGAGATCAAACTTCAAGATCCAAAAAGTTTCAAACATATCGTTCCATCCATCAAGGAGGAAATGACAGTCTTGGAAATGTTGAACCATCCAAATATTGTTCAATATTACGGTGTTGAAGTTCATCGTGATAAGGTCAATCTATTCATGGAATATTGTGAAGGAGGTTCTCTTGCCACATTATTGGAACATGGCCGTATTGAAGACGAAGTGGTTATCCAACTGTTCTCTTTACAAATGTTTGAAGGTTTAGCCTATTTACACGAACATAATATCATTCACAGAGACATCAAACCGGAAAATATCCTTTTCGATCACAACGGTGTCATTAAATTCGTCGATTTCGGTGCTGCTAAAGTCATTGCCAATAACGTCACCCGTAAGATTACCAAAGTCAGCAGTATGACCGGTACGCCAATGTACATGTCTCCAGAAGTCATTACGGGTTCCATGACATCCAAATACGGTGCTGTTGACATTTGGTCCACTGGTTGTTGTGTTTTGGAAATGGCAACAGGTAGACGTCCTTGGGCTACTTTGGATAACGAATGGGCTATTATGTATCATATTGCTGCTGGACATTTGCCAACTTTCCCAACAAGAGATCAACTTAGTGATGCTGGTATTAATTTCTTGTATCGTTGTTTACAACAGGATCCAAATAAGAGACCTACTGCTGTGGAATTGTTACAGGATCCATGGCTTGTCGATATTAGAATCAGAGCTTTTGAAGATGTTAGTTCTTCTTCCAGTGAAGTTTCTTCTGAATATGGTGATGCGGCATAAGTTTAGTTTTTTAAGGTTTCAAGGACATTTTGACTGTTTCAGTATAATTGTATTCATTAATGACTAATTAAATATAGAGATGTAATGTTAATATAAACTGTAGGATAATCAATATCTTTGCATCAGCAGTGAAAACAAAAAGCAAAGAAAAATAAATCAACAAAAATAAACGACCCCGGGCAGGATTGAACTGCCGATCTCACGATTAACAGTCGTGCGCCTTAACCAGCTTGGCCACGGAGTCCTTTCGCGGAAGATGAAAAATCTAGTAAATTCCAATCTCGACTATCATAAAAACCCGGCTAACCCCTAATTTACTAAAAGGGGACATTTAGATTGACGATGGGTACGTGCATTTTATCTCATAAACGTGGAGCCTTTAAACTAACATTATCTAAATATTGCTATTAAATTCCTCTGTTTTTCTTTGGTTGGGAAAAAAAGGATTAGTTACCTATACATTTGACAAAGTAATCCACAACTAGATATGTTTAATTATGATGTCATAGTAACCCTTCACTGATAAATGCATCTTTAAGTAGGTGTACCCTATTGTTCATAGTTTCAATAGATTCCAATTCATCACAGATATCAAATCTACAATCCAAACTCTTGATATCACTTTTGAATTCGATTAGTCCGGGAGTTAACTGGATACTGATAAATTTCGGTTCTGAAGAAGTCGGAGTGGTGATATTGACATCGTTAAGATCATGGAAAAGGGAGCTATTTGCTTCATCATCATCATTCATAGACATATCGATATCCATTTCATTTGTATCTTCCACTTTGTCGGTCGATGCTTTTGTTGTTGTTGTTGTTGTTGTTGCTGTTGCTGCTGCTGCTGTTGTCGATGATGATGAGTCCAAGAATTGTTGGAATATCACATCTTCGTTTTCTAATTCTTCGAATTTATCAACGGATTCGAATTTCTCTTGTAATTGCCTGATGAATTTGATCAATAAGTTAAATTTGGTGGTTCTCACTAGAAGCGAACATAATTTACCGATATCTGATGAATTAAAAGTCAGAAGCCGAGCTAATCCACGAGGAAAGAACTCGAAACCTTGAAGAGTGACTTCTGGTCTTTTTGATGATTTCATGGTTTGATTTGTTTCGAAAACCGTTGTTATTTGCAATTCTGTTGTTGGAATAGTTAGTTTATTCTTGTTCCCACTGTGTGATCCTTGAAGGATCTGTTCGATCTCATTAATGTGCAAATTGAAGAACTTGCTGTGGAATTCATCAACTGGTATGATAACGTCTCCTCCAGTTTGACCGTTGTTGGTGATGAGTTGAACATGAAGGGCGATGTCATTCACACCGTTGAAAGAAGTATCTTCATCTTGAATTAAGCTCAATTTGAATTTGTCGAACACCAAAATGCAGAATTCATCATCGTAGTTCAATATAACTTCACCTTGTTTCATATCTTGCAATATCCCAAAAATCTTGACATACTCACCAAACAAATCAAGTGAATCCTGAGTGAAACTGTCCAGGACAGAGAGTTGAGTAAGAATATTGTCGAGCTTGGACAGATCGTCATATTTGGTCAAACTGTTCACCAAGATGTTTTCGCTCGTCGAAGAATTGATGCATCCAAAATCGTTGTTATCGTTAGCTAGGATCAATTTGACATCTTCGATCCTGATTCTTCCTTGTTTCAAGCCTGCTTCGTCCTGCAAGTCATAATAGTCAATGTCGATGACAACAATTTTACCAGCAATGGAAATCCGTTTGAGATTTGTTGTTGAATTAATGACTTCAGGGAAGCTTTCAAATTTGTAAATGTTGGCGAGCCTTTGAATGTTGGCTATTGTGACGCTTCCTGGTGAGCGCTTTAGCAGATGGATGATCTGGTTAACCGAGTTGTGGAATGAATCTGACATGGTCGATGGGTAGGTTCTCTGGTAAGAACTGGATTCAATTGCTTGTGCTACTTTTCGGATTTCAGTACAATCAATATTATTTTTGGTGACACTGCTATAGCTTTACCGCTGTAACTTTAAGTGGCCCTTTTTTTTCTGTTGAACCAGCCAAACGCACCCGCGACCCTTGCCAGATATATTTATTCTACTCTTATTATATTTCATTTTATATTTCATTTTATATTATATTATATGCATTTATAGATGTATATACAGAACTTCATTATCATCGTCATAACAGTATCAGAGAAAAACAAAACACAACACGACGGCTCACAACTTGATACCAATGTGGATGGCAGCAATACCAAAACTCAAGTTTTCGTAACCTGGTTCAGGAACATAGAACCCAGCTTTTTCAATCATACCTTTGAAGTCCTCTTGCTTTGGGAACTTTTGAATGGACTCGACCAAGTACTGGTACGAGTCGTAGTCATTGGCAATGGCTTGACCGAAGGCTGGAAGAACCTTGGACCAGTTCTGGTAAACAGCGTCAACGACTGGGTTTTCAACCTTGGAGAATTCCAAAACACCAATGATCCCACCTGGCTTTAAGACTCTGTAAGCAGTATTCAACCCAGCTTGGATGTTGGTGAAGTTTCTGATACCGAAGGAAACAGTGTAGACATCCTTGGAGTTATCTGGGATCAAGTCCAACGTTTCACCGTTTTGAACAAGAAACTGAATGCGTGGGTCGCCACGGTATTTGTTATTCAAGGCTCTCTTCTTACCTTCTTCCAACATGTCTGGGTTGATATCGACAACAGTCATAGTGGACTTCTTGTCACCAAACTTGGCCCTGGCATGGTCTAACAAACCAAAGGCAATATCACCAGAACCACCAGCAACATCAATGAAGTCCAATGGTCTACCGCCTGGTCTGGCACCAGCGTCCAATTTACGAATGAATTGGTCCTTCCAAAGACGATGGACACCAACAGACATGACGTCGTTCATAATATCGTACTTAGAGGCAACAGATGAGAAAACTTGACCAACTAATTTTTCCTTTTCGGATTCTAAAACGGTTCTAGCACCAAAATGAGTGGTTTTAGTTTCCTTGGCTGGAACACATGACTGTGCGAAAGCACGGGCTAATTGAGGAATAGCAGCAGAACGTTGAATAGTTCTGTATTGCGGTCTTAGCATTGCTGTGTATGATAATTGAAATATGTGGGGAAGCAAAAAAAACAAAAAGCAAAAATCCACAAACTCCTTGCTCCTCCTTTGTTCGTATCGTTTGATATAATATCGGGCTGCCAGTGCTGCTACTGCTGAATTTTCGATCTCCCAGCAAAATTACACGAGCCCGCGATATTTACCAAATGCGGACGGATCATAACATTGTTGTCCTGATGATGGATAGACACAATATTGTTTGAAGTCAACAAAATGAAAGGCGTTATTTCAGGAAATATATCTTGTTATATGGCCTTAGAAATTAGTAAAGAAATATTTTTCTTTTAAAAGCTATCACATTAGGCTTGTTGTACGTGACTGCTTGAACTTTTCATCAGCGGGGAATGATAGGTATGAACTTCATTGTTCTTTGATGATTTGACATGGCACAGTACACTGCATTAATTCACCGATATCTTTGTTGATACAAAATAACCTTCTCGAACATTCAAGTTTCTTCAGAGCTGATTCTTTTTTCTTTATAGTAAATTTTTTTATTGTATACCGGGAAAGAAAGCGTTTCTAAAATTGCCCAATATATATGAAACAACCTATGAAACAAATCGTGCGAGAGGTTCAAAATGTGATCTATCATATCCAAACAAAGGGCACAACAAAAGCCCGAAAAAGGAAAATCATTTAAATAAATTCGGCCATCCAGCCATCCAGGATGACAGCAATTTACTAAATTTATTGCTGTTATTATTATTATTATTAATATATCTTTCAGAATGCTCAGAAACTCCATTGTTCAAACCACGGCTAAAGACTTGTTAAATTGCAGAGCCCAAGCTTTAAAATCTTTCAACTACTCAATCCGTTTCTTCTCCCAATTTGACTTCTACTCCTCAGAAACACAAATCGCCACCAAGCTAAGAAACATCACAAATGATACCAAACGTCTCTTAGAACAATTAAAGAAAGCCCAAGAATTCGTAGATTACTTTCCGAACATCAAACGTTCAAACTTTGCCAGCTCCAGTGAAAAAAGGCCAAAGACGTCTTACCATTACTTCTACAGTGAAAAATACAACCTATACCGTTCTGAAAACCCAGGTCTCCCACCTCAGGAAATTACCAAAAAAGTTGCTGCTGAATGGAATACGTTCACCCAGGCTGAAAAGAAGACTTGGGCCCTTGATAACGGTTGCGTTTCCTCCGAATCTCAACCTATCAACCATATAAACCATGACACCAACATCAAAGAAGCGGCTACTAGTCTTCAAGGTCTATCCATCGATATGGATCGCCTTTATCGTGATTTTATCGCATTCCGTAAAGAAGTTGCTATTTCCGGGTCCTTTAAAGTTGAAATGGATCTAATTACAAAACCTTCAAATGTTAAAAAAATCTCCATGGGAAAGATTAATTTATACACTGTTTTCTACCAAGAACATTATCATTCCACAAAATGGGAAAACCCTAATTGGACTCCTCAACAAATTACAGGGTTTGTTTCTAAACAATGGGGGGAGATGACTAGAGAGGAAAAGATTGAATATAGAGACATGAAAGGTTTGAATGCTGATGATTTCCCTGTCAAATAATCATTTTTATTCTTTCAGCTTTTTTTTCTCCTTTTTTGTTCCTTTGTGTTTGAAACTTTTTCTTTCTCATTGTGTGGGGGGTTTTTTATGGTATCGAACCAAGACAGTTGTGACTCGATGAGTCTAAATATATATATAGTGCTTTATTATTAGGACTAAAGAAACGCGAAAAAAAGACTAAATAAATTTAATAGATTCTTAGATATCCGTTTGCTATAGTTCTTAGGGTCATAGTGTACCGAGGTACCGTTTCTGACTTCATTTAACGAACTAATTTAATTTAATGATCTGATATGTATAGCCAATATTTGGCTGATTACGTCAGCATGTGTAATAGAATAATAAAAATGTAATTGAACATTTGCTAAGATAAAATTTAATTTAATTCAATAATTTTTAGTAAAAAAGATTTATAAAAATTAATATATTATTTAAGATTAATTTGCGTTAAAAAAATAAATGAATGAAGAAATAAATAAATATCAAAACTGTTTCTTTTATTTAGTATGGAAACTACTTATTTCTGTTTCCCTACTTCAATCGAGGAACCAACAGTCAACTTGTTGTTTTTTTGCGCCAGCTCAAATGCGCCACACAATTCTTCTTGAAGATCTGATTGATTTAACGTGCGTCAAACAAAACCTACGAAATCCCAAACAAGAAACCACCAATAAAAAATCACCCCCTCATTATTTGTTCCAAAGCCAGCATCAATTGAAACTTCAACAGCAATCATCATCCTGATCCTGCTTCAAAAATGGCTCCAACCGTTCTCAAATCATCCAATGAACTCGCTTCACTTCTACAAAACTCTTTAGTGGTGCTCTATTTCACCGCCACATGGTGTGGTCCTTGTAAGGCCATTGCCCCGGCTCTTGACAATCTTTCTGAACAATACGCCAAGTCCATTGAGATTGTCAAGATTGATTTGGATCAATTCAAACCTATTGCATCCACGTATGCCGTCACTGCTGTTCCTACTTTCATCTTTATCAATGCTGGGACTGAAGTTAATAGAGTTAGAGGTGCTGATTTTGGAGGGATTAGTGCTGCATTCCAATCTTTGTTAGCTCTAAACCCTGATTCCACCAAGATTGGCTCCTCCTCTTCAGCAGTCAATGATTCTCCAGAGTTTCAAGAAGTCAAAGATTATGTTGGTAAGGGTGTTTCACTTTTGAACTCCACAGTTTTCTTCAACGAATTTGAAAGTTTGAATGGTGTCAAAGTCAAAGATGGTAGTAAGAACGTTTCTGATTTAGTGAGAGCCAAACCAGATGATCCACAAAATACTGCTGTGATGTCAGATGCCGATTCCCAATTATTGTTGCATATTCCCTTAGCCAACGTGTCTAAGATTTACTCCGTTTTGATCAAATCAAAGACTACTACTGAAGATTCCCAAAAGCCAAACCTGATCAAAATTTGGCCAAATAGAACTAGTATCATTTCCTTTGACGATGCTGAAAGCCACGCTCCTGCTCATCAACAAGATCTTGATGATTTCCAAAGTGGCGATGGTGGCGACTGGGTTGAAGTTAAATTGAAGCTTGTTAAGTTTCAAAAAGTCTCTGCGTTGGATATTTTCCTTGATGGTGAAGATGAAGATTTGAACACTGTTGTTGATAGAATCTTGATCGTTGGTGTTGATGGTGAAGCCAAAAAGCAAGGAAAGATTGAAAAGATCGAACACGAGCACTGAACAAGAAAGAAGAGATATTACATACATACATACAGCTTAGGCTTTTTTTCAGTAAGGCTTTGATTAAAAATATAAAGGTATATAAACAAAAAAAAGACAATGATGGTGTTTCAGCCTGTCCTTACCGTAAGAACAGACAGACCATTGAGAAAACACACACATACAGAGAGATAAATCAATTAAACTAAAGTGCTGTTCAGGTTGTTATTGTGATTGTTGTGATTGCTTAATCGAAGATTTCAGCAACGTTACCTGGTAATTCTTCAATTTGGGTGGAGTAGAACTTTTCGATTTCTCTCAACATGTTAACATCGTTTTCAGTAACGAAGTTGATGGCTCTACCCTTTCTACCGAAACGACCACCTCTACCGATTCTGTGGATGTAGTTTTCCTTGTTGGATGGCAAATCGTAGTTGATGACTAAGGAGACTTGTTGGACATCGATACCTCTGGCCAATAAATCGGTGGAGATCAAGATTCTGGAAGAACCGGTTCTGAATTCCTTCATGATGGTGTCTCTTTCTTGTTGGGACAAGTCGGAGTGGATGGCGGAAACAGTGTGTTGGTTCTTGGTCAATTCTTCAGTCAAGAATTCAACTTTTCTTCTGGTGTTACAGAAGATAACGGCTTGGGCGACAGAGATGGAGTCGTATAAATCTAACAAACAGTCAAATTTGTATTCTTCCTTTTCTAAGTTGATGAAGTATTGCTTGATACCTTCCAAGGTCAATTCGTCCTTCTTGACTAAGATTCTGACTGGGTTTCTCATGAACTTGGTGGTGACTTCCAAGACGTCTTGTGGCATGGTGGCAGACAATAAGACGACTTGGGTAGTTTCTGGCAATAATCTGAAAATGTTGTAGATTTGTTCCTTGAAACCGGTGGATAACATTTCATCGGCTTCATCCAAGATGAACATCTTGATCTTGTCGGTTCTGAAGAAACGACGGTCAATCATGTCGAAGACTCTACCTGGGGTACCGACAACGATTTGGGCACCGTTTCTCAAGGCTTCAATGTCATCCTTGGTGGAAGTACCACCAATGGAGGCGTGGACGGTGATGTTTAAGTGGACACCAATGGATAAGACGACTCTTTGAATTTGTAAGGCTAATTCTCTGGTTGGGGCTAAGATCAAAGCTTGGGTGGCCTTTTCGTTTTCGTCAATTCTTTGCAAGGCAGAGATGGTGAAGGTGGCGGTCTTACCAGTACCAGATTGGGCTTGAGCTAAAACATCGTTACCTTCAATGATTGGCAAGATAGCACGTTGTTGAATGGAGGATGGGTTTTCGTAACCGTAACCGTAGATACCTGTGTGATTTCCTTGTTAGTATGCTGTGGGCGATCTCGTCAATGGCTAACTTAACTTTCTTTCCATTCACCAAAATATAAAAAAAAAAAGTTCCGCCGGTTAGTTGGTTCGTTGGTTTCACTTACCTCTTAAGATATCCTTCTTTAAGTTTAATTCATCGAAAGAGTAAACGATGTTGTTGTAGTTGGTTTCGATTAAGTTGGAATCGATTTCTTGGATACCGTCAGCCATGTTGATTGATACTGTTGTTGTGCAAAAGACCTTTAAAAAGAGCTTACCTCTTCGGAATGGCGTGTAGTTTGTTAGCGGGTTTCCTAGTTTTTTATAACTTTTGTCAACGCAGCCCGTTAAAATTTTTTTTCCACAGCAGCGCTCATTCCATTGTGTGAGGAATTCTGAGAACCGGTCGCACGTGAGAACGATCCGGTAGACAGAGATCGTTTCTTTCATCATACTGCGCCAGCTTGCCGCATTCGGTAAAACAAACAAACAAACAAACAAACAACGCCTCTATTTAGTCTCCTCCCTCTTTTTAGTCCTTAATCAATAAAAAGTATAAGCCACAGATTACCAAGCCATCTATCTGTTTGAATTATTATGCTTAATGTCAATTCTAATGTGTATTTATAATATTCTTTTCTTTTCTTAAATCGCTAAGTCTACATACCTAGATAACATATCTCCTTCTCAACTGACTGGGACTTTTCACCTGGAAAAGGTATCCTTTCTAACAAGGTCCATCATCGATGATCAAACCTCAAGTTCTTCCATTAGATCTTTTTCAATCGAAGAGTCACCAAAATCAATAACGGAGCTGACATCAGGAACTTGAGATCTATCAACAGTCTCCGATTCAATCTCTGGAACAGGAGACTTTGGATCTTCAGCCAATGGAGATTGAGATGCAATATCTTCAACTTCCGCTTCATCGTAATCACCGTTTCCTTCATCTACATCGATATCTTCGATTGAAGAATGTTCTAATTCTGAGTTTTGTAAAGAATGTAGATCTTGGATGATTTGATCTAACGACTTTTCCGGTTCGTCATCATCTTCAAGGATGTAATTATCATCTTCTTCCTCCATCTTTTCAGAAGTTGGTGGAATAATACCATTGGTATCATTTGCAGTAGGACCTTGAATTTTATTATAGAAACTTTCAAGCTCTTTCAATCTTTCAGCCTCTTCAACATCTTGAGCAACAGAATTTTTTCTTCTTGCTTCTTGTAATTTCCTTTCTTCTTCTTCTTGATGTTTTCTGTCTCTGATCTTTCTTAACAATGGTAAGGATTCCCAAGATTCGTCAAACGAGGTTGGATCGCTGTGAGCGCCAGTGAAGACTCTTGTGGCTGTGACTCTTCTATTTTCACGTTCCCATGGGAAAATTGGTGGTGGGACCCAACTGGCTTGTGGCTGAATTGAAACAGACTCATACGCTTCTTCTTGTTTTTCTTCATGTTTTTCTTGTTTTGCTTCTTCTGGTTCGAAAGCTTGCTCGACAACGTCTTGTGGGATTTGGTCTTCTTGAACATTATACTGAGCATTCTCTTGCCAATCTTTGTATTGGTTTAAATCAGTTGGGAAATGTTCTGCTTCTGGTTTACCGTTCTTTGGTGGTTCCTCATATGCAGGATTCCAGTCAGACTGTTGTTGAATGGTTTCAAAGTAGCAATAAGAGTCTGGATTGGTCAAGATCTCAACGTTGTCATCTTGTGAGACTGAGATGTTTTGGCTAAAAGATTGATCGTAGAAACTTTCTTCAACACCAGACCCATGCATTTCATCTTCAGCGTTAGCTTCTTGAGCTTGTTCATAAACTTGAACAGTTGGTTCTTCAACTCCAGCTAATGGTTCTGGATTTTGAAATTGGCCAGGATCGTAGTAAACAGGCTCGATACCATGAATAGTCCTTTCAATGTTTAAATTGGAACCATAGAATTCAATGTACTTTAACCACCATTTATCTCTCAAGTTACCGAATAGACCTGGTTCATTCCAAGGTTTGATAGCACCAATGAAATGAACAACCTTGATTTGACTTTCGAAAAATTGATAAGCTGGTTGATATTGATAATGGATCGAAGGAGTCACATTGTAAAGAAATGGCAATCTAACCCATTGTCTTTCACCAGGCGAATCAATTTGAAAGAATTCGTTCAATAACCCTTGATCAGCACCGTCAAATGAAGGATTATCAGAGTTGGTAATTTTGAAAAGGAGATCTTCGTAGATTTTGGTAGAAGGTTTAATCAAAAACACACCGGAGTTGAAAATATCTGGCCACCCAGAATCAGGAGATGCAACGATTTGATTCTCGTTGATAACTCGGAAATCTTCGAACAAGACATTAATAGGTTTGATTGGCAAAGTATCAGCGTCCAAGTAAAGCAGAGTATCGAACTGAGTTAGTTTGAAAACATTGATCTTTGAAAAGGTTTGAAACAATTCAGGTCTTTGTAATAACTTCAATTCGTTAGAATTCTGATTAGCATTGATAGAGTTGATCTCAATGATTTCATCGAATTCTTCAGAGAGTTGTTGGTATTGGAAATCAGTCAAACGGGTAGCAAGGAGCACAACCAACTTGGTATCAACCGGTAATCCTAGCTGTTTGAGAGTCTTAGCAAGGACCAATGCACCAGGAAGGTAAGAAGCAGTGAACAACAAAGTAGCAATAGCGTTTGTCATACTTTGGATTTTAAGGGAGGAATTGTTTTGGGGGTATCTTAAGGAATCTTTGTGGAAATCACGGAGTGGGAACTGGGATAGGAAAGTGATTCAAATCTAAGGATCTCTTCAAGGGTGAGGAACAGAAACAGAGAAAGATCTAATATGATTGAACAGTTTGTAAACAGTTAGTTGAGTTCAGTTTCAATTGTTAAAAAGGGATAAGAAACTGATACTAAGAGCAAAAAAGGAAGAACAAGGGAGGTAAGTGCAAACAAACAAACAAACGAAGGATAATGCAAAAGCAATAACTAAGCGAACGAATTGAGTGGATAGGTGTGTTCAAATGAAAGCAACAGGTTGATTAAAGGTATTAGAACTGCTTCTTTGGAACTTCGAGGACTATTAAAAAGGGAGTATAAATTCCTTCCTCCTTGAATTTGATTATTTGTCGGAAATCCCCTGATGCTATCACTCCCTAAATTGGCTGTTGAGTATTTAGTATGTGCCATATCCGGGTAGCGGAGAAATTGTGGGCGTAAAGCGTACGATCTGCAGAGACCCCCATGTTCTAAGGCTCAATCAAGCACAAAATTGACCAATCAAATCTCCCTTCGTGTTTCAAGTGCTTTTAATTTCATCTTGTTTTTAGAAAATCATGTCTTCATTTTATTGAGGTAAAGGAATATAAAGTATGAATCCCCATGGCTTTCATGAAGGTTTGTTATTTCGGGCGTTTCTTTCAAGTCCAAGAGGACAGGTCTTTTCCTTTTGCACCTGTCAAGTTTATCAATAAAGTGTTAAGTATTCCCTTTCTGGGGATTGCTGAGCCTACGGATCGCCACGAACCGCCACGAACGGCGGAACAAAGGGCCCAGAACTTTGAATAGCAGCAAGGCTAAATCGGTCGCAACCCAGCATAAGATTCTTCAGCATGTGTCGTGCGGAAAAATAGACCTAAACTACTATCTACAGATTACTCAATCACACAATCTATTCTTGAGGTGCAGAGCGTTACAGTTCACAGGTTTTATCTCTTTGATTTTAAATCCATTCAAATAAAATGGAAATAGAAATAGAAATAGTGATTGATAATGGGAAAACGGTGTTTTTAAAATATGACTTTAATTAGACTGAATGAAACTTTATAAATAATGAAATAACAAAAATTACATCCATTTAACGGGAGTAACTCCAGACGTTCTTTAATAAACCATCTCTTTGAGCTAATCTGTTTAAGGAATCGTCAGCTTCACCTCTGGATCTAACGTAACCGGATAAAGCGTAAGTGGTGAAGTCACCTGGGATGGCTCTACCTTCTTCATCAACGTTGACAATGTTGATTTGGACGGAAGCGTGGTCCTTAGCTTTGATGATTCTGTTGGAAGCAGAACACTTTCTTGGGACGTATAATTCAACCTGAGGTAATTATTTGTTAGTATTTGGATTCATTAATTTTGAGACGAGTACTTTTAAGCTGGGGTTAGTGGACCAAAAGAAGGACGACAGACACAGACATGATTCGTGTAGCTTTGGTTGATATGATTTGTACACCCAAGTTCATTCCGTATATGAAGATGAAGATTACAAAGACGCCTTCTTCAGTAACGGTTTTTATGATGATAATGCATGAATATGAAAGCCTTTTGAATTCAGTTCGAACTCGATGACATGATACTGTTCTTTGTTTTAACGATGAGTGGTTTTCAATGAAAGAAGGCTGTCCAAATGTGAATTTATAGATATGTTCAATGATGAAGAAAATTTGATGGATTGAATGAAAATGATTTAATAAAGATTTGAAATGCTCTTCGATATGATATGGTCCATTCTCCTCAATCTGATAGTCCATTCCCTTAGCTTCCTATATGGACTTACAAGTTGACCTTTATCGTTTTCCATCTTGACTGGTTTATGTGGCGATAGACTCTTTCAAACACTATTCTATACACGTACACCTGTACTATAGGGGACGGTGTGAAAAAATGATGAAATTTGTTGATGTTTTTCCAAGACGCACTGCAAACTGGCCGTGCACCAAAACACTTCACAAGCTTCGAGCAGCTACTTCGCGACAATTGCCCAATTTGGAATGAAGGAAATATCTCGTTTGACAGTTTGTGCGTCGGTTTCTGGGTATCGCGAAAGCTGAAGGGAAAACAACCTGACAAAGCGTTCAACAAAAGAGGGCGCGAACATGTATTGTGATTCTTCTCTTTGGAAAAATTACATGGTGCGCAATGTCCGGATGTTGGAAATCTGAAAACTTCAAAATTAGGGTTAGTCACATGGTCAGAAGAATATCAAAAAAGGGCTTCTTGGATTTATTGTCAAAGATATATCGGGTAATATTCGTGAGGAGCCTATCATCTTCTGATCAATTGTAAGCTCCTCACCGAAACAGGCAATTATCGTAGGATCTGATGCAGCTCGAAAAAAATTCTAGAGGTTTGTTTATACAGAGAGAGAGGAGATGGGCTGTTGATATACAGTAGAAGATCTAAAAACAAACTGTTATTATCTCTCTCTTGTTATTCAAAGCAAAACATTAACAACATGTCAACCAACCCGGCTAAAAGAGAACTCAGTAATCCATGCTCTCCAGAACCGAAGCCTGTTACCAAGAAACAAGACGTTGAAGACAAAGAGTTACCAGCCTTAGAACTAGATTCCTCCGCTAACAAGGAAGAAGATCATGACAAACCTAGCACTGTCAATCAAGATAAGCCAAGGTTCAGAAGAGAAAAGCAACCGCCAAAACCAAAGAACAGAAAGTACAAAGCCAAAGATGTTGATGAGACCTCCCCACAAGGTGTTCTTCAATTTGAAATTGCCGAGATCTTAGAAGAAAACAAATTAACCCCAGATAACATTGCCAACGATATGAAATCCGTCTTGAACGATCGCACCGTTCTTGAACGCTACCACAGAGAGGTGGAACACGTCGAGGTGATCAAGTTAACATCCAACGGTGATGGGTTGGGGCTTATTGCCAATCCTGTCGAACCCCACAAGAAACAAATTGTCATCATTCCATTTGCGATCAAAGGCGATGTTGTCACCATCAGAGTGTTCAAGACCCACCCACAGTACGTCGAGTGCGACTTGTTAAAGATTGAAACTGGTTCTAAAGATAGAGACGATTCCTTAATACGATGCGAATACTTTGGTAAGTGTTCTGGTTGCCAATACCAACAATTGACCTACGAAACACAACTTCTATACAAGAAGCAGACCATTGAAAACGCATACAAGTTCCTTGCACCAAAGCTAAAGATCCCGGAAGTGCTAGACACCATTCCATCCCCAAAGCAATTCAGCTACAGAACTAAGTTGACCCCACATTTTGACATTTCCAAGAGGGTGCCACAAGTTGAGCAACCCATGTTTGGTTTTGGTGCCAAGGGTAAGCCTGAATGGAGAGAAACCAAAGGTGGCTGCAAGTCCATTGTTGACATTGAAGAATGTATCATTGGTACCGAGATGGTGAACATTGGTCTGACCAACGAACGTAAGAGACTGGAAACCACGTGGAAGAACTACAAGAAGTCCGCCACTATTTTACTAAGAGAAAACACCAAAGTCATCAAGGACCTAGAAACCCCAACCTTGGACCAATTAGACCCAGCATCCACCGATGCCGACAACAAGATTTCATACATTGAGGAAACCAACGGTGAAGACAAATTAGCCAAGACCTGTGTGACAGCCACCAGACAAATCGTCACTGAATACATCAACGGCTTCACTTTTGAATTCTGTGCCGGTGAATTCTTCCAAAACAATAATTCCATCTTACCTAAGGTCACCGAATACGTTTGTGAAAACTTACAAATCCCAAGACCTGAAGGCACTCCATTATACTTGGTTGACGCTTACTGTGGTTCCGGGTTGTTTTCCATCACTGCTTCCAAGGGTGTCGACAAGGTTGTTGGTGTTGATGTCTCCAAGGAGTCCATCAAGTTCGCTAAGATGAATGCTGAGAGAAACAATGTCAAGAATGCCGTTTTCATCGATGGTAAGGCTGAGAAGATCTTCAATGAAATTGATACTCCTAATGATTTGACCTCCATTATCATTGATCCTTCAAGAAAGGGCTGTGATTTGGTCTTCTTGAACCAGTTGTCCGCTTATAAACCTGCTAAGATCGTGTATGTTAGTTGTAACGTTCATTCTCAAGCTAGAGATCTACAGCAGTTCTTATTGGACACTCCTAATGGACCAGAATATAAGATTGAAAGTTTGAGAGGGTTTGATTTCTTCCCTCAAACTCATCATGTTGAATCTGTTGTTGTCTTATCAAGAGTTTGAGCATTTTATCCCGTGATGTTTATCATTATCTTATCTAGCATATAATTTCCAATACAAGAAGCTTTCTTTAATGAAGAATCGGGACATTTTAAAATTTTTAAATCACGGACAAAAATTCCAACAACCGCATCGATGTCCCTCATCGCTAACAATTAGGAGGCGAGGGGCCAGGGAGGCTGAAACAAAATCAAACATTTCCCTTTCTCCGTCCCGGGGATTTCTAACCGGTTTTTTAACCCCAGAAACTCGGAGAATTGCAGCCATAGCCGAAATTCCAATCATTAATCGACTAGGTTCTTCAGGACGTAAAACTAAACTAAAAAATAGCATGATTTTTTTTTAGTACGCAGGAATTTTCGCTTCAATTGCGGAACCGCCAACCGATGAGAGGCTGTTAAGTATACGAGAACGTGTATTTTACATTCCCCATTTTAATTTACACGGGATCGGAATATTGAGGTGGGTTGGTTCTTTTGTATTGGAGAACAATCTTAGCGGTGAATTAATGTATGCAAGATCCAGGAGCGGAGAATTCGTCAGATACGCGGGCGGGAGAGGAGATGAATTCCAGACAAACTTTGAATGATTTTGACACAAAAAAAGAACGATGAAATTCAAAATATACAAAGAATATGTTATGTTTTTTCCATAACAAGGAAATGAAGTACTATGAAAGGGTTTATATTCTATTTTCCACCATTCCCATCTTACTGCTACCTCTCTCGGTTTGGAAAATGTTCAGAGTAATCATATATCCGCGTAGGTTTCTTAGTTTGTAGAAACCCCGGGGATTTAAGGAAAATGTTCTTTTTGTGTAGCTTTTTTTGCCGTTCCATGGAATATTGCCGAATAATACGAAACGCAGATAGCCTAAGTGGAAACTGCGGATAAAAATAAAAACAATACACAAAAATCAAGCCATTCTGAAATGAGAGGAACATATGGTTGTAAACATTAAAAAACAACCGATTTTCGACAAAGATTCCCTTGAAGATTTTTTCAAGCTTCTTTCAAAATCATACCCGTTCCCCGGAGTTTCAAAAATTTCAAGTTCGGTATAATATGTTTGAAAATGACTTGAAGCCGCGCCACCGGGTGCGTGTAATTATGCATTGTACGGCTGCAACTGTAGATCATTCATTCATTACTATTTTTCCCGCTTTGATCTTGAAATTTTGATAATTTTGTCCATGGTATGAGTATATGGTTGTCTCCATTTGAAAGAAATATCCCGGAGATATAGGATTACCGCATGGGAAATCAAACAAATGAAAGGGCTGTAGTAGTTGTTGTTGTTGTTCCTGAATAGGATAATCTTCCCCAGTTTACAGGAATGACTACATGGATGGTTTCATGGTTATACTCCACTTTTGAAACGTAATAACAACAAAAAAACAACACTTTTTGAAATATCGGATATTTTATAGTGTTTAGATCTTATAACTACACTGCACCTTAACATATAATAACAATAATACTACTAATAATAAAATCAAAAAAAGCAACAACAGGCCGTGGTAATTCATCGGTTGGAAAAACTTAGTTGTTTTTTTATGCGCGTAAAATAACCGAAATCGGAAAATGTTCAATGGAATCTTGCATTTGCTGTTCGTTGGATTTTTTGTTTTTGTCTCAATGTCAATCTTTGTTAATCGCTACATGCGCGAAAGCTTCCCCAAACTTTTCGGAAGATCGATCGCCATGCCGCCCTCCGTGTGACCAATTCTTATTCCTATCCTCGGCTTTGGATTGAGAAAGGATCCACCCTGGGGAAAGGAAAAGGGAAAAGGAGGGTGTTTACAGTTTTTGGCCAAGAAAAAATCGGGAATCCAAATCAAAATCCAAAGTAAAGAGAAAGAAAAAACAAAAAGGATCGTCACTAATCTATTTGTAAAAGCTAATAGTTGTGTACAAGTGTAGTCTTGGTATTAAATCTATTTTGTCTCCTGTTCCTATGTCCGAATGGTTTTCTTGCTTTGTTTATTTTTGTTTGTTTGTCTGTTTGTTTGCTCGGGGGAAATCTGAGATTCGCAAGCGCCTGGGGAAGTTTGCCCCAAACTTTGAACGGTCGTCCTGCAGGACAAACGGCGGGTCGGTCTCTTTGAAAAAGCACACACTCAAACACGCATACACTTCTTCTTGGTGGGGAAATCGACGCTCGGAAAGATTTGTTTATAAAAAGGCACTGGAATCCCTCTGTGGAATCCTTTGAAAATTCCCCATAATATAACAAGGAGAATACATATAGTCTTTCACATTCTCTCTATCAAAACAATACCTACAATAATATGTCCGCCAGAGAAACCCAGTTAGTTGCCTCCATTGATATCGGGACCACCTCTTCCCGTGCCATTCTTTTCGACAGACACGGTAAAGAAGTTGCCAAACATCAGATCGAATACTCCACCACTGCCAACACTTCTGCCGATGGTGAAGTCAAAGTGTTCTCTGCTGAGGGGATCACCATCACTGCCACCGAAGATTTGGAAATTGAAAACGAAAACGATTCTAAGGGTCCTACCTTAAGATTCCCACAACCAGGTTGGGTCGAAGTCAAGCCAGCCCATGTTTTAGCTAACGGTATCCAATGTTTGGCTGCCTGTGTTGTCTCCTTGGAGAACATCAACAAGAAGAGAGCCGAAGCCGGTGAAAAGCCATACTCCATCATCTCCGTTGGTATTGCCAACATGAGAGAAACCACCATTGTGTGGGACCGCAAGACTGGTCGTTCTTTGAACTACGGTATTGTCTGGAACGATACCAGAACTGCTGAAATCGTCCACAAGAAGAAGGCCGAAGTCCCAGCCGAAAGATTGGAAGAATTGAGACAAAAGTCCGGTGTTCCAGTTTCCACTTACTTCTCCGCTTCCAAGTTGAGATGGTTGATTGACAACGACGTTGAAGTTAAGGCTCTTTACGATGCTGGTGAGTTGATGTTTGGTACTGTCGACACCTGGTTGATCTACCATTTGACCAAGGAAAACGCTCACGTCTCCGACGTCACCAACGCTTCCAGAACCCAATTCATGAACATTTCCAACTTTGAATACGACGCTGAATTGTTACAGCTTTGGGACATTGACAGCACCAAGGTCCAATTACCAAAGATTGTCTCCTCTTCCGAAAAATACGGGTCCTTTGCTGTCCCAGATTTAGCCAAGTTGGGTTACTCCGGTGCTCTTTCCTCTGCTGCTATTGAAAAGTTAACCACCATCGAAGGCATTCCAATTGCCGGTTGTCTTGGTGATCAATCTGCCTCCTTGGTTGGTCAGTTAGCCTTAAAGCCAGGTGCTGCCAAATGTACCTATGGTACCGGTTGTTTCCTTTTGTACAACACTGGTGATAAGACTTTGATCTCCAAGCACGGTGCCTTGACCACTGTCGGTTACTGGTTCCCATCCCTTGGCGCAACTGAAGGGAAAGCCCATTACGCCTTGGAAGGTTCCATTGCCGTTGCTGGTTCCGTTGTCCAATGGTTGAGAGATAACTTGAAGTTGATCCAAGCCGCTCAAGAAATCGGTCCTTTGGCTTCCCAAGTTCCAAACACTGGTGGTGCTGTCTTTGTTCCAGCCTTCTCTGGGTTATTTGCTCCATACTGGGATTCTGAAGCCAGAGGTACCATTTTGGGTTTGACCCAATACACCACTGCTGCACACATTGCCAGAGCTGCTTTGGAAGGTGTTTGTTACCAAGCCAGAGCCATCTTGAAGGCCATGGCCTCTGATGCTGGTGCCGAAGGTGATTTCTTAGAACAAGCCGTTGGTACTTATGAAAAGGCCCCATTGTCTCTTTTAGCCGTTGATGGTGGGATGTCCAAATCTGACGAAGTTATGCAAATCCAAGCCGATATTTTAGGTCCTTGTGTCACTGTCAGAAGATCTCCAAATGCTGAAGCCACTGCTTTAGGTGCTGCCATTGCTGCTGGTTTAGCTGCTACTTCTGCCGAAGATAGATTGTGGGACGATTTGGAAGATGTCATTGCTTCCATTGGTGGCGAATCCACTGGTGATTTCATCTCTCAATCTGATGACCAAGAAAGAAGAAAGGCTTGGACCTTATGGGAAAGAGCCGTTGAAAGAGCTTCTGGTTGGATCTCCAACTAAGCAGCACCAGGTTTTGTGGTATGAAGTTTTTTATGATCAAATTTATGAAATCATGAGTTACAAAGCGCAAGAAATCCTTTCCTTTCATTTTAATAGTAAGAGCTGGTTTTTGCATGAAGGAAAATTTTCTTTGCAGGGTTTATATGTAATATGTTTGTTGATGTGTCTATAGTTTTTCTTATTAGTTTAGTTTAGTTTAGTTTAGTTAGTTTTATATATTCAGGTTTAGATTATTAATAGCATGTTTTGTTTCTAGAAAAAAAAACAATATCCATATCTATATCTATATATTGATTACAGTTGTTAATTATATTAATTCCCAGACCAACAATGGGTTGGTGCACAGTTAGCCTAAAATTTCTACTATACAATGTCTCTATAACATTTACAACTCAGCCTTAGCTTCTTCCAAACGTTCCCAACCTTCAGTACCCTCCCAAGACATTCTCCCCTTTGACATCAAACTCTTCAAAGTACTCTTAGCCTTATACTTCCAATCTCTACAAACAACATCACCAGCACCCAATCTCCCTGGGAGTTCCCCCAGGGATTCATAACTGGCAACAAGGTCAACACACGCATCAACAGTTTCATTCCATACCTTTTCGTCTGTTTCCAAATCAGGGTTATGGATCGTAGCACGGAAGGCACGTTCATGAGACTCCAAAGCAGCCCATGGTCTTTGTCTCCACAGTTCCACACGAGCTGTGATACGCCATAATCTTGCATTGGAGTTGACCAAAGATGGGATTTTCACAGTGACGAACTCAACACAGGATCTTTGGAAAAAGGTCATCGTCGTTTCAGGATTGTATTCGGTGGCGACTAAAATTTCCACTAATTTCTCAACAACTGGGATATCAATTGAGTTTTCACCTTCTTTAAAATCAACCAATTTCTTACATGCATGTAAAACTTCGTTCCAATCTTTCAATTTGGCAGCAACGATTAAATAGTTTTCCCATAGTCTCCAAGTTCTCTTGTTATCACTTGTCCCAACGGCTTTCTTTAAAGCATTAAAGGCTTCTTGAGTCTTATCCAATCTTAACAAAGCAGTAGCCAAATTAGACCAAGAATTCGAATTAGTATCATCCAATGAAACACAACGAGTGAAAGCTTCAGCGGCTAATTCGAAATTAGTCGTTTCTAAACCTAAACAACCGTAAAAGAACCAATTGGAAAAAGAAATAGGATTGACGTTCAATGCATCTTGCATATGTTGAATAGCCAATAGCATATTTCTTTCAACACCTTTTGGTGGTTGATAATAATATCTGGATAGAGAAACCTTAGCCTTGGAATACTTGGCAATTTCCCAAGCTTTTTCCCAATACGTTGGATCTTCATTGATATCACCAAGAATGGACAAAGCTCTAGCATCATCCGGGAAATCAGAGACTCTTTGTTCCAAGATAACTTTGGCTTTGGATTCTTCACCAATGGAAGCATGGCATAAAGCAACATCGACTTGTAAATTCAATCTTTCGTAGATCTCAATGGCAGATCTGACAATCCCCAAGGACATGTACTTTTCAGCAAGTTTGGTATCCAAGGCCCAACGAGCAAGCAAAGGTAATTGGAAAATATATCTCAATCTTGAATTGGAGATTTTCAGTTCCTTGTCTGTATCAACGGAACTTTCTGTTGGAATGTAACGGGTCTTGATCTTTAAACCGACTTCTTCCACTAAGGATTGCATTTGTAAAATACCTCTTTCAATAGTACGAGCATTAGTAGTTTCCAAAACAGAACGTTCCCATAACCCACGAGAAAAGATGGAATAGTTGACAGTTTTGGAATCAGTTTGATACAACACACGAGAAACTAACGAAGTCAACTGTTGGTTGACCATATCGTTATTAGCTGGAGAAGTTTGACGTAAGGTGTACAATCTTAATAACAATTGCAAGTTATCGTAATCGGAAAGGTTTGGTTGATTGTTTGGATCCAACGATTTCAACGCTTCAGGAATGTATTCTTGACGTAAAGACAATGGCAATAACGTGGAATAATCAATCTCTTGAGAATCAGTCTTTTGCTTCTTATAAATCTGATCTTCCAAATCTTCAGTTTCACCAATTTGCTCAAAATGTGGTCTTTCCAATAATAAATCAGAATTCAATTCAAAACTTTCAGGGGTATCATCATTGGATTCTTCCAAAGTGTTATTGAAATAATTCGATTTAGCCAAGATGATCAACGAAGATTTGGCCATTTCTTGATATTTGGTACGTTTTGCTTTACAACCAGTCAAGACAAATTCAAATTGTGTCAATTTTTGCACTTCCATCAAATTTGGTAAAACCAAATGTTCCAAATTGGATTCCAAGGCATTCTTGGATTTCTCAAGGTAATAAACAATAACCAAATCCTTAGTTAACTTCTCAGTTAAACCAGTGGTCAAGGCTTGTGGTAAAGATTTGTTCAAAATGGAAGAGGAAACAGCAATATGTGGACCGGAGAATTCTTGATAAAGGGACATTTGTAATTGAATGGCTCTAGCTCTCCACCAATGAACAGCGGCTTTAAAAGGTTGATCCAACGCAACCATTTCATCTTCGACAAATTCTTCCGAGGAATCTAATTGGGTCAATAATAGGGATCTTTTAACCTGTGATAATCTTTCTAAAATATGTAAGGACAATAATAAATACAATGGATTTTCAGTGTCTTGATATGCGATTTGACCGTAAGAACTCAATGCTTTAAAAGCGTTCAAATGGATCTGTTCGGCAGTGAAACGAGATTGAGTACCGAAAAGAGCCTCATAAGCGGATATTGGTGGAGTTGGACCAGTGTAATTACTTTGAATGAAAAGATTCAAAGAAGAAATGGCAAGCAATAAAAGAACTTCTTCTGAGCCTTGTTCTTGTTCTTGTTGAAACTTGGTTTGGAGAGCTTGGACAAATAAAACCATGTTTTCATTGAAAGAAATAGAATCATCACTTAAAAGACCTTTAAGAGAATCTATAGTGGAAATAATAGATTCATTTTGGAAAGTCTTGTAAAATTCACCTTTAACAATAACTTCCAATAATTGGGTTCTTAAAGAATGGTCCTTATCTTCAGCTGGGAATGTGAACGATTCATACGGCAAGGAAAGAAGAAGTTGGGTATGAAGACTTCTGATGTCTTGTAATGAAGGAGCCATCCTTTGGTAGCAGTTGAAGGATTTCCTATCAGGTCGAAGGATGACAAATAGGATAGATAACCTTTCAAACCCAAGCTGCTCATCGAATTTATTTTTTTCAATAGCCGTCCGTGGTACTGACGTTCCCTTTCGCGAAATGTCCGAAATTTTAGAAGAATTTGCTAGAAGATATTATGCACGGACATGCATGTATTTTCACATCTAGTGAGGAATAAGCTCTCAAATAATTGTTTCACTAGCATATATATAACACTACAAATCTTAAACACACAATCAAATCACGATACGCGACAAGACTAGAGTAGTGCCTAACTGTGAGAAACAATATCAGAAGCTGATTGAGTTCTCAAACATCCTGCAAATTGATCTCATTATTAGCAAAGATTCTTTCCCAATCGATCATCTCAACCTCATCAAACCCATTCTCACCCAAATTCAAATCCGAACCACTAGAACCAACAGAATTAGCCGAATATCCTGTATTAGAATCTAGCTCGTAAGAATCTTGAAGGAAATTAGGTAAGAACGATTCGAATTGGGTGATTGGACCACCACTTGATGTGGAGGATGACATTGGTTCTTCTGATATTAATCTGTATGGGTCGGTAACAGGAACAGGTGGATTGGTGTTTTGGTGCGAGGACATGTTGTTGTTGTTGTTTCTAAGCAAAGTTCCTGTACTGTTATTACTGTTGTTGTTGCTGCTTGTTGCACTTAATGGATCGAATTGTGCATTTGTTTGGGGTTCTGGTTGTTGATTGGAAGGTTGGACGTCACCGAAGGATTGGTCATTAAAGGAATTTGTCCTTCCACCAACACCCCCATCTTGAGCTATTCCAGAGGAAGAAGACGAAGTGTTATTGGTGTTGATCAACAGTTGTAAATTCATCTGAGAATAAGAACCTTTCAATGCCTGAGCTTGAGCCAATTTCTGTTCTAATTCTCTTTTCTTCTTAAAATCCTCCTGTTGTTGTAATTTCACTGAAGATTCCGAATCTTGACCAGCTGATTCATAACTAAAAGTCAACTTCAAACTCTTATTATAATTCTCAAACATAGTGTTCAGCAAATTATAAATTCTCTCAGCCGTATTGGACGATTTTCTCAAGTCCATCAATAATCTTTTCCCCAACCCAATGAAATAATTCGTCTCTGGATCTTTGTTATTGATCTCCAAGAAATAATAAATCAAACACGTCAATGCAAAGAAAACAGTATAAATGGAAAACCAATAGCTTCCGTTGATCCAGTCAATGTTGCAATTGGCAGATTTGATGATTTCCTTTGATAGCTCAAAACATCGAAGACCATTTGTGATTCTGAAATTACGTAAATTGATTGTAGAAGGTTTCAAAAAGGTAATGAAAGGACGATAAAGCATGATTTTCACATGGAGGTAATCCAAATAGATCAATTTATTGGCTTTTTCGTAATCTTTAGAGATGTGTGGGTTGTTGTATTGTAGTTGTGGATGTAATTCATAGTTCCAGATTTTTAATTCGTTCTCAAAATTCGTTATAACCTCCTTCGGTACTAATTCTATCGTTTGGCTATTGTTGTTGTAAAGCTTCTTGAAAATCTTGCTCATGATCAAAAGCAGCTTAGTATGATGGTTATTAACCCCACAACTTGACAACTTATCCTGTGGATTTTGAGGCATCAGTTGATTCGAAGTGATGTTAATATCGTCAATGTCCAAGGGCAATCCGATCTCAATATCGTCGATATCCAAATTGCAGTTCGGTAAGTTCAACATTGAATTGATATAAATCTCAAACTTGTAAACTGTCCAGAACAATCTCTTCTTACATTCACTGGTAATATAATCGTCGTCTGGATTATGCTTATGGTAGTTCAACCTTAAAGCGGATCGTAGTGCGATGCCAATGTACGAATAACAAACGGAAATCTTGGCAGAACATTGTAGGAAAATAGTCAGCATGAAAATAGTCTGAATGTTTTCTAAATTATTTGAATTCGTCAAATCGATTAATTTCCTGGCAGCGATAAAGTATTTATAACCTTCGTCTTTTAAATATTTATTGTCAATCGCATTATCACCCTGAGCGAACAACGAACCACAGGCTATAACAGAGTAGATTAGGGGTAAAAATCTCATTTGTAAGACAGTGTATTGATCTGGTGAAGTTTCATAAAGGGAATTGAAATGTTGTAAAAAAATTGGACGATGATAAAATCTGAAAAGAATACAGGCCTCATTCCATGTCTTGAAGATTAATTTCAGTGCGATTTCCTTTGGTGGCAATGAGATCTTGATGGCTTCATGTTGTGAGCCGGATGGTGGCAAATACGAAAAAGGCTGCTGTTGTTGCTTAGGTTGACGTGCTTGCTGTAAAACTGATGGATCATTGCTGGGTATTTTATCAAGAAATTCAGATAAATCTGCCTCAGTATCAAGTTCTAACCCAGGATATATCTTTTCCACAATGGCCTTATAAGCTGACATCGGGTCAATTTTCTCTTGCTTTCTCTCTGTATACTCAGACGATGGTTCATCAGAAGGAGAAGTTGAAGCAGCAGAGCGAGCAGTGGTATTTGCGTGAGGAATAGAAGGTGTACCATCTTTGAATACACACTCCTGTTGGAAATTCTTACAGTTGACACAAGGACTTAGTCCATCACATTTTATCTTTCTCTTACGGCAACCTTCACATGCTTTGGATACCCTGAATCTTTTGGGCTTGGTGATCTTTTGCAACGGTGAGATATACGCTGTATCCTTTGATATCAGCTTTGGCGGCATTTTACCAATTTCCGGGTCTGTAATTTCTGGGTATGGAGTTGAAGGCTGTCGGATATTTGGAGACAGTAGTCGAAGGAGAAGAAGCTCAGCAGGTTGTTACTATGGTGCCACAGCAGAATCAATTACATCCAAAATGAAGAAGCAGACAAGTTCAAATGTTTTAGATCAAGGCGGAAAAACTTTACATACATACATACAAGTAAAACATTTAGCTAGCTCGAAACCGCTGGCCGGAATCTACAGAAACAAACTACGGAACAGTCTTCGGAAGCGCCCAAGCAAAATCTAAAAGAAACAAACTACGGAACGGTCTTCGGAAGCGCCCAACCAGCAGAAGGCGCATCAGCTTGATAATCATAACATCGTTCATTCATATTGGCTATCTACATCTGCTTCTGAACCATTTCACATAAATCCACTATTATTTCTCTTTGGAAGAGAAGAATCTCTTAGAGATCAACTCATTCAAAGTGTGGCCTTCTGGTCTTTGAACTCTTTGTTCATAGGAATAATAAGCGGCAATACCGACAACGATACCAAAGATTGGATCAATGGTTCTTTTAGTATTATTTCTGTTAGCTATCAGGTTGGAGAAAATGGGAAATAAAGAGGTAATATGGGACTTACTTGGAAATTAGATATCTGTTCATTTGTTGACTAATAGAAATTCTTTTGAGACGTGCCACTTATTTGGAAAGGTTATGAACAGGGGTTCTTTATCTTCAGCGGCTTACTTGTTACAAGTTGAAATTTTTGGATCTATTCGCGCACTGTTCAGCTTCCACCAAAATCTGGCTACCTGCTACTGCTCATCCTACTGCTGCCAAAAATAAGTGCTTCTCCATGGCAAACAGCGGATCGTCAAGGATCATGGCAACACTTTTTCAGTTGAATTAATGTTCTAACACACTTGCCCTCAGACAACCCGCGTTCCTGGTAATCAGATCACACAAACATAGAAATTCACATAGCATCTTAAACTAGCACAATGGAAAACAACGTGAAAGAAAGAATCCAACTATTCGGTAATAAACGAGTTCAATCGCCCTATCAACAACAACAACAATCTTCTAAATTAACACCTGATTATTCAGAGTCTCAACTATCCTCATTGGAGTCTCAAAATGAAGAAGAAGTGAATACGATGTTCCACAAGATCAAGTCATTGAAATCTTTAAGTGAGAAAATGGGAATTGAGATTAATTCTTCTAATAAATTATTAGATGATGTTAATGATAATTTTGGGCATTTACAAGTCAGGTTGAAAAACACCTTTAATAAGATGATTGTCATGGCTAATAGATCCGGGATTAGTTGGAAAGTTTGGCTTGGTGTTTTTGGGTTTGTGATATTGATGTTCTTCTACGTTTGGATTAGATAGAGCTCATTTTCAAATATTTGGTCTGTCATTTCATATTAGGACATTTCGGTTCTGTTAATCAATCGTTCGTATTGGGACTCTCTCTATAGTTATATTTTTCATTCGTCATTATAATTTCTTACTGCATTAATCCATGTTGGGACTTTGGTTTGTCTATAAACATGGACTCATGATCTCAAGAGTACTATAATATTCTCATATGAGATTGCTAGCTTCACGACTAGTTCACAGCTCAAACTGTATACATACTGCGATCATATATATCCCATTAAAAAATCAATCATTCATTTCAAATCATATCGTCATAATAACAACGCGCGTTGATCAGAAAGGTTCATCGCTGTCGTTGTTTTTGTTCTTACTAGGCGTCTCGGGTTCTTTCTTATTCATCAGTTCGATATTCAAAGGGGCATTCAAAGTCAAAGGGGTCATTGGGACTTCTGAATAAATAGGATCCAATTTAGGAGAACGGATAGTCATACCTTGGTAACTCGCAGCATTGTTATACAACCCATTTGACATAATATTTGATGAATTATTTGAAGAATTCACTCTCGATAATGTAGGTGTTCGCTGTAAGGACGATGGCAGAGTCTGATTTAGATAAAACCCTGATGGGGAATTGTTTAAAGATGATGGGTTGATTTGAGGGGTTTCGGGGTTCATATTTATTGGAATAGGTTGTTGTGTCGACATATTGATAGTATTTGATTGTCCTGATTGATGAAATGATGTTCTTCTACTATGTGAAGCAGAAGAAGGTGAAAAATAATTTGTGTAAGAAGGATGTCTTTGCTTTTGGAAATGCTGATGTGGAGTTGTTGACTGCTGTGCACAAGTGAGATTTGTTCCATTCGAAAAAGATGACTTCCTGGAATGGAAATTACTAAGTCTATTTGAAGATAGAAGAATCTGATCGTTTCCATTCAATGATAAATGAGCTAAGGAATTCGTGGGTTGTATAACTGGTGAAGCTTCAAAAGGTGTGGACATCATCTGTTGTTCTGAAGCCCCACGCGTGTTCAATGACAACAAGGAGATATTACTCATGCTGGAAACAAGCTTTGTACCTTCATCAACAAGATTAGGAGATTTCATAATGGTTTCACCACTGGAAGACATCGCCCTTTGTTGTTCATCCATTAGGAAAGTATTGAAACAACTGGCAGAACTAGATGAAACCGTGGAACTCATGGAACTGGAGCGGCTTTGTTTAGCTGTGGGGTCAAGGTGTAATTGGAGACTACTATCGTTTTCTTCTAGGATCTGGTTAAGTAAATGCAATGGAGCTTGCGACAGAGAACTACTAGGTATTATCTGTTGTTGTTGTTGCTGTGAATACTGAAGCTTCGCATTAGTCGTCATATTGTAGGTTGTTGCCATGCAATGTTGATTAAACTTTGGATTTGAGTTGTACATAATATGGTCTTGGAATAGTAACAAGAATACCCCAATTATGCATCAATACATGGATAAAGTTGGAGAAATGAGTCCTTAATGAAAAGAGTACACAAAAAAATAGATCCAAGGAAGAGATATAAGCAACCTGAATTTGTAACTGAATATAAAATCTTTCAGTAAGATTGATCGATGTCTGACTCGCTAAAAGGAAACCCATCTCGCTTTTAGCATAGCCGCTGCTCTTGCCTTTGTGAAAATTTCGTAACACCCACCACCTTTGCTAATCTTGGCGGGAAATAAATTGTTGCGCGGCAAATAAAATCCAAATCCCTTGTAGCCCTGCATTTAATCACGTGCCTATCGGGCTGAAGAACACTGTACTTGGTACCCTCAAAAGGTATATATATGCTTCTAAATATCCTTCTTAATTATCAGCTACTGACTGACATTCGGTTGTATGATTATGAGTTAACAGATTGGAATATTAATTCTAATAAATATACAATAAACACTCTATGATAATAATTAACGGGGGCATTAACGAAACAAAAAAAAACCTATGAACTAACAACCAATAACACATGACACATAATAATAAGATTTAAAAATCACAAAGACTAGCTTCCTGTTATTTCTTAAATCACCTTTAATTAAGTTTTTGATGCAGCTTATAATTCCTTGAAAGCATCTCTACCGAAGAAAGCGATCTTGGTCCAGTCAGCAATGACCTTGAATCTGGATCTGACAGATAAGATCATGGACAAGTATAAGACTCTCCAGACGAAGAAGGTGAAGATACCACCACCAGAGTAGAAGGATCTCTTACCGTAAGTGATGTTGGCAATGGCCTTTTCAGCACCTAAGTAAGCTAAGGCACCTAAATGGACGTATTGGAATGGCTTGATACCGTTTTCCTTGAAAAGAGCTTGTGGGTTACCAGAGATCTTCAAGTTTTCGTGGAAGTTTGGAATTCTAGAGATCTTGGAGAAGACCTTGGCTAAGTATTCAGCTTCTTGGTGAGCAACTTGGGCAGTTGGTGGTAACTTGGCGAAAGCATTGTCACCAATAGCGAAGATGGAGTTGGTACCGTTGACTAATAAGGATTCATCAACGATTAAACCTCTGTTAGCAGCGTTTTGTTCTGGGATCTTCTTGAATAAGTTGGTAATCAAGGATCTTGGCTTGTTACCAGTGGCCCAGACTAAGACACCGTATGGGATCTTAGTTTCTTGAACGGAACCATCGTCCTTCTTGGTCTTGGCGATCAAGTATTCAGCTTCAACCTTACCGACAGCGGTCTTGGTCTTCAAGTCAATGTTGGTTTCTCTCAAGACCTTTTCAGCGTAAGAGGTCAACTTGGATTCGAACATGTTTAAGACAACTGGTAAGGCTTCAATCAAGACGATTTGGATTTCGTCGACGATGTTTGGCATGAAGGTCTTCAAATCTTGGTCGATGTAATCTTGTAATTCACCAGCGGTTTCAACACCAGTTGGACCACCACCGACAACGACTAAGGTTAACAATCTCTTTCTTTCTGGGTCACCCTTTGGTAATAAGTTGGCCTTTTCAACGGCTTCAATGAACTTGTGTCTGATCTTCTTGGAATCTGGAATTTCCTTCAAGAAACAACCGTGTTCTTCAACACCTGGAATACCGAAGGTGTTTGGTTCAGCACCAACAGCGGAAACCAAGTAGTCGTACTTGATTTGAGCGATTTCGTTAGCCTTTAAGCCGACGTTGACGGAAGATGGAGAGATGGTGTTGATGTTAGAGAAAGACTTGATGGTAACGGTCTTTTCGGTTGGGTTGATGTCGGTGGCTTCAGCTTCGTAGTAAGTGACATCACCCTTCTTCTTGTTGGCGAAAGAGACGACTGGTTCCATAATGGACTTTTCGTCGACAGTACCGACTGGACAAGATGGTAACAATGGAGTGAACAAGAAGTAGTTTCTTGGGGAGATTAAGACAACATTGTACTTTGTGGAGTCGATGTGCTTCAAGAAAGAGATAGCACCCCAACCAGAACCTAAAACGGCAACAGTTGGCTTGTCAGAGTTCTTGTTTTGGTGGATGACTCTTGGAGCCTTGTGGAAGGAAGAAGAACCGGTGGCAGCGGTGTTGGTGCTGTTGGCAGCAACGGAAGCGGCTGGAGCTTCACTGGAAGAGATTAATCTTTGGGAGATTAAAGAGGTTCTGTTCAAAGAGTTTAAAACAGCCTTGGAGAAGACGTTTTGGTTAGATCTTAATAAGACTCTAGATGATCTGTTCAACATTTTTTATCTGAAGATGCTATCTGAATGGGGATCACCAGTAATATTCTGCTGCCTACTGCTCTCCGCTAAATGATGGAAAAAAATAATTGAAAATTTGTTTGTTTATATAAAAAACGTTGATGCTGCAACGCAAAAGAAATCTTCAAAACCAACCTCGCGAAACCGATGGAGTATTCTTCATGAAAGACGCGATGCGCGTGATTTTATTGGATGTCGGAGCCTGTATTTTTGTGCCAGCAGGTCTGATAGGAAGTTATGCATCACTAGGGATCTTTAGCCAACTCCAAACTATCAGGTTTTCCGTCTGGCAAGGCAGTTGGGTCGCCTAGAGGTTTCTGCTCGGCAGAAAGGATCCTAAAGCCGGTCCGCCTGGCCCCAAACATTTAGGCAGAGCTTAGAAAGTCCGTCCAGACGGAGATTCCATGGAGTTTGAAAAACAAAAAAGGTGGGGCTCCTTGAGTTAAAGACATAAAATTTGTCGGACATTTTATCAAAAAAGGTCATTTGTCTTGAAAATATTTCCTGTTTCGGGATTTTCGGCAATAGGACTCCTACAAAAATGGAACCGATTTTCGGAAATCGTGCCTTTCTTCAAGAAAACTTTCCTAATTTGAATGTTTCAGGGGCTTTTGGACAATACTGAGGATAGAAAAGCTGACGCGAATAGGTTGGGGGATCCTTTTTATGGAAATAATCTAACCAATTATATAATAGTAAGAGGTCAACAAATTAACGGGGTTCGATGATCGGTTAGTGGAATAATATTACATTATTCGGCTATGAATAGTTTATAAATACAGCCATATAGCCTCCCGCCGTGAGGATTTAAGTTCGGTAGGATTTTTAAGGGGAAATGCAGTTAACAGATCTTCCTGGTATTGTGGTTGTCAACTCAACTCATGTAAAACAACTCACTCTTGGACAATCTGCCGATGGGGATTAATGATCTGTACTAGATTATATTAACTGTGAATTGCTATTATATATTTCATTAATATGAGCCACTTTTCTAAAGAGCTGTTGCATCTGTGTGTATGGGGGCCTCTGAAACGATAACAGAGGAAAACCTGATATCCGAATCAACTCTTACTCCTTTCCTATTGATCCAGGATATAATTACCGCTATATTGTATTAAGTAAAGAGTGCTATAAATATGTTGTTTCGGAAGTATGTTACCCTGTGAGTGATTAATCAGGTGGTAAGGCTATTATGCGGCTACAAGAACTGAGCGCAGTTGACAATAACATACGGTAATCAAAGTAGTCAATGATCTAACAGAATGATCAATAGACAGTTTATGAATCCATTGACGACGCATAAACCAGGGTCCATATGACTAAGCAGGTTATCCAAAATCATATATATATGCATAAATAACTACAGCAAAAGACTCAATTCTCAACTAAATTTCATATATGTTTCATTAAGTTGCAAGGTATAAATACTGCAATTGTTTTTTTATTTAATCCCAAAATCATTAACTACCCAAAAATCATAACTAAACTAATCAATAATTTACTTATTGTCTGGAGTTGATGATGTCGACAAATTCTGGCTTTAAAGAAGCACCACCAACTAAGAAACCATCAACATCGGCCTTGTCCTTGAAGGTTGGGGCGTTCTTACCGTTAGCGGAACCACCGTACAAGATTCTGATAGAGTCAGCAACTTCTTGGCCTAACTTAGAAGCTAAGAACTTTCTAATGTTGGCATGGGTTTCTTGAGCATCTTCTGGAGTAGCAGCTAAACCGGTACCGATAGCCCAGACTGGTTCGTAAGCAACAACAACGTTAGACCAGTCTTTGACTAAGTTCAAAACAGCGGTTAATTGTCTTTCGTTGACTTGGTCAGTGATACCACCTTGTCTTTCTTCTAAGGTTTCACCAATGGCCAACATGACCTTTAAACCGCTGTCTAAAGCGAACTTGGTCTTTTCAGCAACGAATTCATCAGATTCACCAAAGATGGTTCTTCTTTCAGAGTGACCTAATAAAACCCAGGTGGCCTTAACATCCTTGACTTGTTCGACGGAGATTTCACCAGTGAAAGCACCAGAACCCTTGACGTAAGCGTTTTGGGCACAAACTTCAACTTGTGGAGTCTTGACCAAGGAGACAGCATAGTCTAAATAGGTGGCTGGTGGAGCAATGACAACTTCAGTGTTTGGGTCTAAAGAAGCAGTGTTCAATCTTTCAACAATTTCTTTGATAGATTCCTTAGAACCGTTTAATTTGAAGTTACCACCAACAAGGAATTTTCTAGCCTGAAAGTATCAACACCGTTAGCAATCCATAATAAATTATGTAGAACCATTCCAGAAGAATAACCATAAAGCTGATCTTGGGACACCAATTGTCACTCTTCTGTTTCACTCAATTGCACGAGGACATACCATTTTGTATAAATTTAATAAATATAAGAGTAAATCTTTAATGATAAAAGAAGGATATATTGTGTTCTTTCTTGACAAGACTACGGTGTCCAGGATTTCAAAACCTTTATATAAATCTTTCCAAAAAAATTCCGAGCTCTACCACCACCACCACACCACCATACACTTCGCAATGTAAAATTGATCTCGACATCCCGGGGCTCATGATGCAGGCACTTTTATGATCTTTTTGGGAAATATTCGCGGTGATATCCCGTCACGTGCGAACTATTTTCAAGGACACACATAGGTGCTGCCGTTGATGTTCGTCATGCTGTGCATGTGCCAGCTTCCAGCTGCGACCAACCCTGAGACCCCAATGAAACGACGAATCGAAGTGTCAATCTGTTACGTCTAAATCACATTGCAACAATTGCCTTGTAGCATTATCATATAAGTAGCCATTGGTTTTATAAGGAGTTTGGTGTTGGTGTTATTAGAGCTAGAAATCAGAGCTTTCATAAGCCGCCCGGGTGTCTTGTCTCGTGGGAAAACGGGATCAGGCCGCATGACATGGCCTCAGCGGTTTTGTTTTTTCGCACGTGACAATGAAATACAAACGAACTTTGATATCGTCTGAGTTAGAATTAAGTACGGAATGTTCAACGGTGATCTGAGGTCTTCTTTCGATCAAATACTCTACATCGTCATCAAACTCTTGTATCAGCATCAATCGTCGATAATATAAAATAATAAAATATAATTATATAAACTATCACACGGATTATATAGAAACTAGTAACAATATCACAAACAAGCTAAAATCACAAAGAGAAAAAAAACATACTCTACCAAATTAAAACGAAAAACGCCCTCGAAAACTGTACCTAATTGATATCAAGCAGCTAGCCTACAAATTAAAACTCTTCCTTAAAGTACCCACCTTTTGACCTGGAACCGTCATTTTCAGCATCATCATTTGAACCTTGAGTAAAACCAGAGAAAGTCTGTTTGATCTCACCACCGTCTTCATCCTCATCTACTTCTTCCACTAACTTGTTCTTCTTGGAACTTGTGGCAACTTCTGGGGTGATGACACCACTTGCATTGACAACAGATTTAGCTGAGGCTGATTTATCAGCTTCGGAAGATTCCTTTGTGGAAGTAGATGGGTTTTCTTTTGATTTGGCATCCTCTTCATCAGCGAATAAAGAGGTGTACTTTTGGGAAGTTTCAGCTTTTTCCTTCTTGATTTCACCACCAACGTCTTCAGATTTTAAATGTGGAGGTAAAGTTTCAATGATTTCCTTTTCTTCGTTCAAAGCTTTGATTTTTTCTTCTTCCAATTTCATCTGTAAGGCCAACTTCTTTTCCAAAGTTTCATTCTTCAATTTTTCTATTTCCAAGTTCTTGACAAGAGCTTCACTTTCAACTTGTTGTAACTTTTGTTGGGCAAGTTCGGCTTCGACCTTTTTAGCCTCAGCCTCTTTGGCTAATTTTTCTTGCTCAGATGTGGAGTTTTGAATATCGAGCTGTAAAGTCTTCAAAGAACCTTCCAAATGTGTAATTTCAGTTTCAGAGGAAGTTAATAATTCTTTGGCGTTAGTCAACCTGGTCAAATGGGACTGGGTGATATCTTCTAACGCTTGCTTTTCTTCTGTGAGAACATCCAACTTATCAGTTTCCTTTTGAAGTTCAGCTAAAATTGGAGCAAGCTTTTCATCACGGTCCTTTCTGGAAGCTTCTAATTCAGCCTCACGTAATTCTTGAGCTTCTTTGGCTTCTTTAGCGATTCTTTCTTCTTCCTCCTTCTTCTTTGCCAAAAGTTCTTCCTTCTTTCTTGCTTCTTCAGTTTTCTTCAAAGAGAGAATCTCCTTTTGCTTGGCCAATTCTTCCTTTTTCAAATCTTCTAAGTCCTTCTTAGCCTTGACTTGTCTGGCCTTTTCTTCTTCCAATTCACGACGTCTTTGTAATTTCTCTTCTTCCTTTTGTCTCTTGGCCTCAAGCTTAGCTTGAATTTGAGCTTGTTTGGCCTTTTGGTGTTCTTCTTCACGTGCCTTCTTCTCGGCCGCAACTTTGGCATCATGCTCACGTTGTAAAGTAGTTTGCTTGTCGATTGTACTCAAAACAGGATCAATGTTCTTTCTTGCAATTTTGTCAAGCTCATCCGGTGTCATGAATAAACCACCACCTAAGTTGACCTTACCCGTGTTGACAGAGGCGATTTCGTATTTCTTTTGGGCAATCGCTAAAGCGGCCTTGTTGAACTCTGGGTTCAAGAACAAGTGTCTGGAGTACAAATCGCTGTCAATACTCTTCAAAGTGTTGTCTGCATTCAAGGAAGCTTTAGCTAAGACCTTTGGATCAACTAAGGAGTTAAAATAGATATTTCTAGCTTCCAAATTTGGGTCAACTGGAGCTTCGTAATCTTTAGAGGCCAAAGCAGCAGAACCAGCAAATTCGGACAATTTTTCATCCGATAGTTTCGACTCAGTTTGTAAACCTGATCTGTAGTCCATTTCAGGGTGGAAGCGTTCATTCAAGGCCTGTTCAGCATTAGCCTTCGAGGAAGCGTTGATTTTGGACAAGTCCAGATTGGTGGAGTTCTTAATGGTACCGTTACGAATAGCATCAAATTCGTACAAAGAAGCCAAGTTCTCAGAGACCAATGAACCAATGCCTCTGGAATTTCTTGATTTAATAGAAGCAGCAGCAGCCTTTTGGGAGGACTTAGAAATAGTGGTATCAGTAGTGGATATACTACCGTTTGACTTCTTGTGCTTCAAAGCAGAAGCAGCGGCAGAAGAAGGTGATGGAGATTGGGAAGATTCTTTGGTAGAACCAACAAAGGATATCTTAGACTTTCTAGAAACAGCAGACATAGAAGCTAAGTGAGCTTCGTCAGCAACTTCTCTTTGGTACGGAGTAATTGTGGCAGCTTTAGCGAACAAAGCAGCAGTTTGGGCATCTGCCGCAACATCTCTCTTGTATGGCTTGATAGACAAATCAGTAGAAGCAGCTAACAAGGCGGCAGTGTCTGAGGCATTGGCTGATGAGGAAACACCTAAAGTTGGTTGAGAAGGTGATTGATAGATACCGTACTTCAATTGAGCCTTGTACATGGCTTCTTTGGACAGTGGTTTGGATAAGTCTGTCTGGTAGACGGACGAGCGAACGGAATGTTGTTGAGAAGTAATAGACATCTTGGCGTTTTCAATGGATTTAAGAAGTCTATTTCTTTGAAGATAGTGTATCAATTGAAGATGTTTTTGGTGATGTTGGTGTTGCTAAGTGCTGTGGTTGCCTTTGTCAGTTATGAAATTCCAAAGAATTCCAAGTTCGAAGTGTGCTGTGGCCTGGCGCTTCCCTTACTGCCTGATTAGGAAAGAAGCTCATTTGGAAAACGTCATCAAGTTAAAGTTGCTGTTACCCTACTGTTCCTATGGCACGTGATTCGAACTAAGGGTTTTCTTATGCCGAAACTTACCGGAATAAAGTTTAGGGGGTTGGAAAATGGAATGCGGGGATTGATCTGAAACGGGCATAATTGATTGCACGTTTACACCACCAAGCCATTTGATCAAAAACCAGGGTAACTTAACAAAAATATTCAGAATGCGTTCCGATAATACAAGGTTGCAGAGGCACGGTAGTTTATCTATATGATTGTGGATAGCTATCTTCTGTAATCCGATACTTCTTTGAAGCTTGACAGTTGTCAGGGCACTTCTCAGTATTCCAAGTATCTCCTATCTCGAATCGGAAACTGATTTGTGACAGGAGGGTTTTTCTGTGTAAGGCTCATATAACCTTGGCAGAAAAAAAAAGTCTATACGAACTACGAAAGTCATCAAGAGATCATCAGCTTGACTTTATGAGTTTTGAATCTCATGAGTTTGAACAAGCCCTGCGCTTACTTTCAATAATTTTTTCCTAGTGGTGACTCCCTGTAACCAACCTAGAAAAAAATTTGTTTCAATCAGCGATATTTTTAAAGCTTAGGCTGAACTTGGCATAAAATTTGTAAATCGCGCACGCACTTGTATGTTCGCTTTAAGATTTCACGGAGATCCCGCGGGCTGGTACTACATTATTCCCCCGTAATAACATATTGTTGTCTTGGTGATAGAACTTTATTTAATTGTGCGCCTCCTCGTCTTGTTCGCAGCTCCTCTCACTAAATGTTATTGCTTAGCAAAGATTTGTCAAAATTATTCATAGAGCTTTCAGGTGGTGAGCATGATCTGCAGATTAGCCTGGCATTTCCAAATAAAATTTACAGTTAAGCAGATAATTACCGACTCAGCGGGGACAGTTGATTTAACTTGATGTGATTGCACAAGGGACTGCAAGAAAAACTCTAAAACACGTTTCGCCACAGCTGTTATGCAAAAAAAAGGGGACTGAAATTTTTCGTCTTGTCAAAGGTAGCCCCAAGTTGACATACTTCCATCAATCCAGCACACTTTTTCTAATTCTACCTTCACGCAAGCTGCTCGTGTGGCCCTATTTTTACCATATCTATTAGGCTTTACAGGATCAATCTAGATCGTTGGCTCAAAATTTAACCTTTCAGGGCTGTAAAGTGTAATTAAAAGGAAGTATTGAGCACTATCTAGTATTAGATAAAATCTGCTGATCGTGATAAAGTCCAGATCTGTCGATGAACAATATCCCTTGAACTTGCTTCGGAGTCCAACTCTTTTTTGCTATCTTTGTGCATATAACAACAGTGTAACGGGGAACGAATCTTAGCATAAAATCCGCGCACGCACTTGTATGTTCGCTGTAAGATTTCACGGAGATCCCGCGGGCTGGTACTACACTATTCCCGGGTAATGGCATATTGTTGTCTTGGTGATAGAACTTTATTTAATTGTACGCCTCCTCGTCTTGTTCGTAGCTCCTCTCACTAAATGTTATTGCTTAGCGAATGATTTGTCAAAATTATCCATAGAGCTCTCAGGCGGTGAGCATGATCTGAAGATGAGCTTGATTTTTAAAAGTATGCTTGTGTATGGGTTGTAAGGTAGCACGGTGGGGCTGCATAAAAATGTTATTGTGAATGCGAAAAGATGGGGATGCTCCCCAGGGTCTTTGAAATTCCGTTGCATTCACTTAAAATTCTAATTGATTAAAAAAACGTGAAGGTGTTCCCAAATCATAAAGGATATTTGAAAGAATAGCAAGAAACTGAATCACTAACCATCCATTGGCCCAAATGAAACGATTTCCTTGAGACACAACAGATATTTAATTTGTTTCATAGATGACGTGATTTAATAGACAAGTTTGGGAAATCACCAACAAATGTTCTAGATATTCATCCGATATCAATAATATGTAAAGTATGTAGATCAAGAAATGACGAGGCTACTTGTCAAACAAATAATACCAGGTTACATTGGCCGACGGCGAAGATTTTCCTTCTTAAATTCGCACGTAGATGCAAGTGATCTTTTATAGCGGGAGCACAATCATAATAGGTTTAGGCTGAAAATTTAATCGATATCGATTGTGGACAGTTTTAAAAAAACAAGTAGGTTATTGATTTGAAGGGGTTAATTCATGCACTTCCGATTTATTCCTTCATTTGAGACTTTGTTAAATTATAAATTTTATTAATATTAACGCTCGAGCCTTGGGGAATAGAGAGGCTAGACTGGTCTTAAATCATTAAAGGTCAAAATTGGCTAATAAAGTAGATAGACCATTCCTCTTGGCTCAGGAGGGGAATGACCTGAATATTGAAAATGAAAATTAAAGCCAAAATAAACATTAGTTGTCCAATACTGAGCTTAGATCATCCCAAAGGCTTGAAGAAGCTTGCTGCCTGGGGAAACTAATCTATGGGGTATCCAATTTCTGAAAGTAGCATTTTTTAAAAAAGCACTCATATGCGATATCTCTTCTTTGTTCATACATAAATCAAGTTTCAACCAAAGTATTTGGTGAAAACTTTAATAAATTGGGAACATATCAATAAGACCTTTTATGTTATCCAAAAAATGATCTAAATATAAAAACAATATTACGAGCTGTAATTGTTGCAGGACTGTATGCTAATTCAAAGAGAAAAAAACAGCCAGATTACGGTAATCATAATTTCTCTAAAACGATAAACCAGATGGTTTTCAAATAAAAACCATATCCGATTAAAACAAGTTCTTTGCTGATACATGGTCTAGATGCCTAAATTTGTGAATTTTCACAGGGTAGCTGGAGCACAGTTTGGCGCGGGATTGTGCTTTTGAGCTGACATTATGCATTCTCCTGCTGGTACACAAAGCATTTCCTGTGTGGAGCAGTCCGTTCCGGCCGGATTTTATGCGCCCCTGACTAAATTTCAGATTGAAAAGTTTAGGTATAAACCTGTCAAATGGAAAAAAAATCTGACCATATAGCGGATTTCTAGTCAGATCTGGAGAAATCGTAGATACCATCACCAGCCGCAGGAGGCCATGTTTGGGCTAGTGCATTTACAGTTTGCAATGATTCGGCTTCCCTACCATGAAAGTTCAAAATCTATATAAGCCCAGGAAATCACCCCTTTTTTTGAAGTCTTCAACCCCAACTTATTTGATTTATTATCGCCATAATAAGATTATTATCCACTTTGCTCAATATCCATCCAGTTAGCTTCAATCAATTATGAGTTTCATGAGAACTGCTACAATCCAGGTTCCACTGCTCCCAAGCTCTTCTTCAAGATCAAAGACAACATCCAACGCTATGCCTAAGTCATTCAACGAGACCAACTCTTTGTACCAAACTTTAGAGAATCATACCAGATCTTCTTCTATTACTTCTTCAGTCACCGGTATGTTGGAAGAGTGTTCCATTTACCAAACATCGCTTGCAGCCACCATCAATCCAAAAGAGCTGGTATCAACTTCATTTAATTACACGTTGTTCAAAGAAGCGGCTGCTGGTGCTATTAGTGATGAGCTGCAGTTTGCTGAACCAATCTCTATGTTTGGTTATTCTCACGATGCTGAAGATCTTAAAACTCCGACATTTAATTGTTGGAATGTACCAAGAACATCAGACATTGACAAGATGCCTGTTATGGATATATTTAACTTTGATTCCAACAATTACACCGCACCTTCTGTCTCTAAGAGATCAGCTTCAATGGTCGCCATCAAGAATGAATTTGAAACAGAACTGATTCATGAAAGGGACTCAAGCAGGAGAAAGTCTGATTCGATCTTACCAGTTCCGCTTGTCCAATCCAATGGTTCTACTAATACCCCTATCTTGTGTTCTAACACTACAATTAAATCTGAAGATGAGATTCCTTTTACCACATTTGAATTTCATTTTGAAAAACCAAACACAGCTCCACTTCTAGAGTTCCTTTGTAATGATGGTGATGTTGAAGAAGAAACTGAGCAAGAAGATGGACCATCAACTCCAGTGCCAGATGAGCCACATTACAAGACTCCAGAATCTTCAAACAAAAAAAATAGAAATGAAAAATCAGATAACTTGGTCTTGTTGTTAGATCCAATGTCCAATCATGAGAAAAGTACACGCAGTAATTACAGAGCACCTTCCTACACTATTGTTGAATCCGACGATGATGAAGATTATTCTGATGCTGAGTATAAACCAAATTTTAAAGCAGCACCACCATTAGCCAGACCAAGATATTCGCGTTACTCTGATGGTGAATCTGATTTTGAATCCGAAGATACCAGTACGGATTCTGATTTGAGATTGACTTCTTTGTCCAAAGTCCAACAGGAAAAGGCACTTATTGAACAAGTTCAAATTAAAGTTGTACCAACAACATTCACACCACCATCAACTTCATCTTCATCTAGTTCTCCAACTTCTTCTGCATCTTTTTCTTTGGGTACGACCAAAGCTTCAGTTTTCGCCAAGGCTAAAACAACGGTTAAACCAAAAAGAGGTAAGAGGGCATCAAAGCTTGTCAAACAGAACAAGCAGTTCCGTCCATTAGAACCAGGTGAAGTTTATTATCCATGTCCAAAATGTGAACAATTTTTCCGTCGCCCAGAACATGTCAAGAGACACATTAGATCGGTTCACACGCACGTTAGACCATATAAATGTGAATTTTGTGACAAGGGCTTCCCAAGATCTGACAACTTGAGCCAACACTTGAAGACTCATATGAGTTTGGAGGAATGGGCTCGTTTGAAAGACAGTTCTACTGGTAAGGCCAAATTGATCAAAAACATCAAAAAGAGAATTGGTGGTAAATGAGCTCTCTCATTTTTCTATAATAATTGCTTGATTTGGTATTCCACTTGAAGACATTACAATTCATTCTTTATAAATTTCAGTTCACAAACGCTTCTTGATGAAGCTTCATCATTTTCATGTACAAACACATCTCAAAGAATCCTTCACATATTAGCGCTTCACTTCAAGCTTGGTCAAAGTCGACGATCATCTCCCATCATTCACATCCTCTTCTTCCCTTTTCTCTTCTTCTTCTCCTTCCGTATATAATCTTTTTTTCGTTTCTCGACTTTTGCTATCACTTTTTCACCCGTCATATATTTTTCATTTAGTTATTTCTTTATCCTTGCATTTCATATCGACAAAATTTTACCTTTGTTGTATCTTTTCCCAGAGGTTTTATCTTGTAATTCATATTATTGAAGGCGTTTCAAACCCTAGTTATAAATATTCGCACTATACAACGTAGTGGCATTAATATTTGACTGTCACTTTTTGAAACGACTCTTTCAGAAAATTAGCCGCTGACCGCCGATCACCACCCTTACTAGGGGGGTTTATAAAAAGTCTGAAAGTTATTACGAATTAAGAATGCGGAGATCGCATTGTGCCGAAAACTGTAAGATTAAAACACGCCTAGGTATTATCAAGCTTATCTGGCATATTCTAAATTTAGTATAATCTGTCGACATTAGACGACTTGCTCAGAGGTTGCTTCAATTATTATCTTTTGTCATGTTCAAATGACAAATATCGCCGACGTCTAATGATATTATCATCATTTACATACATTGATAATGTCCTTCTTAGAGATTAATCTACGATGCTATTTATCAAACTACAATTAATTAAAAGGTGTGGGGATCATCGGTGATGCTTCATCTCTATTAGTTCTCCACTGAGCTGTCAAAACTTTATACTCATCATTAATGATGACATTCTCCAACTAAAATGCACGCTCAATTGAAAATGTAACAACGTATGGGAAATTTCAATTCTTTGCTTTAGTTTTTCAAGATTATTTATTAAGTTTTAGTTTGATTTATTGGTAAGTAAAAATCCTGGCAGTTGAGCACTAGATAATAACAGTTTTGCACAATACTATCTACTGCTTGTTTTAACATATTCATTTTCAGATTCACCTGTAACTGTCTTTCAGTGGTTTAATCTGTACTGTTGGGGAATTTTGAGGCTGTTCAATTGTTTGATCAAGGAGCTTTTGAACGTTTCAGTTTTGAAAAGTCCCTGGTTGTATATGCAGTTCTACATACCGTTTCAGTTTTGAAAAGTCCCTGGTTGCATATGCAGTCCCGCATACCGATGAACAACCACATAAAGTTTAAGGCATCAACCTTAATTAGCTGTAAAATGTCAAGTCCCTAACTGTAAACTTTCAAATCGCGACCTGTGCTTGAACAATTTCAAATCCCGACGAACAATGTCAAATCCCGGCCTACACTTGAACAATGCCAAATCCCGACGTATACTTGAACAGCGTCAAATCCTATAAGTGTAAATCTAGATTGATGATGTAATCAAAAGTGCAACTTGTTATTTCAGCTCAGTTTTCTAACAGTGAAAGAACGATATAGTTATGCACGTGAGAGATATCTAGGGCTTGAAGTTAGTTGAGCAGTGAACCATAAGATCAAGGAAGATCGAGTTGTTAGATAACATTACATGAGATGTCAATTTAATAAATAAATTGAGATCTGGAAGAAAACTCACTCCGAATAATTATGTTACTACTAAATTAAGAGAATGTCCAGTATTCTACTTTCAATGTTTAAGTTTAGATGTATAATTAATAAACACACGCTGTTTAGGTTACAGTACGCAGCAACAGAGGTCAAAACGGATACATTGTTATAAAGATGATACACTCCAAGATCCTCCTTCTTTTAAATAGATCCCTAACTCTAGACCAGGAAATTGCCTTTTAATCATACAAAATAAACAAGAGTGGCGATCCCCGCAACACATCACTAATTCGGAAGAACACATCCGTAAGTTACACCGCGAATTATCCACATCCTAACATCTCATTATCCGTGATACCAACAAATCCAGACCTATACTTGAACAATGTCAAGTCCAGACCTATACTTGAATAAGTCACTCAAGAATCAAGATTCAAAAAAAACATTATGGACCCCCACCTCCCAGATTTTTGAAGAGGGATCGGGCTGCTAGCCTTAAATCTCCAGAAAATTCCATGCCATTGTTCACCAAGATAGCAAGTTATTGGTTTTACGACTATAGTTCTATAATATTCCACTCTTCGCGGTTGTTGTCATATAATTATAATTTACTTATGATCTGTAATCAATCACTTTCCTTATCACACTGGTACTTTTATTTTATTTAAAAAAGATCTTCAGGGCGATAAGAAGGGTATATATAACAATGTTGTTGGTAAATCAAGAAATTCGCAAGACAAGTTATCATATTGAGTCTCTGGATTATTGGGTATGATTAACTCTGGTTGTGTAGTCTGACGATTCAGATATTCTTGAACCTGGTTTTGTCTTGTTTGCGATGCCATTTTTAAGAATTAGAATTTTTGAGAATTTGTATTTTCTCTTGAGAAATCTCCCTTTTTTTCAATTTAAAGATGTAATTTTCAGGCACTTATTTGAATTTATGGTGTACTTTTACAGGGTGGAATTTTGATATGGATTTCTTTTCATTTCTGCTGGTGTCTTGCTCTTCTTTAAGTTAAGATTTTGATCTTCAGCTAAATAAAATTTTCAAAAATGATTAATAAGTTGGTTAATGTGTTTGATGTTGATCATTGAGAACATTGATGAAGAAAACAATTATATATTGGTTTTGAGTAGACGCCAGGTCTGTTTCGGTATGAAAACCAATTATTTAATTTTTTTTAGCTACGCACAGAATCTCTAATTACCTAGCTATTGTTAAAATGTAGCAGCTAATAAACATTATTCAAGGCAAGTTGTATGTAAGTTGTTCAACAAATACACGTGACCAAGCGCTAGGGCGGGAAATAAAATCTCCTACGGAGTTAACATGACATCATGAGAAGAGAAGAATGAAGTTACACCGAAACATGTTAAACTTACACTCTTCAGCTGTTGGTAAAGTTGCAGGGCAGTATATAATTCTCAAATGTTGCAATTTGGGAAATAATTTGAACTCATCATATTTTCGTCATGCATTCGGTAATAAGGATCGATTCGGATATATGCTCTATTAAAGTAGGAAATATGATGCCGAACAACTATAAAGTTGATCAATATGGATATCGATCATGCATGAATGAAAGTTTGAAGTATTTAAAGAAACTTGTACAATTGAATGATATGCCTACACTATCAGTATTTTCTTCGCTAATATGCGGAAAAAAGTCAAAATTCAGCAGAACCAGCTACAACACAAGATATATATCAAAGATGATTGTCTCATTATATTCTCTCTTTATATTACTAACACACCCTTCCATACCCACCACATCAGCACATATGCTCAGCCAGGATGAAAAAGGCCCAATCTGGTGTCAATTGTCCTTCAAATACGACAATCCACTTTGCCCAAATAGATTGGGACACTTCCTAATGACGAGACAATTGGCATTCCTCTCAAATGGGATGCGGCATTTCCTTATGACAAAACAATAGTTACCACGGCTAGCAATGGGTTTATCATTTATCAACCTTCTAAATTGTTGCCAGAAGACGTGCAATTGTCAACGGATGCGAACGAAGTGAGTATAAATTAGAAGAAGAGATTGGTTCTGATCAACACGACAGGTCACACAGCTAGATTGACCAGTAAAGATATATACAAACGAATTGAGATCATAAAGAACATCTTATTCATAGATAGCATCTCGATTGCTCACTATTCTAAGACTGCAGGCATAATTGACCAATTCACAGTCCCACAGCAAGGTTTTTACTGTGTTTTATCATACAATGACCTTATAGAGGAACAATGCGTGTCATCTTTGATAACACTACGATGGATGTCTGGTTTGGCAAGGCTTCAAGCTCATTAAAATTTCAGACATATCTTAAACATCGAAGCATGAGTACAATGGAAAACCACACCAGGTCCAATTGCGTAAGGGCATACCAGAGGCTAAAGCATGGAGATATCTTGTTGCTCTTTCTTTGATATTCCTTTGCGAGAAATTATGGTGTGCGTTGATAACAGGGATAGCCACCTTGGTGACTGGAAAAGCATTTGACCAAAGGATTGGAAAGAGAACAGCTGGATTCTTTGTCCTCTTGGCCCTATCGCTTGTGATCCCTCTTTTGGTTGATTTTGCGGTGATTCGATTCGTCTTCTCGGATGGTAATGTTGAAATTGATGCGATTGAACCTCTCATAGTCCCCTTGGTTCTTCACTGTATTATTTGTCATCATATCACTCATTGTGTATTTGTCCTCCTTAAAGACCCCCAAATATTGACGCCCTTGGCTTACCGCGGCTCTCAGCTATGGTGGGCTGGCGCCTCACATAAAGAAATGGGCTTTCTGTGGATTTCAACCACGCTTTCTACCCTTAATATAGCAAATTGGTTATCCAAGGCAGAGCCATTACATCACGAAGAAACCCATCCATATACTAGATATCATCATAGGGGAGGTAGTTTATTTTTTTGATAAGGATAATTGGCTTCTTGCCAACCTGCTTGCTGATTTCTTGACAATAGGCGGCATGTTAATGATTGCTTGCCTCGTTCTTTGGATCTCACTTCGAGTCTTGCCCGTTCGTAAAGCCCGCATATCTGATGTCTGGGACAATTAAATGGAATCTTAGTTGACTGTCGCTTGGTGTAATTTCGATATCGTGCTCTTCTCTTGTTTTATAGGTTCCAGTATGTTGTTTTTCTGGTTTTCAGCCCAAGTGTTCAAGCTCGCTAGGTTGTATCGTGTTAGATCCCCACACGAGAAAAGATAGAAATCCAGATTACGAAGTCATTGATAACCCGAGAGTGGTCTGCGAGAGAAAATCAGCATATAAAACGGTAGATAATTGCAATATGGACTTGATCTGTCAATTAATTGATTTCTGTCGCCTGTGTATCTAGCAAATTCCATGGACTATTGTTCGATCCGAAGATCCGAAGGCGAACGCCAAAAGTTGATCAGATTCACAATAAATAAATGAACGATACAGCCGCCCACCTGTTTCAAGAAGTTGAGTAGACGCACAGGTAAGAACATAACTTCACGGAATTAACAACCAAACAACTATCTGTCCCCATCAAGATGGCAATTGAAAAACACTTGAAAGACGGCGAACAGTTCCTGAAACACGGTAAACTAGACGACGCCCTTGTCCAATTCGACCTGGTGTTGAAGGAGAACCCAGAATCCTTCAAGGCCAACTTTGAAAAATCCATTGTTTTACAAAGACAAAAGAAGTACGATGATGCTTTTAGATTTCTCAAGAGGGCTGAAAATTCTGCCAAGAAGAGAACTGCCGGTAAGGATTTGATCTCCAAGGTCCTTTTCAGATACTGTACTTTGTTCTACAATAGGGGCGAATATGAAAACGCGTTCAAGTCCTTGAACAGTGCAGAAAAGCTTGGCCATGATAACAGAGAGATCCAACTATGGAAGACTCAGCTCAACAGCAGATTGAAGAAATTGTCAGATGTCAAGCTCAACGTCAATGCTACCTGGGAGGATGTCTTTAAGTTACCAGAATTTGTCAAGGATGAGGAACCAATTCCAGCTCCACAACCTGCCTCCACTACCAAGACAACTTCAGAAACCAAGGAAGAACCAAAGGAACCTACCAAGAAGGACGACACCGCCGCCTTAAAGAAGGAGTTAGAAGAAAAAATGGCCAACAAAGACAACTTATATCCAAAACCAAACAACATCAGAAAGGATTGGTTCCAATCTTCTGATCAAATTTCCGTCAGTTTCTTCATTAAGAATCTTCCAAAGGATGAATCCCTAAAGGTGAAGTTCAAAAAAGATTCCATCGAAATCGAATTTCCAACTTCCGCCACTTCTGAATTCCAATACACCATTGGTCCATTATTCGCTGCTATTGACACCAAGGCTTCTTCTTATAAGGTTTTCTCCACCAAATTGGAATTATACCTAGCCAAGGCTTCTCCAAACCTCAAATGGAAGACTTTAGAAAGATCTGAAACGGACCCATTGGCAGACCAAAAATTGGCCAACCGTTCTGAATCCGAAACACATTCCTCGGATGCGTCTTCTGCTTTACAATATCCAAACTCATCCAAAAGCAAGACAGATTGGAGCAAGATCTCTATTAGCGATGATGAAGAAGAGGAAAATGAAGGTGGTAATGAAAACGCCTTTTTCCAACAGTTATACAAGGGTGCTGATGAAGATACTAAGAGAGCTATGATGAAGTCCTTTGTTGAATCTAATGGGACTGCTTTGAGTACTAACTGGGAAGAAGTCTCCAAAACAAAGTTTGATACTACTCCTCCAGATGGGCTTGAAGCCAGAAAGTGGTGATTTTTGCTAGTGATAATGGTCTTGAATACGCCAGTCTGTACTGTATACTACACAATATAACATTGATTTCATTCTAATTATAGTATAAGCAACAAGTAAATAAAAATTGTCCGTAGTATTGATAATAATAATAATAATAATAATAATAATAATAATAATAATAATAATAATAATAATAATAATAATAATAATAATAATAATAATAATAATAATAATAATAATAATAATAATAATAATAATAATGTAATAAGAGAGCATCATATGATTAGGTAAGGTATTACTAATCTATCTTATTCTAGGTTATTCTATGCACAATAGCCTAAACCTATTACACTATTTCACTATTATGTATAAATAGAGCT